>OX276374.1:2748401-3348401 GCA_946251855.1 Alsophila aescularia | reverse complement strand
CTACATTATTATTAGCTCTGGTGTAAGATCGAAATTGTAACGTATTTTTAATAGCCTTCCAAAAGGGGGAGGAGGGAAGTTTATATGCTGTTTATACCCTTGTCGGGATTTCTGAACCGATTTATATTATACTTAGTATATTCGAATAGGCAGACCTCCAGTGAGATCCTATACCTACCCATACCTTTCTTACATCGTTTTTTATTGTATCTTAGTTCATTTTAAAGCATTTTTGTTATCAAATAAATATTCCGTTTAAAGGAAATAACAACGCACAACTTAAACCGCTGAAAGTATAATTTCAGATAGCGTTTTTCTGTTAAGATATAAGGTCCCACAAAAAAGGGTTTTCCCAAAACATCCCCTATGCAGTTGAAACATGGTAGCTAGCTCTTAGTCGACTCCACTGATAAGCGTGTGTTTTGACGCTATGTTTAGTTTATATCTAAATAGCTTTAGCTTACAGAATTTTCAGAATTATAGCCAGTTGCATCGTCGAGGAGTATCATATCTATCGGTGTGTATGTGTTTGTGTGTGTGTGTTAGTGTGTAGACTGCTCCGTGAAGCAGATGCTGCAGGTGTGCATAAGAACTTCACACGAACTGATTCCTTCGAGTCCATGTTACAATTGAACATCTAGAACTTCGCGAAAACACCACCGTATTAGGGTAGAAAGCCATCGAGCGGCCTAACAAGCTCTTGCACCAGAGGCCAGCATACGATAAGCAAGCAAGCATCGATCAGTATATAGGTATATAGGTATCATATTAATAATCGATCAGCCGTGCCCGGAAGTGCAGACCCACATAATTAACTATATATCTTATTTACGCCATTGTTCAATCATTATGTTGTTGGGAAAATCCATCAAGTGGTTGTCACTTGGCAGTCACTTGGAAACTTTGATGCTAATGGTGTTTTTTTCTAAGGTCAATTAGGTAAAGTGACTATAGTAGCTGACTTACGTCGGTCCGATCATATTATGCTCTTGTTACTCGACTACAGCAAAGCAAGGGAAGGGTAATGAGTTTAACAGTCAATGTATGTATGTACGTGTCTATGTATTGGTTCGATTTTGACAAGCGAGGTGTTAATCGATTCGTCTTCAGGTATATAGTGTCATAAGCTATTGTTTACCCGACTACGGCAAGGCAATGTAAGGGTTATGTGTTCAAACTAAAAACTTGGTTCGATTTTGACAAGCGAAGTGTCAATCGGTTCGTCTTTAGGTATATAGTGTCATTAGCTATTGTTTACCCGACTACGGCAAGGCAATGTAAGGGTTATGTGTTCAAACTAAAAACTTGGTTCAATTTTAACAAGCGAGATATCAGTCGATTCGTCTTCAGGTATCTTCAGGTCTTCAGGATAGTGTCGCAATTTTTTACCAGACTACGGCAAAGCAAAGGAAAAGCTATGTGTTCAAACTAAAAATTTGGTCCGATTTTGACAAGCGAGTTATCAATCAGTTCGTCTTCATCGCAAGAGGTAGGCTAAATAGCTAAGGCTATTTTTAGTCAGATTTTAGTTTCTAAACTTATATCTTGTTATTAATATGATTCATTTCCATTTAATTTGATCAGACTTGTTTCTACCAGTATATACATAGTAAGTACCAGTATTTACATACAGGTAGGAATTTAAGGGCGGGCGGCGGAGGGAAAGTACTTTAAGGGAATCAGAGCTATTTAATTTTTTCTTAGATACACCATTGAATTGATGAAATGTTAGATTTCATAGGTTACATTAAACTTGAGATACAATGTTCCTCACAGACATTTGATCCTCATCATCGACCCTGTCGATTAATTTCAATTTCGGTTGAGGTAAGCTGGTTTTCAAACATTTATGAATGCAGTTAATAATTAATCTATCTATACTTATAATAAAGCAACAGGAACGAAAAATTCTGTACAAAGGAGATAAATGGTCTAGGGTACACAAAATAAGCTACTGAACAAGAATATAACATTTTAAAAATTCGTGTCTGTCTGTTTGTCTGTCTGTATGTTTGTTCGCGCATCACGTAAAAACTGCTGGACCGATTCCGATGCTGTTCCGATTCACTGTTGGATAGCTTATGTTTTGACTTAAAAACGGAGGTACTTTATATCTCAATCCAACGAGTAGAAGCCGAGCAATCGATAAAAATATTTTTGACGGCTGAAGGAATTTTGATCAAATGTTGGTATATTGGTATTTTAGGTCCTGGAATAGCACAAAGTACTTTTAACCTACAGAAATAACCACGCGTGCGAAGCCGCGGGCATCAGCTAGTTTAAAAATAAAGGAGTGTTTCTTATGCGTATAATTCGCTATCATCATATTATTATTTATGTGTTTTCCCTACACTGACCACCTTTAAATTCCACCTTGTGTACTCGTATTTATTGTTATTGTACTAATAATAATAATAATAATAATATTTATTGACAGTATAAAAAAGATTACAAAATACATTTGATCAATACACTCCCCACTAGGATTCCCTGTCTCGGGGGGTCTATTTCTCTTCCAAAAGTTCCAAGAATAAAATAAAAATAATCTTAATTAATTGAAGTAGTTAGTTTTTTAGTTTAATTTTAATTTATTTAATTATATTTGTGTGCGTGTGTGAGTGTGCGTGTATATATTTATTGTGTATTTGAGGGTGCATGTTGTGTGTATATTGTGTGAGAGTGAGGGTGAGAAAAAGCTCACAATGTTTATGATTTATGTAGACCTTTATATAAAACAGAGGAGAAGTTGCTCTGTCTCCTTATAATTTTTATTTTGTAACCAGTTACAGAGTTTATTCTTGCATTCATACTGTTCGGTTAAGGCCGAAATATTTGAACTAGTTACATACAATAAGATTTGATGTTAATTGTAACAATAGTATGAACTAAACACTTGTGTCGGTTAACATGGATAGGTAATCTAGTTTGCAATATATGGATCTTAAAATCACATGAGCATAAACATGAAATTTATTTCAGGAAATATATAGTTAGTTTATGACACAGACGACCCGTTAGTGACCCTGACTGCGAAGTCAACCAACGATCGCAGGTTCGAATCCCGCAAGGTGAAATCATTTTTGTTATGAGCAGAAATGTTTTTTTTCGAGTCATGGATTTAATCTATGATGTATCCGTTGTCTAGTATACTTATAGTACAGGGTATCCTAGTTGGGGCTAGGTGCTGTGAATTGTCCTGAATATATTTAATGTTGTATGATAAAAGGATATGGGACTTACTGCGGTCGCTGGTGTTGGTCGATCTGACACAAGGGCACTGTTATTTCGAGTTTTTAATTTCTAACTTCTCCGAGGTGTTTTTTCGGAGGGATGCGTATGCGCAGCGCGGCGGGCGATCGAGTTGTTGCCGTTGCGGGGTAGGAAAGGGTTGAGCGATGGATTGCGAATGAATGAGTAAAAGAGTGTGAATGAGTGTGTGGCGTATGTTGCTACTGTTAAAACAGCTGAGAGGCATAGATAATATAAATAGGTAACATATGACGCAGACAAATATATTTATTTATTGGAATTCTTTGCAGCGAAAAATATTGTAAATCATAAATTTTCTCCACTTCAAATAAATGTACTAACCGGCAGATGAAGTAACGAATATGTTACAGGCAAGTATATTTCTTGGTTAGTGTTGTTCAGACATAGTACAATTCGTATGTACAGAGTTACTGGTGACTTTAACTGGCGATCAGGACCCCGATTCTGTTAACTATTGAACCGCGATAACGCAAGTCGATAGATAGTATACTACTTATTAGGGGGTGATGGTGGGGGTGGGGGGTGGTGGGGGATGGGGGGGGCTTTGCCCGCTTGCAAAAATTTTGCAAGCGGGCAAAGCCGCTGGCCATGTCTAGTTTCTTCATTACCCATTAAATTAAAAAGAAGTAAATACGTCAAAAAGAGTTTTGCCAATAAATTAGGAAATTATATACGTTTGGAATGTGCTTATCAAGGGCCTTCAATTTGATACCCATATTGTAAAAATTAAAAGTTATTTTTTCGTATTTAGAAATGGAGCCATACTGCCGCCATTTTGAATGTAGAAAAAAAATATATAGCCTATGTTACTCGGGGGGGTGTATGGATTCTAACGATACCTCATACGTCTAAAACGTAACGTAAACGTCTACGTACGTTACCTGTACCACGATGCTTTGCACTGTCTCGAAATTGTATTAGTTTTTACCCGACTACAGCAAAGCAAGGGAAGGGTAATGAGTTCAACACTCTATGTATGTAGGTATGTGGATGTTCCACCATAGCGTCGCTCCTATTAGTTCGATTTTGACAAGCGAGGTGTCAATCGATTCGTCTTCAGGTATAGAGTGTCATAGGCTATTTCTTTACCCGATTACGGCAAGGCAAAATAATGGTTATGTGTTCAAGCTAAAATCTTGGTCCTATTTTGACAAGCGAGGTATCAATCGAATGTCTTCATTTATAGAGTGTCATTGACTATTTTTTACCCGACCGTAGTCGTAGGCTTTTTGTTTTTGTAGCTGTATTTTTGACCTCATTTTCGCGTGATATCTGTCCTTTTCCTCCTTTTACCCGACTACGGTGAAGCAAGGGAAGGGTAATGATTAGGATTCCGTACGCCCGAATGAAAAAAGGAAACCTTATAGGATCACTCGTGTGTCTGTCCGTTTCTGTCAACCAATTTGCTCCGAATCTACTGGACCAATTAATTTGAAATTTGTTACACCTATGAATTTCTGTGACCCAAACACGGACGTGCAACATAAATAAATTAGTTTTGAATATCACTTTGGCTATCACTTAAAAAATAGTTTTGCAAACTGTAATACCGTTTGACATATTCTAGTGACATTCATAGTATTTAAAAGTCATAAAAAAGTGAGACCGTGGTGAATAATTTTGAAATAAGAACAACTATTTTATTGCCCTTATGTCGTTCTAATCTTGGAATCATTCGTCAATTTATCGCATGCGCTCCACTTACAATAGTTTAGACGAGCAAATCGTCATTTTTAATGCGTCTATTAGTGTCTCCAAGAAGACTTCAATTTTTCATAATAATTAAGTAACTTTTTTTTGTTAAAATGTCCTAGTTGAGTGTTTTTATTCTGTGCATGTTGTGTTCACTTCCAGTATACACTAAGCTAGCAAGTTGTACTTACTTCATTCTGTGCATGTTGTGTTCACTTCCAGTATACTCTAAGCTAGCAAGTTGTACTTACTTCATTCTGTGAATGTTGTGTTCACTTCCAGTATACACTAAGCTAGCAAGTTGTACTTACTTCATTCTGTGCATGTTGTGTTCACTTCCAGTATACACTATGCTAGCAAGTTGTACTTACTTCATTCTGTGCATGTTGTGTTCACTTCCAGTATACACTAAGCTAGCAAGTTGTACTTACTTCATTCTGTGCATGTTGTGTTCACTTCCAGTATACACTAAGCTAGCAAGTTGTACTTACTTCACTCTGTGCATGTTGTGTTCACTTCCAGTATACACTAAGCTAGCAAGTTGTACTTACTTCACTCTGTGCATGTTGTGTTCACTTCCAGTATACACTAAGCTAGCAAGTTGTACTTACTTCATTCTGTGCATGTTGTGTTCACTTCCAGTATACACTAAGCTAGCAAGTTGTACTTACTTCATTCTGTGCATGTTGTGTTCACTTCCAGTATACACTAAGCTAGCAAGTTGTACTTACTTTAAATGATTAAATGTGTAATAACCAGTTTAGTGAAGCAAGTTATAAAAAAAACTTCTGAGCCTAAAATATGGAAAATATACATGTAATAGTTATTTATTTAAAGATTAAAGGAAACCTAAAGGAAGACTATAAGAAGACTAAGTAGAATCTCTCAACATTGTGTCATCATCATCATCATCAGCCTATATATGTCCACTGCTGGACGTAGGCCTCTCCTGATGCAATATTAATTATAATTATCGTACGGAACCCTCTTCGCGGGTTAAACTCGAAGTTGCCCGTTTTTTTAATGAACATTTAAAGAGAACACATTGGTCCTACACCAGCTAGCTTGTCGGCTGACAACATACACCGGTGTATCTTAAGATACCAACGCAGCATTTCATACAATCACGGTATCAAGTAGGTAAATCATACAGTAACACATTTATTACATTTAATGCTTATTTCAACGTGTTAAGGTTTAAAATTATTCGTTATCGCCAACACTACATTCCATTGAAGTACAATGACCGATGGTGCGAGGTCATTTTTTTATTCTTTATTGATTCGTCTTGGTTGATTGAGAATTTCACTAGTAACCTAAATACTGTCCATGCTAACATAAGAGCGATGGTAGCATAGCAGTATACTAGTGCTAGTTAGAATCCAACGATACTGGGTTCGGTCCTGGGCTCCGCACCAAAAACTTTTCTAAGTTATGTGCGGTTTTCCATCGCTCCGTGTTTTGGAGGGCACTGTGTCAGTCTCAGCTGTTATGTAAGAGGCCTTCGGGTGGCCTGGCTACCTCTGACACTAGAGGCCAGCACTACCTCATACGACAAACCAACGACTAATATTATAAAAGCGAAAGTAGCTCTATTTTTTTGATCTTTTCAAGACTAAACGGCTGAACCGATACTGATGAAATTTAGAATGGAGATAGATTGAACCCTGGAGAAGGACAAAGGGTACTTTTTACCACAAATTTTAGTCCACGTAGACGAAGTAGCGGGCAAAAGCTAGTCTAGCTAGACTGTTATAAAATAATAGAATAATATAATATAGAGAGATAGAGATAGAGAGAGAGAGAGAGAGAGAGAGAGAGAGAGAGAGAGAGAGATGTGAGAAACGTAACGAAGACAATAGTTTTATAATTCGAGTTAATTTAAAACATACTTAGTTTATAAAAACTTACAATACATAATCGAAAATTATAAAAGACCAGAATTCGAACAAAATTAATAAGAGGCAAAAATTTAAGTGAGAATGGTTGCTAACCAACTTTAAATTTAAGTGAGCATGGTTGCTAGCCAACTTTAAATTTAAGTGAGAATGGTTGCTAACCAACTTTAAATCCGTGACTTACCCGTGGCACAACTGCTTGGCACTACCAGTTGTGCCATGGGGAATTGCTATTTCCTTAGGCAGTACCAGTTGTGCCAAAGGGAAATATATCGTTATGATCCTAAATTTAATTAAAATATATCGTTATGATCCTAAATTTAATTAAAATATATCGTTATGATCCTAAATTTAATTAAAATATATCGTTATGATCCTAAATTTAATTAAAATATATCGTTATGATCCTAAATTCATTAAAAATTCAAAATAATAAGATAAACTTAAAGTTGATTTTTAAATACCTATACAATTGTACCCCACTTGACATATAGGTTTATCGACTTTCATTTGTTAATTTTTTACAATATGGCGCCATATTGACAAGCCGCGTTGGTTCCCTGTCCTCTTAAGAACTAGACATTTAATTTAATAATGTATTCTAGGAAATAAATAAATCATTTATTGATTGCACCAAACTCTAAGTTTCTGCGCCCGAGATCTTTCCAAGACCTGAATATCTTGGAAAATACTAAGTAAGTACATCGATTACTACCAAATGTACCTACAATACATTTCGCTAACCCCAGAATTCAAATAAAGTATCAGAATTGAAACCGGTCCATCCAATTGGGAGCCACGATGCCACAGACAGAAGAAACACCATGTCTAAACAGCTGTGTTTCGCTTAGGTTAACAATCACAAATTAAATATATAGCCTCCGACCCTCCTCCCTCTCCCCTCCCCTCTTTATTGCTAAGAACCCTCTCGGTCATACTAGCTTTTAAACATTAAAAAAGGCATCAAAGTCGGTCCATTCGTTTGGGAGATATATATATATATATATATATATATATATATATAACACACCATAAACGTATAACACCCCTCTCTTATCGAGTTCGGGGGTTAAAAATATGATACAATGATATTATTGTGTGAATAACAATGTGAGTACATCAAACACCTACAATATTTTTATAGAGCAAAAACATACAATTTTGACTTTAGATAAAAATAATGAGAGTTTGTAGGATAATTAAATGTTAATTTAAGTAGTCAAATGTCGTCATTGCAAAGCATTAATGGATGAAGTTCTAGAATAAATTAATTATGCACTTTTTTCAGGGTTTGTTCCCACGGCTGTGGCGCCCCATTGCTTTTTTTCAGCGGTCCGTATCATATTCCATACCGTATCCAAACGGCAGCGTTACTACAACAGTAGGGCACTGTTGTAGCAACGCTGCCTGTCCGTGTGTCTGTCACTGCAACCGGCTTGTAGAGCTAAACGGAATAAGATAGGGTCTTCAAATGTATACCTACATAATAATAAGCACAAATTATAAATTAATACAACCCCTGACCCTATTATAGCTAAGACGCATCTCGATCACATCAGCTTTCAAACATTAAAAAACCCATCGAAATCAATCCATTCGTTTGGGAGCTACGACCCCCTCCGCCCTGCCATTATGGCTACGAACCATCTCAATCACATCAGCTTTCAAACAGAAAAAAACCGCATCAAAATCGGTTAATTCATTTGGAAGCTACGGATGCCACAGAGACACACGGATATATACAGTGATACATACAATGATACACACCCACCCTAACTTATAAAAGTCCTCTCTTATCGAGTTCGGGGGTTAAAACTAACATGTAGTTCCGTGACTGAAAATGGAAAATCATATTTGAAATACCTTCGCCCAGCGGCTTTACCCGTGTGATTATTTTTCCGGGGTGAAAAGTAAAATGAAATAGCGTATTTCCTTCCTTAGGACATGATGCATATTGTTACCTTGTTCAATTTCATCAACATCGGTTTAGTCGTGAAAAGATAACAAACATACAGAGAGACTCAGTCTCTTTGTATTTTATTACTTTTGCCTCTCCATGATTAGTGACATTTAGTATAGTAGTGTAGTTGCTAATGTGACATTTAGTATAGTAATGTAGTTACTAATGTGACATTTAGTATAGTAATGTAGTTACTAATGTGACATTTAGTATAGTAGTGTAGTTGCTAATGTGACATTTAGTATAGTAATGTAGTTGCTAATGTGACATTTAAATAGTAGTGTAGTTGCTAATGTGACATTTAGTATAGTAGTGTAGTTGCTAATATGATATTTTTATATAATTAGAGGGGGGTGCCCAATTACAGATGTGGCAATGGGCGGATCTCCAAATTATTACGTTGAAGAATACATACACACATATTATTATCCGTACTTACTTACTTACTTACTTACTTACTGATAACCGACGGGGCAGGCAGGCGGGCAGGTTTCTGAGCAGAGACTACGTAAAGGCAAACGTAGTATCAGACGCCTTCCGGACAAAAACGAGCACTGATCTGTGCAAAATAGCTGGCAGCAATTATATACCGTGAAATTGAATTCGATATTTTTCTTAAATGCATGTATTCAGTCCCATATTTAGGATCGTTTTTTAGCAAAGGATTAAAAAAAATGTATAAATAACTGACCAAATTCCGTTACTCAAACCTGGTCACAGGACGTCGTCCGCTACATTTGCCTAAACGTGGTCTCCACTCAAGATAACCCCAACGGTTATCGAATCTTTGGGAAATGTGACTACCCCATTGCCACTTGAGCTTGATTATCCTAGAACTATGTCCCTTGGTTCTCAATTCATTAGGAACCTTGTTCAAAGAAACTCCAAGCATAGCTCTCTCCGTAGCTCGCTGAGCGACCTTCAATACCACAGTATTTAGTAAAAGGAATCTGTTAACAGCATTTAGAATCATCTCAACGTTTTCTACGTGATTTGAATGGTTATAGTCATGATTAGTGTTTTTCTAACTACGAAAATAGTATTAAGACATAACGACAAAATGGTTTGCTAACAAGGCACATCTGTTCAATAACTAAAACCCGACTACGGTCGGATAATTAATTATTTTGCATGCAGCAAGCAAAGCCGCGAGCAACAGCTAACAATAAATACATATACATATTTTTGAAATGTGCTGATTAAGCCCTTTAATTTGATACCCGACATGGCAATAATAAAAATAAAAATAAACTTTATGTCCCCTAGAGGGCGCCATATTCAATTAAATGGCACGTCACTTAGCCTATAACCAGTGCACAATCAAGACGCTTCCAAAGATACCTTATTTGTCAAATTATATAAGTAATTTAGAAGTATGAGGGAACAAATGAACATGATGAATATTTTTACATACCGGTCAAAATCATAACCCGCCTTTTTGCTTCAACGTAGACGGGTAAAAAGAGGATTTTTAAACAGCTGAATGGTGAAGTTTTTTTCATCTGAATGAAGATTTGATCCATATCGCCAATACAACCAGTTGGTGCAATGATTATGTTAGTTAATTTTCAACCCCTATCCCACCCCCCCCCCCCCTTATTTTTTCTGAATAAAAAGCATCCTAATTGTATGTTTTGTCTTGCCATATGACATTTTCTTATCAAGATTTTATACGTTTCTTCAACACTATCAATTGGTTAAATAATATTTTTGCATAAATTTCAACCCCTATCCCGCAAGAACCCTTAATTTTTCGGAATAAAAAGTATTGTAAATGTATCTTTGTTATTATGTCATTTTTTTTCAAGACGTTATACGATTCTCCAACTCTATTGATTGGTGAAATAATATTTTTAAATAAATTTGGACCCCTATCCCGCAGGAACTCTTCAGTTTTTCAGGATATAAAGTATCCATAATTTTAACCCGTAATATAAACTACGACTGTGCCAAATTGCATAAAAATCTGTCCAGTAATTTCAGCTAATACGTAACTTTCAACCCATATCCTGCAAGAACTTTTTATTTTTTTGGGAAAACAAGTATTTTAAATGTTAATATATAACATCAGCTATAACTGTGCGGAGTTTTATTAAAATCCGCCTAATAGTTTTAGTGTGATGTGTGTCCAAGGCACTGCAATTGCAAGTGCACAGCGTTCGTCACACTGAGACATTGATGTAAAGAACGGTATCTGCCCACCATAACATTCTATGACCGTAACAAAAACTTTCTGTTCTGCGACCGAGCTGTATGCACATACAAAAAAGAGGGTATTATTGTCATCTTTCACGTACCACCGTTGAACCTGTTAATGTCCCAACCTATATGCCCAGGAATTTCACTGGATGCAGTACTGGCTTTCAAACCGAGTAATGATGCACACTACTACACATATCCGGCTAAGGTAATTAATATAATTAATAAATAACATGATGCCAATTAATATCCTAGTTCCATTTATACCTACAATTATTACAACCTATATCATTAATGTCATCTAAGTTTAAGATATTATGAACATAAAGATTGCTATCAAAATTGTATTTAATTGTATAATGACATTTTATTTTCCGTAAACATGGTATTTTCCTTGAAATTGCTGCATTATTGCAATAAAACTGAACCTGACAAACAAAATTACAATCTGCTTCTAAAAAATAGAAAAACAACATATTTTGGTACTGCTAATAAATCAATTTTACAAAATGCATCTGTTTTTTTTTTAGATTACCAAACCTTATTTTGGTAGGTACTACTATTAAAGACAATTTTATAATTTGCATCTGATCAAAAAAAAACACCTTACTAAATTTTATGACCGATTTTATGACATTATTTATTCGTATAAACTTTTAAACAGCTTTGTCGATTTTATTTGTGCCTCTGTCAATTAAGGCAACAGTATTTAATTGTATTTGTGCCTCTGTCAATTAAGGCAACAGTATTTAATTTTATTTGTGCCTCTGTCAATTAAGAAAACAGTATTTAATTTTTCCGTCTTTTATAACCAATTTTAAACAGACTAACAGGTAAACATAAATCTGCCAAAATTATACTTATAATCGACACATGTTTCATTTAGAAATGTCGGTCATTCAATATTTATTAAATTGAACTTTTATCGTTATAAATTTGCTGTGATGGCGATTTTGACCATATTTTTCGTTTTTTTTAATTTACCACACCACTTTATACAAAAAACGCATAATTAAAGTCATTCTTGTATACCAGTTAATTTGGTAATGCCGTTTTGATCAGAACAATCGATTTTTCATATTCAGTAAAAAAAATGGGATGCAGCGCGCGCGTTATGATCGTTATTTCAATAACATTAAGGTATATATTTGTATTGAATTGAGAGATAGATTTCTAATATGTAGGTTAACTTAATATCTATAGTAATATCTATTTCAATCAAACAATCGTGTCCATGTGATACGTGTTATGTTCTATCTTATTCGCACCAAACGGAGGCACGTAGCAGGCGAGCACTGGTATGGAAGTTATTTCAACAATATGTTTCTTTTGATTTGTACAGACACGAAGCAAGCTGCTACTTTGGCTCTTACATAGAAATAGTTTGTGCTGCAGTTGGTGACTGATTTAGCAGATCACCAGCAGCAGTACAGAGTCGCCTGCGCACGCAAATGCATATAAAAATACAACATTAAATTTAAAGAACATTAATAAATACTTTTATGCAGTAGCCAACTCTTCATGCCTCCGACTGCATCTTATATTTCAAAATCAAAAATTTAAAGCTTGTAATTTACATCTTTTTAGTTTTGTTCGCAGTCGGGTTTATTTATAATAATTTATTTTTATTTTATACTTTTTAGTTTATATTTATAAGAATTAGTGAAAACGGCTGCTAAACAACTTTAAAATGTTATAGATCCTAAAGGTTCATTCGAAAAGAAATATAATATGGGAAACCTAAAACTGATTTTCAAATACCTATTCAATTCTATTCCATTTTTTTTTTCTATTTTTATTTTATATTAATCAATTTTTTTTCCTATTTTCTTGATATAATTTTTCGATTTTCAGTTTTTTCTTTTTCACAATATGGCGTCTAGTTGTAGCCATATTGAATTTTGATTAATCTCATGTATTCAGTAGCACTCGCAAGATTAAGACAAATCGACTCATCAAAAATCATCATAGTCATATAAATAGACGAATAAAATTTGTCAATAACTTTACGTAAGTAGGTACTTTATCGCTAAGTACATGGCGCGCGACTCATCGAGCGCACGCTTGACACTCGACTGAACGAACCCGAATATTGGGTCCTCGAATTTATTTGTACTTGTTGCGGAGTGCGACCGCCCTGCCTAAACATACATACATACATACATACATACAAACATAAAAAGGCTAGGTCTCAATAGAAACCTTTGTCATTCAAGTTAGACGGATCGGTGTATGTTTTATTATTTTTTCTAAGCCAAAGACACTGTAAGTTAAAAAGTCTGCGTATCAATACAAAACTTTGTCATTCAAGTTAGACGGGTTTGTTTGTTTTTATTATTTTCTAAGCGAAATAGGCAACTTGACCGTAATGTCACCCTTCACCCTTCACAGACAGTAAGAACTAATGAGTCGACGGTGTAACATGCTGGCCTAAAGATATGATGATACACATATAAACTTATAATAAAGAAAAAAGAACGAAAAAGTATGAACAAAGAAGATAATTTAAAAAAAAAACTGTGGTACTTAAAATAATGTACTGAAGAAGAACATTTATAAAAATTCGGGTCTGTCTGTTTGTCAGTTTATCTGTATGTTTGATCGCACATCACGTAAAAACTACTGGACCGATTGCGGTTTTCTTTGTTGGATAGCTTAGGGTTTGACTTAAAAACTGGTGTACTTGGTGTCACAATCCTATGAGAAGAAGCCGAGTAATCAATAAGAACTTTTTGACGGCTGAATGAATTTTGATCAATTGTTGGTATATTGGTATTTTAGGTCTTGGAATACATAGTAACTATAGTACTTTTAATCTAGGTAAATGACCACGCGTGCTAAGCCTTGGGTAGGTATAGTTATATACTCGTAATTGTACGTTTGTAAAAAAAAGTATTTTCATTGGGCCCAAATAAGTGTACAAAATTTTGAATTAATCTGACCATTTAAAGTGGGTAAAAATCGAGTTCAAAGATTCCGTTACATACATATATAAATATGCTACTTAAATTCTGGTTAAGCTAATAAAAGCATATTAAAAACTGAAATCGTTTTGGGATGCTATAAGGTATTAGAGTATTTGAACACATGGCTCAGTTTTGAAAAAAATGTGACGTACATATATAAAAAACGTAATTATCCCATAAGTGACATTATCTAGGTAGGTGGTGGATGGTAACAGTCCCCGCCTGGCCACTCTCTCGGCGTTAGGCCACAAACCAGTATGTTGCGCCACCGCTGCAGTCAATTAATATGGTCCGAGAACGCGCCTCGGATTGTAGAGCAACTCCACGTTTTTACATAACTTAGGAACCAGACTGTCATCGTGTCTAGTATGTCAAAGAGGCACTAATAGCCAACGAGTGAAATACTCCGTCGTAGATTTATAAAGAAATAAGTATAATTTAAAAAAATAAATTAAAAAAAAAGCTTTTACTAGTTTTTTTAAGAATGGTTTTTTCCATATATTTTTTTGTTGCATTGTCATCGGTTTGAGAGCTACTCTGAAAGTTTCAGCCAGATAAGTAATCGGGAAGTGCTCGATATTTTGAATTGCAAGATTTCACGACCGGCAAAATACTAGATACATAGATATATACATACAAATGAAGTTAAATAAAAGCTTTTAAAATAGGATTATCTACATATATCTGTCCATCTTACATACTTAGGTAACATAAAGGATTATCTATATATATCTGTCCATCTTACATACATAGGTAACATAAACGATTATCTATATATATCTGTCCATCTTACATACTTAGGTAACATAAAGGATTATCTATATATATATATATCTGTCCATCTTACATACATAGGTAACATAAACGATTATCTATATATATCTGTCCATCTTACATACATAGGTAACATAAACGATTATCTATATATATCTGTCCATCTTACATACTTAGGTAACATAAAGGATTATCTATATATATCTGTCCATCTTACATACTTAGGTAACATAAACGATTATCTATATATATCTGTCCATCTTACATACTTAGGTAACATAAAGGATTATCTATATATATCTGTCCATCTTACATACATTGGTAACATAAACGATTATCTATATATATCTGTCCATCTTACATACTTAGGTAACATAAAGGATTATCTATATATATCTGTCCATCTTACATACATAGGTAACATAAACGATTATCTATATCTATCTGTCCATCTTACATACTTAGGTAACATAAAGGATTATCTATATATATCTGTCCATCTTACATACTTAGGTAACATAAAGGATTATCTATATATATCTGTCCATCTTACATACATAGGTAAGATAAAGCAATAAAGTAACAAAAAAAACAGTACAAAGAAGAAAATAAAAAAGAAGGTCTTAAGTACATAAAATAAGTTATTGAACAAGAATATATAAATAAATATATAATCGTTTCTATCTGGACGATTGTCCTTGCATCACGTAATCAAACTACTGGTCCGATTAAGACGTGGTTTGTACCGTTTTAATAACTTAGGATATTGTTCATAGTCTAGAGTACTTTGCCCCAGTGCGGAAATTAGAAGCCGAGCAAACGTTATGAAACTATTTGACAGTTGAATGGATTGATAATTTTGCTCCAGGTAAAACACAGACGAAACTATGATCTCAGTTAACACGCGAGCAAAACCGCGGGCCGCAACTAGTTCATGGCCTATAATTGAACAACTGATTATAACCAACTTCAAAAAGCAGGTTCTCAATTCTATGCATTTGTACGTACGTACTGATTTCTTCGAAATTTCAGAATCGACTTGATGATATTTTTTTATTCGAAAAGGTAGATCTCCAGGAAGGTGAGAGATGTTGGTATATAAACTAACGTGAGCGTGATTCATTACATATAGATAGGTATGTTATTCGTGAGTGACAGTCGTAACATTATACATACAATAAATAAAGCAATAGGAACGAAAAAGTCTGTACAAAGAAGATAATTAATAAAGAAATGGTCTAGAGTACATAAAATAAGCTTCTGAACAAGAATATAACATTTTGAAAATCCATGTCTGTCTGTTTGTCTGTCTGTATGTTTTTTCACGCATCACGTAAAAACTACTGAACCGATTGGGATGCGGTTACTGTTGGATAGATTATGTTTTGACTTAAAAACTGGGGTACTTTATATCTCAATCCGATGAGTAGAAGCCGAGCAATCTGTGACGATGTGAAACCTCTTTCATAAATTCTTAATTCTTTCATAATCCATTTCATTCCATTTGTTAGTTTGTCATTCTTACATTGTCATTGCTTTGGCTCATGTCCATATTATGTTTTTACAAAATATCTGATAAAAAGTGGTAAATAAATTGTTATTTTATCTATCTATATCTGGCAGTTACTGCTTAAATACCACGTACATAAAATAACGGCCAATAGTATGCCCACCAAAATGCTGACTTCTAGTTTGGGGCGTGTTCGTGTTCAGTAAGGAAGGACCAGGTCGACTAGCAGAGTCCTGCAAGCGTTGCTGATAGGCCAGCTATCTCTGTACATGGTCATCTTCTGCTACAACGTGTCCACGAAGGTGAAGCCGCTGTTTATGAAAATCTCCAAGTGCTCCTAATTGTTCCTGTACTTTTGTATCCACTGAGGTTTGGTCCCTGGGCTAGTGGAACAAGCCCAAACCCAAGGATCGCCTCGTGACATATAAAAAAAATAACATTTTTGACGGCTGAAGGAATTTTGATCAAATGTTGGTATATTGGAATTTTAGGTCCTGGAACAACACATAGAGTACTTTTAACCTCGAGATATGACAACGCGCGCGTAGCCGCGGGCATCAGCTAGTATCTATATAAGGTGAGAGATTCCATATAAATTTCAGGAGCCAAGCACTTCAAGCGATCGTTTTATGAATTAAATGGAATTGATCTTCGTTTACATTATGCGCGTCGCGGTAAGCCCAGTTTTGCTCATTTCATTTTTCGAATCCGCATGTTTTTTTAGACTTCTCTTTCTTATTGTCATCTCTACAAACTAAAAGTTAAATAGCGGAATATTTTATTTCAAAATCTATTTAAATTCATGCTTATTGGCAAACTCCAATAAAAATTCAAGGTGCATTGCAACACATTAATTATAAATAGGTACAAATCAAGAAACAATAGTTTAAAATAAATAATGATACGTTCGGCAAGTTTCAAATTTCTCAGTCAACCTGTTTTTGAAATAGAGCCGTAGAACTTTGTCGCAAAATGATGACGTCCGCCCGACTTTGTATAATAATGATAACACAAACAATATAAATAACTTGTGCTCTGTCTACTCAAAAAGTTATTTTGCGCGATTCCTCCGAAATAAATTGAATGCCAATTTGTATATATTGGCAAATGAAAAATAAAAGTCTATCTTTTTTATTCTATAGAAACTTTAGATTGGTACAGATAATGTACTTTAAATAAGCTAAAACGTAAAACAAAATGGTGGGACGTAGCGTAATTTGAGTAATGACAAAATTATTGAACATAATTACACTAATATTATAAAGGTGAAAGTTTGTATGCATGCAAGGGTATGTGTGTTTGTGTGTGTATATGTGTATTTTTGTTACACCTTCCCGCTTAAATGGCTAAACAAATTTTAATAAAATTTGGTATGGAGATAGCTTACACCCTGGATATGTGTTAACATAGGCTACTTTTTATCCCGTAAAAATGCAAGGTTCCGGTTCCCAGCGGGAAAAACCGCGGGGCGCAGCTAGTATTGATTGTATTGATTATAAATTGAATGTTTATTTTTTACTTACATATTTTACTTTACTTGAATAGTTGCAATTGCAACAAAAGACTTTAATATAAACATTAAATTCAATTATGTAAAATTTTAAATTTTGTAAGAATCATAGAAGACAATTGCTACTTATTAGTTATAAGCATTATATATTTTTGAAATGGTCACAATAGTACAATAGGCATAGGCATAGGCTGCATAAGCTGCAGAGCTCAATCTACCAGCTATCGACGATATGTGAGGACCCCACTGTAATTTTGAATCTACAGTAATACCCAAAAACGTGGTTGACTGCACAAGGTCTACAGGCTCACTATTTACTAAAATACTTGAATTAGTGGTAGTGAGAATTTGATACATTTAGTTTTCTTAGAGTATCACAATGAAGGTCTTTAAAAGACTTAGTATTTTTTTGTTCCTTCAGAAATACAATATAGCAACTATAAGCCGCCATATTGGTTTTCTTGACACTTCATATATCTTATAGCATTCTCGTGATCAAGACGAATCCAATGATACCTCATTTATCAAAAACCATCAAGACGACAATAAGACGCAAGGAACGTACAAACAGACAAACATACATACAATCCAAACACATAACCCTCCGTGCAGTCGGGTAAAAATTCAACTCGCTCCACTATTTTATTCTATATTTTTGCCATCTTCACCAATCTTAAATTTCTTTACAATAAAACCGTTTAAAAATGGTTGGTTTACCTATTTTTTCATTTGCCAATATGTAAATATATACATACACAATATATACATTGCGAACATGTAACACACACAGTACATATATTAGTAAAGACTATATATGTACTGTGCTAGAGGGTGGTATCGCCTCGGTCAGTATCTCCCGCAGTGGTCGCGTCAAATAAAGTTGAACTTTTTCTCATTTAAGATTTAAATGAATTCATTCATATCTCAATCTTGATTGGCGATTTGAAGAGCATGTCTGTCTGCGGCGGTGTAGGTCTTTCAACAAACATCAAAGGAGTTGGGACTAGGGAACAATGCTTATCACGCGTCCACAACGAGCTCAATATCTCTAATATGAGTTAAGTCAAATGTTTTATACTGTACTCACTATCGAGTGTAGTAAAATGTTTTTATGTTATTTTTATTTACATAGTACTTATAGCTATCGCTAGTGACGCTGTGATGGATTTCATACAAATATTTAACGATACTCAATAGCGAGTACAGTATAAAACATTTGACATAACTTGTATTATAGGTACATATAGCGACCGCACGTGCCACGAGCGCAGTTTCCTTTCAGATCCCTTTTTTGTTAATCAACAGCTTAGCTTTCTCTGGCTGAAAACTGCCCTTTAATAACCTGGTAATGCCTAATAATAAACAGAAATAAACATGGTAACAATAACATAGTTTTCGGTAGACAATTTTAAATTATTTCTTTGTTAATTACTTACCTATTTCATGGAAGCCAAATAAAAGGTAATATGTGCGAGAGTTTGCAGGTGGGTATATATGAGTGTGTTTTCGAGCATGTAGAGGAACCTTGACGTCTTGTGTCATATGATCTGATCATCATATGTCACGTGACGTCATGATATTACTTTGACATATGATCTGATCATGTGTCACATGAGAATACGAATCCATTGTACTTTCCATTGCTTGTAATGTGGTTGAGCATTTTTGCCACTGGGATGATAATTTTAATCACTATATATATTATGTAATATCTGTGCCCGCGGCTTCGCGCGCGTGGTTATTTCTTTAGGTTAAAAGTTCTCTATGTATAAATATTCCAAGTCCTAAAATGTCAATAAATCAACTTTTGATCAGAAATCCTTCAGCCGTCAAAAAGTTTTTATCCATTTCTTGACATCTAATCATTGGATTAAGATACCAAGTATCCCAGAGTTTGTCTTAAACTACCAGTATACCCAGTACTTTAAGACAAACCCTAAGCTATCCAACAGTGAAAACCGTTTCGCAATCGGTCCAATAGCTTTTTCGTGATGCGTGTACAAACATACAGACAGACAAACTAACAAACAGACAGACACGATTTTTAAAAGTAAACCCTTCTTGTTCAGTAGGCTATTTTAGGTGTCCTAGAGCATTTTTTTAAATAATTATCTTCGTTGTCAAACTTTTTAGTTCTTAGTGCTTTATTTTAATATAATATATATTATGTATAACATAATAATAGGTTTAATTATATAGTTTATCGTAGAGTATTTTGATTTTAATAGGACGATTATGATCAAGTAGTTTAAACGTCCTTGGTTTGATCTTGTTTCATTTATCTGTTACAAGGAGGTTGAATTACGCATAGTAAGCGTATTTTATTTAGTTTGATCTTGTCTTTGCAAACTCTATGATTTTGTTAATTTTCTTGCTTTGAGTCGTAGACGCGAGTATGTACCTACTTTTGAGTTCTTTGTAATGTCATGTACCTATGACGCAAATAGCATATTGAGGACGTTGCTAAAACCAACCTTGGCAAACCTGCAGAAGCCATAAATAAAAGAGTTGAAGTTGAACCATCATCAAAACCAAATAAAATATTATTTTATCCTCGTGACCTTATTTATGTGATACTATTTTAGGTATAATCTATGTATTCTAAGAAATAAGCAGTAAGTAAACAAGTCTGTACAATGAAGATAATTTAAAAAAATGGTTTTAAAAGCTAAACTCAAAAAGCTACTGAACAAGATTTTCTTTTTTTTACTGTTGTCTGACTGTCTGTTTGGGGGTGTGTTGGGAGTGAAATAACATCTTACTGCTCCAAGTCACCTGCACGCGGTCATCCTGCAACGAACGAGGCTCTGGCGACCGACAGATGGCGGTATAATCATCTCAAAACAAGCGTAGCCAAATGACACAGGCCGGTGACGGGCAGCAGCGTCGCCGGTGCGAGAAGCTACGCCCTGCGATCGCCAACCTGCATGCCCAGCGTGGCGATTATGGGTAAAACCTCCTAACATGAACGGAACAACCAAAAAATTGCCCCCAGTTCCCGGTCGCTCTGCTAGTCCTGACCAAGGTGGCAGTCAAGGCAATGGCAGAGCAGGGGGTGCGAAGAATCCCGGGCTACCGTAGGACGCCCAAGAGATAGACAAGTGACCCTGGCTAGGTTACGACACTAAAACCCTAGAATCGTGCCATCTATTCTACAGTCTCAGGGTGGCGTGGGGTTCTCGTCAATAAAGTCCTTATTGATAATGTTTTAGAAGTATCCATTATGTCGACCAGTTGCTACCCTGGAAACTAGTTTTAAGCTGACCGACGCTCCAACCTCAGCACACTCGGATGGTGAGGTAGAAAATAATGTCTGATGACACATCTTCGGCCCCACATAACACCACAAGAGCCCACTACAACGTTATCATAGGAGACTAACTCCAAAGTGGGAGTACAGACTTGCAGTGAATCGAAAATCCACACGGCTATGGAAATAGAAATCACAGGGGGCAAATGTTAGTTTACTTTTTGGAAAAAGAGGGCTTATTACCCGACTGCATGGAGGGATATGTGTTTGGTTTGTATGTATGTTTGTTCGTTTATTTGTACGATTGTAGGCGCGTCCTAAAGCCTAAATGGCTTGATGGATTTTGAAAATGAGGTACTACTAATATGCTTCTGCAGTGTAAGTCACCACATTGTATTTCCGGTGGAACAAAAAATTACCAAAACCAATCAAGTTAGGTATCAAATTTTTTTTATATTTATTTTTTCTTTACATTAGCAATTGTCATTTAAGAAACTTACAAAATTTTCAATTTTAGATTATCTATAGTCTAATGTTGCAATTACAACTATTAAAATAGGACAAAATAGGAGTATGTACGTAATAAAAAAAAAACATATTAATACAAGCTGCACCCTGCGGTTTCACCCGCGTCCCTCAGGAACCGTGCATTTTTCCAGGTTTAAGCTACGTCCATACTAAATTTCATCCAAATCCGTTCAGCCGTTTAAGCGTAAAGATGTAACAAATATACACACACACCCTCTTACATACGCATTCGTCTCTATAATATGCACACACACCCTCTTACACACGCATTCGTATCTATAATATACACACACACACCCTCTTACACACGCATTCATCTCTATAATATACACACACAGCCTCTTACACACGCATTCATCTCTATAATATACACACACACCCTCTTACACACGCATTCGTCTCTATAATATACACACACACCCTCTTACACACGCATTCGTTTCTATAATATACACACACAGCCTCTTACACACGCATGCGTCTCTATAATATTAGTGTGATTATTTTTGCTTTTGGTTAGCTCGTATTTAATAATTTTACTTGTCTTTGATGAATTCGTTCTTTAAATAATTAGAGTGGCAACATGCAACTCCAGGAAAAAAGTTAATTTTTATTTGGTTCCGTTTAATAAAAACCGGCCAAGTGCGTGTCGGACGCGCACAGAATTGGGGTGCCGTATCCAAGACCCTGAACTACCCAGCTATGAAAACAGCATTGTCATCGGTCCAGTAGTTCAAGAACGTTGTTGTTACGGTTGAATTATGTCTCTCACTATGGAATTTGTTAAAAGATGCCGCGGCCATAATAACATCGTACACCGACGGACACAAACTACATCAAAGTACAAGACGACTTTGAAATATATATTTCAACCAAGAATGCAAACTTTTCATAATAATTTAAATTGAAAACTATAGAATAACTATGAAACAACGTAGTATTATATCCTTAACTTTAAGTTTGTTTACTGGAAACGACCATTCAATTATTTTTTTAACAAAAACGATAAATTGATCAAATATTGGTTTAACTGAAAACTTGGTTTTAACAACTGAAAAAAAGTTTAAGCACGCGCTTTTTATCTTTTAATAAGATGTGTTACCTCCACGTGCCCTTATTACTGATTCTAATCGGTTCCGCATACACCTGATAGGGTTATTAAACAGTCTTGCGGAATATTGTCAACTTTTTGTGAAATTGCTATTCTTAGTGCTGCCACTGCTGTGGGCACAGGAATTCTTGCATATACAGGGCCATTATTCTCTATGAACAGTCACACGCGTAACGCGTCTCGCTGTAGAGATTCCACGCAGATATCTTAGCGCGGCGCGTGGCCGAGTGGCAATAGAGAATAAGGTCCCAGCTCTTTTTAAATCATCCCAAACGTGTAGATCCAGGCTGCGTGCTGGCCAATTCATAGTACGTATCCCAACCTCTTCGCAATATTGTCGAACTTGTGCAGTGGCGTGTGGTCGGGCATTATCTTGTATTAAAGTTTTCGGCTATGAATCCCTTGTAAGGTACCACATGATCTTCTAAAATCTCTCTTATATAGCGATGTGCCGTCAAACCTCTGTTACCGTTTTCACGGACTATGTCAGTGAACACAAGTTCCGTTCGCCCATTCATCGATATGCCACCCCAGACCATACACTAATCGCCTCCAAAAGAACACGCTCTTCAATGAAACTTTGAGCATATCTCTCCCCACGTCGACGATAGACTCTTCTGCAACCATCTGCACCATATAAAGATTCAAATCTTAAGCGAGCTTGTCTGCGAGCTGCAGATAACTTTGGACCATTTTCTGGTCTAAAAGAGGTGATAGCCCGTTTCTTTAGTCTCCTTCGTATTGTTCGTTCACTCACGTTTACTCCACGCACATCATTCAGCCCTGTTTTGATGTTAACTGACGTGAGGAAACGATTTCGCAAGGAAGTTGACACAATAAATCGGTCATCACGACGGGTGGTTACTCGAGTTCTGCCGGTACCATGTCTCTTTTTGAAAGAACCTGTATCTACAAACTATCTGTACACTCTAGAAACCGTAAACTGGTTTAAATTTAAAATGTCTAGCAATCGTTCGTTGATCCAAGCCTTGCCGCACCAATACTACAATTTGTGCGGCTTGTTCGAACGAAACGAAAGATAACATTCAATTTAAAACTTTACCCTAATAACACGCAAATCTGAGAACACGCTTAAAGAACAAGGGTGAAATTTTATGTGAGAAATCTTGCAGCGTCGTTCAGTAGAAATATCATTTCTACTGAACTTAAGTAATTATTTTTCTACGTTTTGTCAACAGAGCATGTAAGGTAGTAAAAGACAGGTTAACAAATCAATTAAAAGAAACATTTAATTGAAACTTCATTTCCTTCCTACAATGTTTTAAGGCCTTGTTGCCTGCCCAACGGGTGGAAAAAAAAGATAATACAATGACGTGTCCGGTTCAGACGTCAAAATCGTCAAAACAGTATATTTCCCACCCGGGTTTTTAAACCAAAGGAGGCTGCATGACGCTTACTTTCCACCCGGTTTTTTAAGGCAAAGGAGGTTGAATTACGCTTACTGGCGTTAAACCTTTTATCAGTAAGCGTAATTCAACCTCTTTGCGTTAAACACAATCATACTAATATAGACAAAATGGTACGTCATTTTTTTTTAATTAAAAATCCTATAAACAAAACATTAAAGCAAAGAGATAACAATGCATTTTATATAGCGGGAGGAAGTAAGTAAGGAATTGTTATGAGGTTATGGTTGTTATTATTTAGTGTAAGGAGGTGTTGCAAAATATTTGTGCTAATATTGGACGACTGTTTACCTGCAGTGAAACAGCAGCAACATATCTAAACATATTGTTTTGTAATCTTGCTACACAGTAACATATTGAAAATAATTATTATTCAAAAGTCTAGTCTGTTAAACTAGGTAGGTAAATGAATAGGTACAATATCTTTAAACATTATATTTATCACGCATAGGTAAGTGCTTAATTGCCTACCTAAATAAGCAGATAAAAAATTTAAAATCCCTAAGACTTGTTTCAAAAGTCGTTAACAGTAACATAACCTACCAAACTTTTAAGCCTAATAACAATTATTCCTGGCATCCCCAATAAAAAAATCATAGACTAACAATCTCAAGAAATGATGCTGAATTACTAGCGATATTTTTGGTCTAAAGACACCATGAATTTTACTGACATAAAAATATGTATGGGAGTTTGCCATATTATTTTCTCTGGTATATTCATTTGTTTTGCTGCAGTTCCATTTTTAAATGTTGCTTTTTACACGACTGCCCAAAAAAAGGATGTAATGTTTTTATGTATGTATGTATGTATATATGTATGTATAAATATATGTATGTATGTATGTATGTATGTATATATGTATGTATGAATGTATGAATGCATGTATGTATGTATGTATGTATGTATGTATGTATCCCCCCCCCCCCCCCCGGCAGTATGGCTCCATTTACAAATGCAAAAAAAACATTTTTTTGGACAACAACATTTAGGATTCCACACAAAAAAAATAATGACTTAAGAGCATTTTTTTATTCTTTATTGTACAGACTTTTTGTTACTTGCTGCTTTATTATATTAATAAAGGATAGATAGACACCTATCTAACGAGCTGTGAAATACAGACAGATGGACAGACAGACATGGAAAAACTACACGGGTTCCTTGTAAGACTGCGCAACCCTAAAATTTTGCTAAAAGACGTTTTAAGAATGATTGTAGCACGAGTACGGTAAATCCAAATAGTTTCTTGTACTTATTTATTTTGTATCTTAGCTGCAAGTGCTCTCGTACTTTCACCTCTCGAAAAGCTCTCAATCCCACTAACGATGTTAGAGGTTTGCGGTTGGATCGTTTATGATGTGGTTAAAAAAATAAACGTTTAGCTATTCAAATCTTATACATTTTTTAAATCAAAATAACTATGTATAAACAATTCAGATAATCTCGAGTAGGTAATCAAAAACTTTGATTTAACAACAATGACGGACAAGGCATAATGATAGTACCTCCTTCGGGATAACAAATGAAAAAACGAGGCGAAGTTTATTTTTAATAGCTTCTAATTAACTTGCAATATTTGTATATATGTATGTGTGTATTTATGTATGTTTGTTGAGGTGGAATCTTGCAAGCTGAACTAGAACCACTTCCTCATATCCTACGGAGTTGAATTTTTACATGTTTGTTCAATTTCAATGACAATGCATTTTTATGGTAAGCATGACCTGTATCAATATCCAGGATTTGCTTCAGATAAAGAATCTCTGGTAGCCTTGACGGTCTCGGCTTAGAATAAGACCCTCCCAATCCTCCGTCGATTGGGTATAAGATGTCATAAGGGGCGCTTAAGGGAATACACACTGGAAGATGGGCAGCAGCATCCTCCGAGTACATATTTGTAACACTGCGGTCATCATTCCTGCCAAGCGTGGTAACTATGGCTACTGAAAGCGGGTGGAACACCGATACTTAAAGTCTTTCAGAAGCTGTTTAACTCCGTCATCCTTTAGGGTACTACGCCAGAGGCGTGGCATAAGAGCAAAGTGGTGTTGTTCTTCCACTTGAGCATAAAAAACGGTATTAACCGGTATTCCAGTAGTAGCTACGTTGCTTTGGCGCGTGTTATGATCAGGTAGTTAAGAAAGGTCATAATACCCTCTTGAAGAATTATAGGCCCATTTCGCTGCTGAGTCACGTTATAAGCTGTTTTCGAGAGTAGTTACAAACCGTCTCGCTCGTAGGTTTGACGACTTTCAGCCTCCCGAACAAGCTGGAGTCCGGAAAGGCTCTAGCACCGTAGCCCACATCCATACGCTCCGGCTGATTATACAGAAGACCGAAGAGTATTATCGGCCACTATGTCTAGCGTTTGTGAACTACGAGAAAGCCTTTGATTCAGTCGAGACCTGGGCAGTGCTACAGTCATTACAGCGGTGCCAGATTGACTAAGTGTTGAAGTGTTTGTACAGCAAGGTCACCATTACTGTCCGTCTCCAAGATCGGGGCACCAATTCTATCGAATTGCAAAAAGGGGTAAGTCAGGGAGACGTAATTTCTCCTAAACTGTTCACCTCTGCACTGGAAGATATATTCAAGCTTCTGAACTGGAACGGATATGGTGTAAAGATTTGCTAATGATATAGTCATCATGGCAGAAACCCTGGAAAACTTAATATTTACAGGTTTTAATATTTAGGTCACTGAGCATTGTACTTAGGCACAATGCTCAGTGACCTAAATATTGTTTCCCAACAGGTGGGTCCTAAAATAAACACGGATAAGACAAACATCATGTCAAATGCCAATGTCGCACCCAGGCTGGTTTATTTTGGGAACGATATTATCTAAGCTGTTGATCACTATGTCTACTTAGGTCAGACAATCCAACTGGGTAGATCCAACTTCAATAAAGAAGTCAACTGACGAATATAGCTTGGATGGGCAGCGTTCGGGAAATTACGCCATATCTTCTCGTCACAGATACCGCAGTGCTTCAAGACGAAAGTTTATAATCAGTGCGTGTTGCCAGTGATGACATACGGCACTGAGACGTGGTCGCTAACTATTGATCTCATACACAAGCTCAAAGTAGCGCAGCGTGCAATGGAGAGAGCTATGCTTGTGTTTCACTACGTGATAAAATCCAAAACGAGGAAATCCATAAAAGAACTAAGGTTACCGACATAGCTCAAGTTGAAGTGGCAATGGGCAGGCCATATAGTTCACAGATCCGACAACTGCTAGGGAATAAAAGTTCTCGAATGGCGACTACGAACAAGTAAGCGAAGTGTAGGGAGACCCCCACACGATGGACCGACGACATTGTAGCCATCGCAGAAAGTCGCTTGATGGAAGTGGCACTCGTCGTGGCGCTCTTTGGGGGAGGCCTATGTTCAGCAGTGGACTTCTAAAGGCTGACATGATGATAATGAAAGGAACTCTTCAACGGTCAATAGTACAGACATGAAATTTTGTGTACGAATTTTATTATGATACCATGACATGGTTGCTGCCTCAGAGTTGGGTTCTTACTAGGCAATGGTTAACATCACAGACAAGAAATATTGTATACGCATTTAACTGTGTAGCCCGTTTTAAGTTTCACCATGGCATGGCTACTAAATTAAACCATTTATTTTTTATGTTCTTTTTATTTATTTGCGCTTCACTTCTTGGCGGTCTTAGGCTGTTTTCTTCTAATCTGAGTATTTATTTATTTATTTGCGCTTCACTTCTTGGCGGTCTTAGGCTGTTTTCATCTAATCTGAGTATTTATTTATTTATTTGCGCTTCACTTCTTGGTGGTCTTAGGCTGTTTTCTTCTAATCTGAGTATTTATTTATTTATTTGCGCTTCACTTCTTGGCGGTCTTAGGCTGTTTTCTTCTAATCTGAGTATTTATTTATTTATTTGCGCTTCACTTCTTGGCGGTCTTAGGCTGTTTTCTTCTAATCTGAGTATTTATTTATTTATTTGCGCTTCACTTCTTGGCGGTCTTAGGCTGTTTTCTTCTAATCTGAGTATCTGGCAAAGTAGCTATTGCCAGATTCTTGTAGATATTTGAAAAGTTTAATTAAAGCCAGTGTCATGAACTCGTCATACAAAAGTACAAAAACATGCAAATAAAATATTGAAATGCGAGAAGCGTAAATAATGTTAACTATACACACAAAAAAGATTCATAAGCAATTTTGCAATGCCAGTTTTAAATATATTCTAATGTAAATTACAAAACTAGCCACCCGCCTGGCTTCGCACGGCTTGAATTTTTCTTTACAATAAATACATTATGTCACTTCCTACGTTCGTAGTTAATTTATTTTTCGTTCATAAATTAAAATAGTCATAACTTTCAAACTACTCAACAGAACATTACATGTAACGGGAGAATATTTTATCTACGTTAAATTAGGGAACATTATTTAACAAAGTTTTGCGAAGATCTCAAGAAAAATAAAGGGTTATTATTGCAGTAGTTTCATTTTGGGTGTTTGATGTACCTACATGACAATTCACACCAATCAAGCAATAATATTGCGGTGTTATTTGTTTGTAGACTTTTTGAGGAGGACCAGTTTGTCATACTTAATTTTTAACCCCCGACGAAAGAGAGGGTGTTATAAGTTTAGGTTGTGTATGTATCTATCTGTGTCACCGTAGCTCCCAAATGAATAGACCAATATTGATGCGTTATTTTCTGTTTTAAAACTGATGTGGTCGTAAAAGATTTAGCAGTCAGTTAATTTGGTCAGAGCTGAATATCTTGGAAACCTCTCCACTGATTTCTTTCCAACAAATATAAGAACTATCATATCAACATCAAACTTAATTTAAAAAAATACGCATTAGAATCGGTCCATCCGTTCAGGAGCTACAGTACCACAAACATAACACTCGTTACATAGGCTATAGATTACTGGAGTCATACAGACAGACAGATGCGCGACGCGACGGGTACTTCCTTTTATGTATATACTACTACTACTAATGTATTAATTATACGAAAAGGCTGGGTTGCAAAAAATTTATGAATTTGTATGTGCGTGTGTGAATGTGTTTGTCTAAAAAGCAAAGCCTCGGCATTATTAGAAGTCAACTGGAAATTTTCAATTATATGGATATCCAAGTTTCAGATAAATATTTTATACATACGTATAGAATGCATTGTATTTTAGCTGGACCCTTTCCACATGTAAAATCTAAATTTAATGTAAAACAAACTTAATTAAAGCTCGAATCTCTTGATGATAATTATCAAATGAACGCTTGATTCTACCTTAGAAATTGATAGACACGTAAATCCTATTATATACTCTGTGAACCAACTAGTGGATCGGAGCTGCAATTTAATAAAATGTTTGAAACTTCGGATTCACGACGGTTCTAGTTGTAGACAAACTCTAATGATAGGTAAATAACATAATTTATAATGTGAAGGTTTCTTGTTAACAAATATTGCATCGGCAAATTCTATAGAATTTAACTAAAAAAACTTTTCTAGACAAGCCGGTTTAGATTCTATAACTAAATCCTAACATGAAAAACACGGAATAAGGAAAATATAAAGGTTTGTGATTTTTAGCAGTTAACGCCTGTTAGCGTATATACCTCATAATGTTCTCTACCTCTACGAGTATATGTACTTTCCATACTGACCCGTTCCAAGGGATCACCTTTGTAAGTAGGTAGCGGCCAAATCGTCATAACAATTATTACGAAAACTGGAATCGAACAAACGAACCGCTAAGTCAAAACCGGCTGCTTACGTTATGACAGAGGCCGTCTCGTCGAATCCTGTACATCATCTTTCGTAACACTTAGGTATGTCTGATAAACTATGATCAATTTAGTACTTTATCGCAGTGAAACTGCTTTATGGGAGGAATTATCTCTTGTTCGACAAAATCTCTATGCAGATATTTTGTTCTAGATGGAAGTCAAATGAAACTAGACTTAGGCCAATGTTAAAAAGGCGTTTGATTTCTCGGACAACGCAGCCAACTCCGTTTAAAAGTCGAAAAAAACATGTATGTCATAGAAAAATGTACCTGTTAGACTTTGGTTTGACTTTGACTTTGGTTTACTTTGGCAAAAGTTGCAACTTGCTCGGTAAACATGATAGTATGGGCTGGTCACATCTCTCGAAGAACTGACTACCGTTGGGTTATTTAGAGTGGAGACAGCGTTTAGGCAAACGTAGAGCCCGCCGGCCAGGTGGAGTGACGTCTTGCGGAAAATGGCTGCCAGGGAATAGATCTGGAGAGGCCTACGTCCAGCAGTGGACTAATATACACTGATGATTAAACAAGCGGTGCTAAAATATACAAAGAAACACAGAAAAGGGGCGCAGTATAAAGAATAGTTGGTATAACCTTCAAATCAGCTCTGATGTATTTACAAACTTCTGCTTGTCTCTTACTATGATATGGTACGAAATTGTATGAATGAAGACTCATAAATGTTGAACCTGCAACGTGCCAAATAATAACTTAATAGTGGTGACAACACTACGACTAATAATTTTACTAGTATTTTAATACTCTACGAAGAAATGATAAATTATAACTTCGGACGAAACTGACGGGCATGTTAGTCTCCAGACAGTAAGTGCCATTAGTGCCATACTTCTCCTTGTCCATGAGATGTTAATTTTGACTTGTAAAATGTTCTATTATTTTTGCCTTACAATAAATTCTTTGACTTTGACTTTACTAAGCCCATGAAATTGAAATGGGATTTAAAATAAAAAAATACAGCACTGGACACTACTCAGACATTTTCGTTAGCTTTTTAAAGTTATGTGTGATTTTCCATCGCTCCGTGCTTCGGAGGGCACGTTAAGCTGTCGGTCCCGGCTGTTGATTGATAGCAGCCGTTAAGAGAGTACTTTCTATTGATATGGCTAAATTGTGGCAATAACAGGGTTGCCACAATTTGGAAGAATTGGGGTTTCTTCCTCCTTCCTTCTTTCCTTCGGTTCTTCGTATGCATTGCTTCAACTTGCTCATTCAAATAACTGTCCAGCTCGTTCGGTAACTGAGCTTGAGAATTATGTGGCAATAACAGCGTTGCCACAATTTAGAAGAATTGGGTTTTCTTCTTTCTTCCTTCCTTCTTTCGGTTCTTCGTATGCATTGCTTCAACTTGCTCATTCAAATAACTGTCCAGCTCGTTCGGTAACTGAGCTTGAGAATTATGTGTTATTATCTGCCGGAACGGGTCCATTGCTGAACCGAGGGCTCTCCCCAAGAACGACAAGCGGTTGCTTGGTTGCATCCAGCGGTTCCCCTCGATTCTCACCAGGTCGTCGGTCTACCTCGTGTGGGGCTGTCCTACTCTGCATCCTCTAGTCCGCGGTGGCGCCACTCGAGAACCTTCCCCAACGGAAGAATTGGGTTTCCTTCCTTCTTCCTTCTTCCTTCATTCCTTTGGTTCTTCGAATGCATTGCTTCAACTTATTTGCTCATTCAAATAACTGTCCAGCTCGTTGGGTAACTGAGCTTGAGAAATATAGCAATAGTTAGTAACCAAGTTTCAGGGTACATAAACTATTTATTAGTAACCAGTTTCAGGGTACATAAACTATTTATTAGTAACCAGTTTCAGGCTACATAACTAAATAAAATATAAATAAAATATATTCGGGACAAATCACACCAATTACCTAGCTCCAATCTAGAATACCCTGTGCTATGGGCACTAGATAACGGATAAACATACATAGATACGAATATTACATCCATGACTCGGAAACAAACATTTCTCATCACACAAACTAGTGGGAACCGAACCTGCGACCGTTGGTTGTCTTCGTCAGGGTCACTAACCATTCGGCCAACCGAACGTCAACTATTTGGTAGTAACAAGTCTCGTTCCCTACGTTCAAGGTACATAACTATTTCTTAATAACATTTTAATTATAAAATGATAGGTATAAGTTACTAATGAACACTTTACTTATAGAACACTAGCTAATGCCCGCAGCTTCGCACGCGTGGTCATTTCTCAGGTTAAAAGTACTCTATGTGCTATTCCAGGACTTAAAATACCAATACATTTATGATATTACATTTGATCAAAATTTATTCAGCCCTCAAAAATATTTTTATCGATTGCTCGGCTTCTACTCATCGGATTGAAATACCGAGTACCCCAGTTTTTAAGTCAAAACCTAAGCTATCCAACTGCGCAAACTGCATCGCAATCGGCCCAGTACTTTTTACGTGATATGTGTACAAACATACAAAAAAACAGAACCCTTTTTTTTTAATTATCTTCTTTGTACAGACTATTTCCTTCCTATTACTTTATTATAAGTATAGATAGAAGATAATCCTTGAATGTCTCGTAAAATTACGCAAAGGAGAAAAAAGGTATAAAATCAATCAATGGGATGGGAATATACCGGCCAAGTGCGTGTTGAACTCGCGCAATGAGGGTTCCGTATTGTATGGGGGACCCCCTAATTTTGTATACTTTTTGTTTTTTTAATATTTATTAGGATATCCGCCTTAGTAACACATTCTGTGAAATTTCAACCGCCATTTATTGCGGTTCAATAAAAAAAAGGCAGGACAGACATTGCGACGGACAGGGCGCGGGTGTAGGCTTAGCAATAGGGCTCCGTTTGGACTCTTTGGGTACGGAGCCCTAAAAAGGCTTTTAACAAATTATAAGTATTCTAAAAAATAAATATAGCCAACTAGAAATTAAAATAAACAAATTTAACCTTTCAATGTTTTCGGCGCCCTCGGGAGAACTAGCAAATAAAATTATACGAAATTTTAGTACACAAAATAATAGTCTGTGTTATTTATTTTTTGTTATTTATTTCGCTCTAGTTGCACCCCGTGGATTTGCCTGAGTGGACAGTGGTAAAAAGTATCGTCTTACCATACCAGGTTTACCAAACCCCGAAACCTCATTCGGACTAATACGGACATTTGAAAAAAAATGACAAATCGGACCCTTCTCAAGTGATGCGGCAGTTGCCCATTAAGGAGTATAAAGTTTTTAGGGTTTCTGTATGTATGTATGTGAGTTTTTTTATCCACCATAACTTTTAAACACCAGGGCCTGGATTCTGTATGACCACTCACGCCAATTCCACGCGAATTCCACGTCGATTCCACGCTGCCTGCATGGAATCACGAACAAATTCCACGCAGGCGGCGTGGAATTGGCTTGGAATTGGCGTCTTCAAATTAGAGAATTAGGCCCCTGAACAGGTTTGGATGTATGGGGTATCGTTAGAATCCTTACATCATCCCGAGTGCCATTTTTTTAAAGTTCCGTTTTTGGTAGGAACCTATGTCGAACGTGTTTTTGTCTCTTACTTTGATGATGTTACTTGTTATTTATATAGATGATGTTACTTGTTATTTATATTGATGATGTTACTTGTTATTTATATTGATCACAAGGTAATTAAGTACCTAGTAAACTAGATTAAAACAAGTAGATAGTACTTAGGTACCTATACATAGTTGTTATCGAAAATAAGTTCAGTGTTATTTAGTTTGTGTAGTTTTGTGTGAGCGAACGCGAAGCACGAGCGAACGCGAACGAGCGAACGCGAATCACGAGCGAACGCGAATCACGAGCGATCGCGAAGCACGAGCGAACGCGAAGCCCAAGCGGAGCGTCTCCGTTTCAGCTTGGGCAAAAATGTTTTCGTATGTACGGATGTCTGTCTGTCCGGTTGGATCTCTGTTCTCCTCTACAGGTAGCATTTCTCAACCGATCTAAACATGATTTTAAAAAAAAAATTGCCGTTGGGGACCTTTGATTGGGGGGATGCTTCACCCAATAAAGGTCAAAAAGGGGGATACTGAATATCTCCGTCTTATTAGATCCGATTTCGATGGTTTTATTTTAATTTAAAAGGTAGTAACTTTACATTGGTCCCATAAAAATTTGGTGAAGATTGATGAGGATCTTCGGCGTGATGAGCAGAATAACTCCTCCAAAATGCAGTAAATTTCTCACTTTTAGGTTTCTACCGGTGGAATCACCCTTTACCCACTAGGTAGGGATTGAAGGAGCACCTTGGTTATTGTTAGTTTTACAATAAGGTAACTAGATGGCGCTACTGTGCACCGCTAGATTGTTTGCAAAAATGTTTGTACGCGCGAGGTCTACAGCTCACAGAGCCACTAGTTTATAAACTAATTTAAAATAAGTAAAATAATTATATATCATAATAAATACATGTAAGTAGAAAGTTTTTATGTAAGTTTATTTAACCTATATATCTATATATACTGTGTATCAATATATCTATATATCAGTATATGTATCTATATAATTATGTATGTTTTCTTATCACGTAAAAACTACTGGACTGATTGCAATGTGGTATTCACTGTAGGGTAACTTATACGTTTTGTTTTGAGTTAAAATCTAAGCGATGGTAACCTAGCAGTATACTAGTGTGACTTAGAATCCAACGACATCGGGTTCGGTCCTCGGCTCCGCACCATTTCTGAGTTATGTGCGGTTTTCCAACGCTCCGTGCTTTGGAGGTATGTTAAGTTATCGGTCTCGGTTGTTATTGATTAATAGCAGTCGTTAAGCCAAGCACATCCACTCTATGTAACGAGTTGCTTCTGCCCAGCAATCGAAAAATAACGAATTGACAGCTAAACGAATTTTAATGATAGGTATAAGGATAGACAGGTACTTTAGATCTTGGAATTAACGCATATGATACTTATATGCCAGAAAAAACCGCGAGGGCAAAGCCGCGGGGCGCGACTAGTTATTAATATAGTATGCGGATTGCACAGCGAACATGTTTAATATTCATTTTATTCAGCTTTTGTGCATAATACATAATAAATATATAGTCGTAAAATATATGTGCTAATCTCAATTTGAGGCTAACTATAGTAACAACAACAGTTTATGGTGTTTAAAGCTTAATTTATAGATATAGGTATATACATACCTACGCGTTTTGGCACTATTAGTTCTATGTTTTTGAGTTCGCTCGTAATACCTAAGTAATACCTACTTTATAATTTCTGGGCTAGTACTACTTAGTTTGATTTACTTAGTACCTAGGTACTTAGAAACTTAAGTAGGTTCTCAATTCGATGCTTACAGTAAGCTCCAGTTTAAATAAATAATAAGTACGTATCTATTTGCACTGATTTCTACGAGATTCCAGAGTTTTTAAATTTTTATTTAAAAGTTAGATTAATTTATGTAACTTAAAACCCTTCGAAATAAAAAAAACTGCATGTATGTGCCCCGATATAAAATAAATTGAGTCGTTATACGATTTTATAGCAATTATTGTCATCAGCGCGTACTTTTCTTGTTCAAAGAAGTCCGCATGCGAGTTCGTCCAAGTGATTAAAAAGTAAACAAAATAAAGGTAAATTAAAAAGTCAGCGGCAAGCGCAACGACAAGCGATCATTTTAGACTCTCAGCCTCTTCATCTTGACTTTCCACTGTCCCACTGCCCTAAATCCCCACCTGTCTCGAGTGAAAGCGAAAATTAGCAAAATAATGACATAATACTGCATAACCTACCTCAAAACCAATCCGTGATTTTGCGCCCACTTAAAATCTCAACACTCACAATCACTGATAAAAAAACACTGGCCCAGTAACTGTCACTGCCAAACTGTCAAAAAGCGCGCGAAACGTTTTTTCACTTTCCCGCTAATTCAGTCACTTTTTTTTTCACAATGACCGCGCTGCGTTATTGGTGGCAAATGGCGGCGCGTACAGTCAATTCGGGCTATGAAGCCCGACTGTAATGCAAGAATTGTGAATAAGCTGCGTCAAAGCATTCGCTCGGAGTAGGGCTGTCGCGATTTTTGGCCGACTACGTAGAGGTAAAAAGAGAGTTATGTGTTCAGGCAAAGCGAGCGTTAGGGTGCAAAATTGTAATACCCAGTTTCTTGCTTAATATTCTAATCCATCTGTGCGATATCTGTAACAAATTTAGATATGTTACTTTAAATTAAGTAGGAATATAAACAACCAAACAGCATTTTAATTTCGGTATGTATGTAGTCCAATTAATAATTAAATCAATCTGCAATGCTGCAAAGACAAGCAGTCTTTGCAGCAAAGACATGCAGTTTTGTTTATGGTTTAAAGTAAAGTATTTTTTAGCTTATATGTCAATTATACATTGCGTGGACCATTGACATTCTTAAACTAAATTATGATGCAGGTATTATTATCATTTATAAATAGCAGTACGTCTTACGCTCATGGTTATAAATGACTGTAAATGAGTTCATCAGGAGTTTCCTAAATATGATCAGTAATTTTTGATCATATTTAGGAATGTGCTTCTGACGTGCTGCTAAATAAAAACGATGACAATAACTGTATCCTAATTTAGTTTTATGTACTGTATAATTTAGATATAAGATTATATTTACTTTTCTTTACTTTGCATAAAAAAAATATGTAGGTAAAAATAAAACAATAATTATAAAAAAAGCATTAAATGTTTAATTATTCAGTGTTTTTGTATAGATTTTTTATTAGGTACTTATTTCTTTATTTTTAACACGATGCAATAAAAATCTTAGAAATTGTACACCAGCATACGTATACAACAGTCCTACCTACCATATTTATTTAGTTTTCTTGTCATCAATTTATTTTTTATTAGCAAAAAAGCCTTTAAGATTTTTTACAAACGTGACAGCCCTACCTTGTGATTCACTTCGAACGTCACACGTTTCAATCACTGTTTAAGATGCAGTGACACTGTCAGTTTCCCGAGAAAATCAGCCAAGGTTCTGTTAATGGGAAAATTACAGTCGATTATCGCAATTAGCTGGTAACACCTTTGAACCTGGTGTTTGTTGTAAGTTTTGAAAAAAAGTGGGAGTGGAAGGCTTTGTGGGTTTTTTTTATAAACATTCTTTTGTTATGTTTTAGCACATGACGGAAATCTATGTTAAATCTTTTAGTGGGCTATAGACATCTGGTACTGGCATAGAGGAAAGAGGGTGGGGTGGATGGGAGAGGGAAGGGGGGAAATCCCCCCACGCTAACCCCCCCTTCCCAGGAGACACTTATTTTATGAGGTAGGTTTGACTATAGAATCAAGGGGCAGGAGTTGGAGGGGGGGTGGGGGGGGGTGAAGGGCTACCTCCTCTCCACCACGCGGAGATCCTTAGTTTATGAGATATGTCAGTTTTAAGTTTATTAAAAATCGGCTGATTGATAGCCGTAAGCAACAGAAAAAATGAGTTTTTTTCTGTTGCGAGCCGAGCGAGCGAAGCGAGAGTGCCGCGGTAGCAGCCAGCAAGCGCCAAAGTTTATGTACGGCTGTTTGGTAACCTAAAACTGTATTTTTTTATACACTACTATTTTACTAAAAAAAACATAACTCAAAACGCCTATTCCTGTTGTCCCCCACAAAAACTATACATCTTCTGGGCATGGCGGTGGTCTAGGGGACTTTCCCCCTCTCTCCTCCCCCTCCTCCCACCTCTCCTCTATGCTGGTACCGGATGCCTATAGTTTTACCCTTTTAGTTTCCACCTGGCTAGCTGTATACTACAAACATTTAAAAAAAGCAAGTCAAATAAGGCAGTACTATAAACACGGCGCGTATAGTCAGGAGATTCCTCACTGATGCAGCCCCTACCACCGGTAGTTTGAGCCCTCCTTCGCTGCCGCTGATACCCTTGGGCTTTTTGTAAGCTTTGTGTTTATGAATGTATTGTAAAAATTACATACTACTTATTACTTCTTAAAGTCACAAACAAGAATTTTCAAATGTTTTAGTAATTTAAAACTTGATGGCGATGTAAATTAACCACAGTACCTATTAAACCAAGTAGGTAAAGCCTTTGAGTAACACTCAAAGAATAAAGCGCACTCTTCCCACCTAAAACATTTGAAAAATTCTAGTTTGTGACTTTTTAGTCCACTATTAAGTCCAATGTTTTTGTTTAAATTTTATTAATCAGTTCCATTTTTCTTTTCATTATTTCGTATTTGACTCAGAGGGTTCAAGTGGAATTTAAATTTTGTAATTATTCTTGAACACCCTGGTTGGGGGACCAAGTGTAACAGTGAGTATCCGTGGACCCCTCAGGGGTTTGGAAGGGGGAAAGAACGTAAGACCGTAGTCGGGTTTTAGTTTTTGACCTTATATTTAATAGTTTTAAGTTTGAACAAATAATACGTAATTATTATATACCTACTTACGTATTTTGGGTAGGTTTGGAGAGAAAATATGTTTCTCTTCTATCCCAATTTTTTATTGTGTTTTCTCAATTAATTACATTATTATTTTGTAATTTTGAAGTGCTTATATATGGTTTATGTATTTCTTTATTGCTTGAAAACCACCGCCCCTATTATCTCCGTTATTCCTTTCCGTGCACAGTTGTCTGGAAGAGATCGCTCTGAGCGATAAGACCGCCTATTGTGACACTTTATTATTAATTATGTTTGTTGTTGTAAGATTTTTATTTTTGTGGTCTTCAATAAAGAGTTATCTATATATCTAACCGTTTATTTTTTTCAGGATAAAACGTCTCCTCAATTTTTCCCCACCATATAAACTATGACAGTGCCAAGTTGCATCAAAATCTATCCAGTAGTTACAGCGTGATACGTGTTCGTTTTAATAACTGTCAACCAATATCCTACGGGAACCCTTTAATTTTTTGAGATGAAAAGTATCCTGTCCTACCTCGTAGTATGAACTCAAATCAAGCCAAGTCTCATTTGAATTCATACAGTAGTTTCAGCGTGATGTACGGTCAAGATACAGACAGACAAACAGATATAAAGACAGAAATGAAAAATAGTACAGTTTTGGCTTCAGTATCAAATATAGAGTACCCACCAACAAAATATTTCTAAATATGTACAGAATTAGTTTCTTTACACTTTTATTGATAGATAGATAGATTAATTATATAAGAGAGTCAATAATTTACTTGATCAAATATTGGCAACACCTCAACGAAACCATTTATGGAAGACAATAGCACGATCGTGTTAGAACTTGACACAGACAGCGTCCTAATAATAAAAAATATAAAAAAAACTCTTTGTCGCGAACAAGCACGATAGACTTGACCCTCATTTTTAGTACAACTCATTTGTTGTATATTTTCCATCTATAGACTTCGACACCTTTTTCCACGTTTTTATTAAGTCACTTTCTTTTTTTTCTGTCTGTCTTTCCGGGTGGAATCTTGCAACTCAAATTTCGAGCACTTCCCGATTAGCTATCGAGCTATGAAACTTTCACGGTAGCTCACAACTCAATGACTATACATTAAAAAAGGCCGATTAGTTTTTAATCTACATATGCTGCGTGTTTTAATCTACATATGCTGCATGTTTTAATCTACATATGCTGCTTGTTTTAATCTACATATGCTGCATGTTTTAATCTACATATGCTGCATGTTTTAATCTACATATGCTGCATGTTTTTATCTATATATGCTGCATGTTTTAATCTACATATGCTGCATGTTTTAATCTACATATGCTGCATGTTTTAATCTACATATGCTGCATGTTTTAATCTACATATGCTGCATGTTTTAATCTACATATGCTGCATGTTTTAATCTACATATGCTGCATGTTTTAATCTACATATGCTGCATGTTTTAATCTACATATGCTGCATGTTTTAATCTACATATGCTGCATGTTTTAATCTACATATGCTGCATGTTTTAATCTACATATGCTGCATGTTTTAATCTACATATGCTGCATGTTTTAATCTACATTATGCTGCATGTTTTACCAGTTTTCAGTTTTAGTCTATCAGCTATCGTAGACTTGAAGAGGAATATCACCATACATGTGTTATATCATATCTCATAAATGCAATGAGCATGCTTAATCTTTGAGCATCACATTTCGCTTTATCACATTTCTAACATAGGTACATAACACATCCAATGTGTCTATTAGACACTTGAGATGTGTTCATAGACATAAGATATTCATTGGATTTTTATTAATGTTTCATGCGTTATAAAGCCGTAATATGGTCAAAATGGCTGTCGTAGAAATTGACGTAAAAGCGAGGAATGCCTCCTTGCTCATTTCCATTGATTCGATTAAAATCGGATGGTACTAAGTTTATGTTATATAAACGACGCGTAAGATTCTATATTTTTTTTGATAATGATGACTTGCGACCCTTAGAACTGTGTTTGACGTGAAGATCGCTCCGATACATACGGGGTACCATGACTAAAAAGTAGACCGTCACAAAAAGGGTTACATCGTCTCGCTTTATTAACTCTGTAAGCCCCAAAGATCTAATTTTGGTGTCATTTTTTAGCTTATATAGTCAGCTTGATTATTATTTTTTTGTCAATTTCGCGACGCACAGAGCATAACCAGCAAAATGGATGTTTTTGTGATATTTAATTAGGTATAACTCGCAATTTAGATATGGTAGCGTATTGATTCGGGTGTTGTTGTAAAAATCTCGTTGAGAACATTCGATTCAATATATATAAAAAAGTCTACATAAGAAAAAGTAAAAATAAAAAATGTGGAAAATGCAACTAGTGGCTTTGTGAGCTGTTTTTTGCAAACTATCTAGCCGTGCACAGTTGCGCCATCTTGTTATCTTATTGTAACACTAACATTAATAACCAAAGTGCTCCATCAATTCCTACCTAGTAGGTAAAGGGCTGATTCCACTGGTAGAAACCTGAAAGTGAAAAATTAACTGCATTATGAGGAGCTATTCTGCTCATCACGCCGATTGATCTTCATCAGATCTTCACCAAATTTTGTAAGTGGCGTAGACGTTTCACGACAAACAAAGGGCCGTGCGCCTCGACACAGCACCGCTGATTTTTCAGTTAGTTTCAGGTTACGCGTGATTTTTCTTCCAATCTCCCTACATTGGGGATTATTCCGGTATAGGCCTTGGAAGTCACCTATTTCGCATTTTCATTTCTACGTACCATATTTTTGAGACATCAAGAGTAATAAAAAAAATATACATTATGATTTTAGTTTAGCTATTTGCTCAAACTATTATTTATTAATAGTTTGAGCAAATAGCTAAACATAAGTTTAGGGTGTGTATCACTGTGTATATGTGTGTATGTGTGTAGGTGTGTGTGTGTGTGTGTGTGTGTCTGTCTGTGGGATCGTAGCTCCCAAACGAACGGTACGAATTTGATGCGTTTTTTTTCTGTTTGAAAGCTGATGATGGGGGTACGTGAAAAAAGGGGAGTGAGAGTCGTAGTTCCAAACGAATGGACCGATTTAGCTGTGGTTTTATGTTTGAAAACTGATGTGATCGCGATGCTTCTTAGCTATGATGGGGGGATCGGGGGTTATATAAATTTGTAATTTATGCTTGTTTATAATAACGAATTTGCAGTGAGACTTCAATATATAGAACAATTACATCTACTAGAGTTTCTTGGTGCTCTACTCTCTAACGGGCGTATATCCGAAGCACCAGTAGAGTCAGAACGGCGTTCTTTTTCAGCATGAAATGTTTTTTATTTTGCTTTTCGATCTCACGCTGGTTTTATTTGACTTGTTTTATATATTTAGACGTGATAACACAATCATATCAATACGTAAGTAACTATGCCAGTCTGTCTGTTAACATATCAATACGTAAGTAACTATGCCAGTCTGTCTGTTAACATATCAATACGTAAGTAACTATGCCAGTCTGTCTGTTAACATATCAATACGTAAGTAACTATGCCAGTCTGTCTGTTAACATATCAATACGTAAGTAACTATGCCAGTCTGTCTGTTAACTTTTTACGACTAAACGGCTGAACAGATCTTCAAGTTTTCTATCTTAAATAATCTTATTTTTTTCGTCTTTTTCTGAAGAAATTTAATGTTGATTTTGTGCCAAAGTTATGCTGTGTTATCAACGCAAAGTTATGCTGTGTTATCAACGCAAAGTTATGCTGTGTTATCAACGCAAAGTTATGCTGTGTTATCAACGCAAAGTTATGCTGTGTTATCAACGCAAAATTATGCTGTGTTATCAACGCAAAATAGTAGCAAAATTTAATGTTGATTTTTTGCCAAAGTTATGCTGTGTTATCAACGCAAAGTTATGCTGTGTTATCAACGCAAAATAGTAGCAAAATTTAATGTTGATTTTTTGCCAAAGTTATGCTGTGTTATCAACGCAAAATAGTAGCAAAATTTAATGTTGATTTTTTGCCAAAGTTATGCTGTGTTATCAACGCAAAGTTATGCTGTGTTATCAACGCAAAATAGTAGAAAAATTTTATATTGATTTTTTGTTAAAGTTATCCTGTGTTATCAACGCAAAATAGTAGCAAAATTTTATGTTGATTTTTTGCCAAAGTTATGCTGTGTTATCAACGCAAAGTTATGCTGTGTTATCAACGCAAAGTTATGCTGTGTTATCAACGCAAAGTTATGCTGTGTTATCAACGCAAAATAGTAGCAAAATTTTATGTTGATTTTTTGCCAAAGTTATGCTGTGTTATCAACGCAAAGTTATGCTGTGTTATCAACGCAAAGTTATGCTGTGTTATCAACGCAAAATAGTAGCAAAATTTAGTGAAACAATGTTCAATTACTGTAAAACACTAAATTTCTTTTGCCCAATGTACACTGAAGTATGACACGTGCCTTGAATGTTGTTTCTCTGATGTACCGATGTGTTTCATGTTACAATAATTACCGTGTTATTAATGTAACTATACGTAAGTCTTGCCATTTAGTATAATTTTAGGGTTCCGTGACTGAAATTGCGCCGTGTGGACCTAGCTTAATTTATGTCCACCCCTTTTCATCCCGCGGTGAGAGAACCAGCAGGGAAGTCAGGAAATGGCCAGCAGAATGCTCCTTTGTAAGTATCATCTAACTAGTGCGATCACCGCCGCCAAGGTCAAATAATCGATACCCCGCTGTTTCTTTGAAGATATCGTTCTAGTTGTACAAGTACATTATACTTCCTTGTAAAGAACGGAACCCAGACAGCATAAGGGTCGACTTAAACTTCTGATGCAACAATAGGTTACTTTTTATTCAAAATATAAGTGCTTAGGTAATAAAGGTGTCTGTCTGTCTATTCAGTGTCACGGTATAACCAAGGTAATAGTATATATACTATTATTTATTCTGTGGCATAATTTGATATGGAGTGGTAGAATTAGAAGTAAAGTAAGTAAGTACCTTTAACCTTAGGTTTTTTTACTTCGTTTGCATTTTTACTATTAACACTAGAAGGATTAACATATAATATATATAAGGAGTGTAATCTTTTTAGAATTCATGTATGTTTGTTTGTATGTATGTATATGTGAGTATCTTTATTCCACCATAAATTTAAGGCGAAATGGGCTCCAAATTTGACGCGAATATTTAACTAGACCATTGAAAACGGTTAATTGACTTTATTTTTGTATGTGTCACTGAAACGAATAAATAAAATTGCCTCAATAAAAAAAAACGCAAAATTTCGAAAAAAAAAACGCCTTTTTACGTTCCCTTCGATGGAATGAATCAACTTCATTCATTTTTTTATTTTATTTAACCTTTGATGTCCCACAGCTGGGCAAAGGTCTCCCCCATATCTTTCCATGCGTCTCTATCCAAGGCTAGGTCTTGCCAACTAATTCTGTAAGCATTTAAGTCATCATGCCACCTTTTTCGAGGCCGTCGATGGGAGCCTGCAGATGGAGACATCGTCTACCATCTGCAGGCTCCCATTGAGTGGTGACTTTTGCCCACCTTGCCGGATGCATACGGACTACATGTCCAGCCCAGTCCCACTTCAACCTAGCACTCTTAAAACCAGCATCAGTGATGTCAGTTTTCGAGCGCAGTGTAGTGTTCCGGACACGATCTATCATTTTCACTCCGAGTATGCTACGTTCCATGGCTCTCTGACAAACCTTGAGTTTGGACTTCTGCGCCTCAGTCAATGCACCGTACTATTATACCCTTACTTTTGTATGCAATAAAAGATGAAAGGTGCTTCATTAGCATATTTGCAATAGTAGGTCATCAGTTCATCATTCATCACAGTTAGTCGATCTAAAACCTTTTCACGAAGTACTCGTCCTTTTCTAAACCCAATTTAATTTATATTTCATTTGAAATAATACAATTTATTTTTAGTGATTCAAACTTTTCTTTTTTAAAACATTAAATCCATGATCCCGGATAACAAATGGTGGCAGCGTAAAGGGATATAATAATCCCCGGGCTACAAAAAAAACCAGTGCAAAATTAACTAAATCAGTGCAAACTTCTCTAGTTCTAGTTCAAAAAAATATATAAAAATCAGACCACTGTTTCCTGAGAAAATAAGTGTCGCCGCACACTTACCATCATCGAATCCTGAAGAACTGGAATTCTCTTCCACTGAAGTTCCCGCTGCATCCCTTAAATCTAGAAAAGGAGAAAATTACTTCGTCAACTTACTTTTTTCACCGAATCCTGGAAATTTTAGAAGTCCTGGAAATTCTGTTTTCGTCGTCAACTCCCATCATCTGCATTCGATAGTCCTGGAGCGCCTGGTACGACTCAGCTGCTAAATCTCAAAACAGAAGTCCACACTTACCTCCAGCTCGCTGCATCCTACAAGGTCAAAATACGCTATGTTCCTGCTAATCCTGTGAGTTATTTTAATTCCTATGACTTTTGACTGCTATTCTGGAAGAAAGTGATATCTACAAACTTACATATTCTCCCTATATTGTGCTTCGAAAATCATAACCCATATCTTCATTTAGCGTCTAAGTAACTTGGTGAAGAAATATCTATAGTGTGGGGAGTGCCTTTTATTCAAGGCGAATTTCTCAGATCTGATAAGCGACTGGCTCACACTGTCTCTGTACCCTTTTTTAAGCTTCTTTATTTTATAGAGTTATAACCTTGTATTGTGTGATTTATATATAAACCACGGACTTTTGCTTCCAAGATTGTTTATCCATGTCCGACACTGACGGCGTAAAAGACGAAAATTCTCATTACCAGATGGCAGACGTCAACTTATCAGTTTTATTACAATTTATTGGAAAATTTGACGGTTCTCGGGAAAAAATAACTCCATTTCTGAATAATTGCCGCAATGCAATTAACCTTGCTTCAGACTCCCAAACAGATATTCTCTTTAAGTTCATTTTGAGCCGTCTAGAAGGTAAAGCCGAGACGGCATGCGCCGTTAAGGATTTCACCGAATGGTCCCAGCTCGAGGAGTTCCTGAAAATTCAATTTGGTGACGCGAAACATTATGCATATTTACTGTCAGACCTTCAGGAATGCAAACAGGGTCGCACCGAGTCTGTTAGCCACTACTCTCTGAGAGTAGAGGCTTGTCTGGCTAAACTTCTAACTGAAATAAATATTTCAATTCCCACTACAAAGAAGGACGAACTAATTGGCCATGTAGCCGCTATGCAGGACTTAGCTCTCAACGTGTTCACGATTGGTCTCCAACCGCAGTTGTGAACAGTTGTCAGATGCAGGGACCCTTACACTTTGAACGAGGCCATAAACCTCGCCACAGCCGAAGAAAAAATTGTAGGTATAATAAATAGAAAAAATGTAGGACAGTCTACAAGTACATTTAACATCAATCGTCCTGAACAACGCAGGCAGTATAATAATCCCATGCCATACTCAAGGCCGCCGTTTCAAGGCCAAGTCCAACCCAGACCGAATTTCAATGCTCCCGTCTGCAGGTATTGCAAAAACATAGTTCACACGATTGAAAACTGCAGAAAACGGGAATACAATAACAACAAAAGACCTAACTATACCCAAAACCAACAAAACATAAGTCTGGATATCTTTTACGACGGAAGTACAGTATCAAGACGTTTTTCCGTCCTCCGGGTTTGCTTAGACAGCATTTACGTTCACCAAAAGATAGAGACCCATTAAACGTGCCCAGTGTATATAAAATACCTTGCGATTGTGGCAAGAGTTATATTGGTGAAACTCGACGCAACATCACAACTAGACTTTCCGAGCACATAAGGAGCATTAAGAATCTGGACACAGCTGGGTCGGCCATTGCAGAGCAAGCGTGTCTTTCCGGTTCGAATCATTACATAAGGTTCGACAAAGCCTCGGTACTAGCTCGAGAGAAGTTCTTTGTGCCTCGAAAAGTGCGTGAGGCGATAGAGATCTCTCGATTGCCTAATTTCAACCGGGACCGTGGGTGGACTCTGCCTCCAGCTTGGAAAACCGTGCTTAATGTTTCCTCGACGCAGCAAGTGGTAGGTAGTCTGGAGTGTGACACGGTCAGCATTGCGTGTGGCAGCACATTTGGCGATGATGCAATGGATAGCGATGGAGTTCCATCGCCACCACATGCAGGAGTTCAATCTCCGTCGACGGCAGTGCAGAGCAGTACGAGCACCGGGCGTCCCCGTTCCTAGTCGCCGCCGCATCTCACGCGCCGCTCGCAGCGGGCTGCAGCCTGCAGTGCGCGTCGGGATCTCGCGGCGTGAACTCCTGAAGAAGAGCGTTGGATACGCTCGAAACCTAGATCGATGTTTTCGACTATATACACGTGAGTCTTAGCCGGTAGTGATATTTAAAATTATGTATCAGGTTCACGAAAACTTAACACTAAAACATAAGTCGCCAACCTCCAAATAATTTCCAGAGGCGAATCCAACCCATAAACTATTTCAACTCACCGGACACAGAAGATCTTGAGTTCAACTATCATGATAATTTAAACGAACAGGCTTTCCCGACCGGTATCGTGCGGGAAAATTAGAAAGGAAAATCGATACGACCCAATCAAAAACGCTGATTCCTACGAATTCACTGAATCTCACCGTATCCAGATCTTGTAAACGCGTTACTAATGTTCCATTTCCAGAAACTAACCGACAGGGTAACCAACCCCAAACCGACAGTTTCCCAATTAAAAATACTAAATCCTGTGATCACGATACTAATGTCCCAGTTCAAGAAACTAACCGACAGGGTAGCCAGCCCCAAACTGACAGTTTCTCAATTAAACATACTAAATCATGTGATCGCGATACAGATGTTCCAGTTCCAGAAACTAACCGACAGGGTAACCAGCCCCAAACTGACAGTTTCTCAATTAAATATACTAAATCCTGTAAACGCAATACTAATGTCCTAGTTCCGGAAACTAACCGACAGGGTAACCAGCCCCAAACAGACAGTTTCCCAATTAAACATACTAAATCTTACTTAAAGTATGATGCCCCACGACTGATCATGGGTGGGATCGACATTGGCATGACAAAAGAAATTAAAATTTTGGGGCTTATTATTGATCATAAGCTTACGTTTAACAGCCATGTAGGTAACGTTTGTAGAAAGGCGCTGAACTTCTATAAGAGATTGGCTAGAACAGCACGAATAGGCTGGGGTCTCCACCCAGAAATAATTAGGACCATCTATACAGCGGTAGTCGAGCCGATCATTATGTATGCCGCAGGCGTTTGGGCACCTGCAACACAAAAACTATGCGTACAGAAAATGTTGAATGCGGTACAGCGGGGATTCGCCCAGAAAATGTGCAAAGCATACCGTACCGTCTCCCTGAACTCGGCACTAGTGCTGGCTGGGATGCTTCCCCTCGACCTTAGAATACAGGAAGCAGTCGAACTGTACTAGGCAAAGAGGGGAGTTCCCCAGCCAATGCTAGGAGACAGGGAGGTGGAGCGCATGGAATTTTATGCAAATACACCTCATCCAGCGGAACATATGAGCCTAGGGTTCCTTAGCCTGGTGAACCAAGAACAAGTAGACCCCAATAACACCCAGAAAGTGCGTATTTTCACGGATGGCAGCAAAATCAACGGAAAGGTTGGAGCAGCATTGTCTCTGCGGAGCAATGTGGCCGAGACCACCAACCGAAAATTTAAACTGCCATCCTTTTGTACAGTCTACCAGGCCGAACTACTGGCCATATGTGAAGCTACTAGAGTGATTCTTAAAAGTGCAAAAACGACCTTTGGCATATATAGTGACTCCAAATCATCACTCGAAACGGTTACAAATCAGCAGACTGTACATCCGCTGGCGGTAGAAACCCGTTCCAATCTAAAAACACTAAATAAACTGAACAAAAAAGTATCACTGTTTTGGGTTAAAGCACATGCCGGTCTTGACGGAAACGAACGTGCCGACGAACTTGCTAGAAACGCAGCATTGAAAATAAAAAGAAAGCCAGATTATGACCAAATCCGTATGGATTCGCTTGACAAGTGGAATCGGAGGTTCAAGTCTGGCACAACTGCAGCAGTTACAAAATTATTCTTTCCGAATGCAGTGAAGGCCTATAAAACAGTGAGACAAATAATGTAAATATGAATATGTAATGAATAATATAGAAATAAGATGTAAGGGAAAAAAAAAAAAGTATAAATAATGAATAATAAACAAGGTCTCCGATCATGTTGGGGGAAGCTGCATCCAGAGAGGGGGTTTTAGTCGATAGGTCGCCGAAAGGCGGAGTCCGACATAACCGAAAGGTATCCATGATGATTTCCGCCTCCCAGACAAAAAAAAACATACTAAATCCTGTGATCGCGATACAGATGTTTCAGTTCCAGAAACTAACCGACAGGGTAACCAGCCCCAAACCGACAGTTTCCCAATTAAACACACTAAATCCTGTGAACGCGATACTAATATTCTAATTCCGGAAACTCACCGACAGGGTAACCAGCCCCAAACTGACAGTTTTCTAATAAATAAACCTTCCAAATGTTGGGAATGCGATGCGAAAGTTGAAGATCTCACCCACAGTGATGATTCAAATGGTCCTGAAACAAAAAATAAACTTGATATATATGAAATTTCAAAAAATACAATAAAACGATACTTACCTTATATCAATGTTCCAACTTCAGTTTCTTCAAAACCTATGACTTTCTTAGTCGACACTGGCGCTAGTATAAGCCTAGTTAAAAAATCTGCAATGAATAAAATGCCTAAAATCATTGAACATAAAATTCAAATAAAAGGTATAGACTCAACAAATGATAATTGTATTATGACACTAGGACACATTCCTATCACTTTTTTATCCAATGATGTTACAACTAATCATCATTTTCATGTCATCCCCGACCTTGAACTACTTTACGACGGAATAATAGGAAACTACCTGCTATCTAACCAACAAAGTAATATAGATTACGTCAAAAGTATCCTGAAAATTAATGATGCTAAATTTCACATCCTATGTAACGAGCCCGTGTACACTATTCCTCCAAGAACTGAAACAATAATTGAATGTTGTGTTTCCAATCCCGAGCTTAAGGAAGGTCTCATCATCGACCAGAAACCAATTGAATCTTTGTTAGTCACCAATTGTATAGTCAAAGTAAAATCCAATTTACGCGTTAACATCTCAGTAGTTAATACCGCAGAACACCCCATTACAATTGATTCCACGTTAAAACTCAATCTCGTCCCCCTTATAACAAATGACTTAACACCTTGCAAAGTTGAAACAGTATCCTACTGTAATGAAAATACTACCCCTAATGCACATTAACGAACAAATCAAGTACTTGACCAACTCCGCCTCATTTGAATCAAGAAGAAACACAAACCTTACACGAAGTATGTGCGAAATTCTCAGATATATTCTATTTGCCCGGAGACAAGTTGTCCTTCACTAACGCCATTTCACATGACATCAAAACTACTTCTGCAGTGCCTATTAACACTAAGTCATACCGGTTCCCCGAATGCCATAAAACAGAAGTCGAAACGCAAATCAATAAAATGCTTGAAGATGACATAATCAGACCATCTTCTTCACCTTGGCCTTCACCTATGTGGATTGTCCCAAAAAAAACGATGCTTCTGGGGAAAGGAAATGGCGCATTATAATAGACTACCGCAAACTGAATGACATCACAATAGGTGACTCCTACCCCATTCCCAACATTGCCGAGATTCTTGATCAGCTGGGAGCAATTAAATATTTCAGCACGTTAGATCTCGCGTCTGGCTTTCATCAGATTAAAACATCCCCTCTAGATGCTCCTAAAACTGCCTTTTCTGTCCCACAAGGACACTTTGAGTTTTTCTCGAATGCCATTTGGCTTAAAAATGCACCTTCTACCTTTCAACGACTCATGAATTCTGCTCTATCAGGCCTCAATGGTATCAAATGTTTCGTTTACCTTGATGACGTCATAATTCATTCATATGACCTTCCCTCTCATATCTCTAACCTCGAAGAAATCTTCCGAAGACTCCGCGAATTTAACCTAAAACTTTAACCTAATAAATGTGAATTCTTAAGACGAGAAGTATCCTAACTTGGACATTTGATTACAGACGAGGGCGTGAAGCCTAACTCGGACAACGTCAAAGCTGTCAAAGACTTCCCAATTCCAAAATGTCCTAAAGACATTAAATCCTTTTTAGGACTTGTATCCTATTACAGGCAATTTATTCCTGATATCTCAAAAATAGCCAAGCCTTTGACACACCTACTTAAGAAAGAAACACGTTTTCAATGGAATAATGAGCAGCAACTAGCCTTTGACACTTTAAAAGAAAAATTAATAACAGCACCTCTTCTGATATATCCAGACTTTTCACAGCCTTTTATTCTTACCTGCGACGCATCTAATTACGACATTTCAGCCATTCTCTCGCAAGGCCCTATTGGCAAAGACCGACATATAGCATATGCTTCCCGTACCTTGATCAAAGCTGAATGCAATTACAGCGGAACAGAAAAGGAATGTTTGGCCATCATTTCGGCACAAAAACCTTTAGACCATACCTATATGGGCACAAATTTACCATAGTCACTGCCCACCGTCCTCTAAAGTGTTTATTTAATTGCAAAGAACCAGGATCCAAACTTGTCAGATGGAGACTCAAATTAGAAGAATTCGATTATGAAGTGATATATAAAAAAGGAAAAATCAACAGCAACGCCGACACGTTGTCGCGTTACCCAGTTAACCCAATCCTTCCAAACGAGATAGATCCACAACCTTCTACATCAGGGTTAGCAGACAACCATCCCACTCAAGAGACAGAAGTTCCTACAGACATCCTTGACGATTTGATCGAGCTAGGTGACTTGGGTATTAGCCCACTTGGTGAACCAAACATAGACTTTACTCCACTGAATCCTCCGTCACCTCCAGATTCTCTCCCTCCACTGGATCCTATTCCTCCTCTCAACCCTCTTTCTCCGCCGGATCTCCCAATGGAAACAAACAGACAAATTGATGAAACACCTTCTAATTCCAGTAAAGAATACTCCGAATTCCTAAAATCTTTTGCTAATAAAAATGAAACCTAATGGTTCGGTGGTTTTATGGTCCGTATAGAAACACATACATAAAAGAGCATAACGAAAGCTTTCTGAAGAGTAAAACCAATACTATACTTGTCCCTATATCTATTGACTACGACTAATCAAACCCTTACCTTCAAGACATTATTTCCGCATCCGATGACTCGATCCACGATGGTGAACGCGAACTTCACTCTTTTAAGAAACACATTATAAAGGGTAAAACTTACTATTTCCTATTTACGAAACTTTACTATTTCGATACTTGTTCTTATCCTGATATTTTCAAAACACTAAAATCAGTTAGAGATGATATCTTACTCAATGGTAACATCAATGAAATAGCAATATCTGATTTCAGAAATCCATTTGAACAAAATTCGTTTGTGAAAATCTACGGCATGCTCATGTATCTGTTCAATAATACTAATATAAGTGTTAACATTCACCACAATACAATTATATATCCTACCCCATCCGAAATAGCAAAGATCCTGAAGGAGAATCACGACTTCTCTATTGCCGGACACCTAGGCTCTAATAGAATGTACGACAGAATCAAAGAGCGCTATTACTGGAAATATATGAGTTCTGAAATAGAAGACTACATCAAAAATTGTAAATTATGCCAATCTAATAAAACTCTCCGTAAAATCAACAAAGCTCCTATGCAGATCATGACCACTTCCACTCGTCCATTTGAAAGAATCAGTCTCGATATCGTTGGCCCCTTACCTGAAGCTGGACTTCATAATTTGAAATACATACTCACCGAATGCGAAGCGTAATTTTTCGGGTTTAATTCTCTCGCACGGGCAACATGTGGGAGTTTGCTTTAAATCTGGAATAAATCATCATCGTCATCATCAGCCTACACTTGTGCACTGCTGGACGTCGGCCTTTCTTAGTGACCGCCACTGAGTCCGATCTTCGGCTCTTCTCATCCAGTAGTTCTCGTCTTAGGCCGTATTTCGTAAGTCGTCACTCCAACGGGGGGTTCTGTTAAATTCTGTTAGCTATAGTGACGAGACGACCAAACGGATGGAACGATTTTTATGTTTGAAGACTGATGTGATCGAGATGCTTCTTAGCTATAATGGGGGGTGGGGAGTCGGAGGTTATATACATTTCATAATTGAAATGGTCTTTCAACAAGCACAAATTAAAAACCTGTATTTTGATACCTCACTCGATAGGTTTTGGTCATTTTTGTTCCGCCATATTAGTTTTTTTTACACTCTCGTGATCAAGACGAATCCAATGATATCTCATTTATCAAAATCCATCAAGCCGTTTAAGCTGTAGGACGCGCCTAAGAAACGTACAAACAAACATATAAACAAATAAGCAAACATACATACAACTAAAACACATAACCCTCCTCAGTCGGTTAAAAATACGTCCAGCCGATTTGGAGGCTCGTTATCTGCCTAAAAATGCCATCAATACATGCCATCTCGAGTACTGTCCGGCGACGATGCTACGTCAGCAGGATGGCTGCTAGTATAATCAGACGGTTGAGGAGGATGCACGACTACTTACTTAGCTGCACAATGTTTTCTGTTTTGACGTGAAACGCCTTTAAAAATACTATACATCAAAGCCAATAGTAGCACAGAATAAATAATAAAAATAATCAGCTGGGAAAAATCAATAATCATCTTAACCTTGAATTTACATTGCAAAATCAAAAGCTACTGTGCAGTACTTACCTAGTCAGTCGCATGTCAGTAGACGTTTGTAGACGTCATAGTGAAAATAATGTCGGAATTTTCTATGTAAAAAGTGTAAGTGTAAAAAGTTTGTTTAAAAAGTGAATCTTATCATAAAATTTGTAGTTTCTCAAGAGAAAAAACTGTTAATTTTTCGTGTGTCAATATATATTCATATATCATTTATATATATATATATATTTTTTTTTTTTTTTTTTTTTTTAAGTAGATATAGTTATGTTGTTGTTGTAAGAAAAACCACCGTTCGTAATTTATTTATGTTATAATCCTCTCCATGCACGGTTGTCTGGAAGAGATCGCTTTAAGCGATAAGACCGCCAATTGTAACATGTTTTTTGTTAGATTAAGTTTATTAATTGTATATTTCTGTATTGTGGTGTTTCAATAAAGAGTTCATCTATCTATCTATCTATCTATATTGTGTAGTATGGTTCAATAAGCCTTCGGTGTTTCCTTTAGCTATACTAACACTTGTGCGTCCAAGAACTGCAACAAAAACAAAACCTGTCCCCCATGTACTTTCTTGTACTCCTGGACCGTCTCCGGTCAGAGACCCTTGGGGGCTCTCTCTCAACGAGGAATTTCCACCAGAGTGCCAGCGAGAGGAGCAGATGGAACAATATGTACAAACCTACTTTTAGGTGCAACGTGTTAGTAAACAATCATTTATGGTTGTCGCTAATTGCTAAGATTTTACTTATGTATGGGAATTTTTTATACGATGTATTCAACCATTGCACAGGTAAACGAATTCACATGCTTGATTGAAAAAAACCTGCTGAATATGTATACGACTATTCAGTTACTCCTTGTCTAATTATTTGGCATAAAATCTTTTTTGTTCGTTTTTTGCAGGACAGTCGTGTGTTTTCTCTTTGATGATGTAATTGTTTTTATTCCATTACACTATGGAGTACCATGGACGCCATTTACATGTCCACTCTCACAGTATCTAGGTGCATTACAAATTAGTAATTACCTATGAAGTAAATTATCTAATAACAATAATGTTTATGTAAATGCTATAGACAGTCTCGAAATGTCTGTTAATGATTTGTTGCACCTATTAGTTTTTGCTATTTTCTTGGATAGATTAAGCAAATAGTATAGGGTTCCGTATTCTGACAACGGATCGCTTAATGTTTTTTCTTCCCACTACACAGTAATATGACACTACCACTATCTTGCACTACAAAATAAAACAATGAACTGAGCAAATTATTGAATATCTTTTTTATTACCTGTTATATTACTGTATGTAGTTATATATTTAAAAATATGTATCCTAATTAGGTATACTACGTATACATGTAATTATATTATTATGTAGTACAATTATTATGTACTAGTTATATTATACACGTAGGTATATTATGTAAGTACAGTATTGATATTATTGTTAGGAATATATTAGTTTTCCAAATTAAAAATAGGCACAATTCCGCATTAGAAACATCACAATAGACCGAGGTTAACTGGAAGATAATGCTTGCTAGCATTAAGTTCACCTATGTACCTATCTTTTGTGTGCAATAAAGAATTTTCTATCTATCTAATATCACCATTGGTCACCTAAAACGTAAGCAGAAAGTACCTGATTACTGCTCATCATGGCAACACTGCGGTAAGTAAGTATGGGAATCCATTATTGCAGAGTTTTTTTTTTATAATTTTGGTTTGTACCCCTTTTTTATAACTTAGCATCTACAGAAAAGGATTTGTTAGTTTTATATTGAATACTAGATTTCCCGCCCGCGACTTCGAACGCGCGGACTACTGTTTATCGCGAAAAAAGCGTCCAATTTTCTTCTAGGATATTAAAAACCAATGCAAAAGTAGGTATAACACCAATGCTCTTGACGTTTTTTGACAGACTTATTTCGTTTCCATGGCAACCACAGACCATTCTGTGATGGCAACCGTTCCTTACAGTGAGTAATCATCATTTTCCAGTTTTCCCGTAGAAACTTACAATTTTCCGGGATAAAAAGTAGCCTATGTTTTATTCCAGGGTTTAAGCTTTCTCCATTCTAAATTACATCTAAATCCATCCAGTCGTTATCGCGTGAAAGCTCCCCAAACAAACAAACAGACATCGTTCCACTTTTATATATGATTGAATGAATGGATTCGTCCAATAAAGATTAAAATAGAATGGACTATTTTTGGAATATGAGCGCGACGGAATTGGTGATTTAAAAGTTAAGGTGACTGAAAACTGTACCTACTGCTTACATTTAGGTGGACCCCTCTTTCCCACTGGGCAATCTGGGCATGTGCCCAGGGCCCCACGATGGATAAGGGCACCCTAGTTCCTGCCAGCTCACCAAACGATATCCGATATTTATCACCGAAAAACAAATTTATTTCGATGAAAACAAACGATTATGACGGACTACAATACCTACTTGCTTATTAGGTTTTGCATGCGCGAAGCTACTCTACTCTACTCACGTCCGAAAATCTGGTTTTTCCGATTTCAGCATGTTTAGATAAATTTAAGTGTATAAAAATACAATTTAATTGTATACTAATTACACGAGGCCCTACGCCTCGTAGTGTAGGGCGCCCTCCAGCTAGGTGGAGCGACGATATACGCAAAGTGTCTGGCAGCAGTTGGAAGAGAAGAGCTGAAGATCGGGCTCAGCGGCGTGCTTTGGGAGAGGCCTATGTCCAGCAGTGAACAGAAACGGGCTGATGATGGTGAAGTACCTACAGTGTTTTAAAGAAAAATTATCAATGAACTTGTTTTTTTTATAATTTTTCTTCTTCTCGTCGTCCATAACACAGGGCCTGAAGAGAAAAGTCTTCAATCAGTACGTCCTACCAGTCATGATCTACGGAGCCGAAACGTAGACACCCGCGGTTGGACTAGTCCACAAATTTAAGGTCGGTCAGCGAGCTATGGAGAGAGATATGTTTGGAGTTTCTCCGAAAGTGGCAATGGGCTGGTCACATTTCCAGAAGAATCGATAACCGTTGGGGTAGACGAGTTCTCGAGTGGAGACCACGTTTAGGCAAAAGTAGTTTAGGACGCCCTGTGGCCAGGTGGAGTGACTACCTGCGAAAAGCGCCTGGAAGAAAATGGATGAGCTCAGTGGCGTGCATTAGGAGAGGCCTACGTCCAGCTGTGGACAGATACAGGCTGATGATGTACCATGTGCAGGACATATCAGGTATGTATCAGAAGCAACAAAGATTTTTTAAATGGTTCAGAAAATGTAATCTTAACCGATGGAATATATTGACAGAAAATTTAGTTTCAAATAGTTATTAGACGCAGTAAGCGCCTTGCATGAAGGTCTTAAACGAGTCATAGAAGTTTTTATGTCCATCGTAAAAAGTGAAGAACCCGCATTGAGAATCTTTTTAGCATAATGTTTATTCTGTGATACTGCTAAATGCAGTGGGGAACGCTCCTTCTCCAAATTGTACAGAATGAAAAAACAATTAAGAAGTACAATAGGTGACCATCTGGAGCTTTTGGGTGTCGAACTCACATCAAACCTGAATTTTGGGTCTTATATTGAATCCAAAGCCAAGGTAGCTGCAACAAAACTTGGTATTTTGTCTAAGGTTAGGCGGTACTTCACACCGGGATAGCTTTTGAATCTTTATCAAGCACAGGTCCGATCTTGTATGGAGTACTGCTGCCACCTCTGGGACGATTCTGCCAAGTATCAGCTCGAGTCTTTGGATTCAATTGAGAGACGTGCTATCAGGCTCATTGGGTAAGAGCGTTCGGCTCAAGAGTAAGCTTCAAAGTCTGGCGCATCGACGTGAGGTAGCAAGCCTGTCGGTATTCTACAGATTGCACTATGGAGAGTGTGCGCAAGAACTGCAAAACCTGATTCCCCCATCACCTTTCCATCACCGTACGACTAGACGATCAGCAAAGCGCCACCCTTTTATGGTTGAAATACCTCGCACAAGAACGAAGCGTTACGCTTCTTCATCATTTATTATAAGAACTGCAAATGAGTGGAATGCCCTATAGTATTTCCGGTAAATTATAACCCAGGTGTGTTTAAGTCAAGAGTGAATAGGTATCTACTAGGCAAGCGTGCTACACCTTCGACCACATCATCGCTTTCCATCAGATGAGATTGTAGTCAAACGTTTGCCTAGTCCGTAATATAAAAAAGAAAAAAATAGAGATTAACCAGTTTGTCGCTGATGTCCATAGAATGTGAAATGCTCAAAAACATCTCAAAGACGATTTTGCACATCTCAAATCTATAATGGTACTCTTCAATCAACATAAATTTTAAGCAATAACCTTTGAATGCTAAAAGTGTTACTTTTGTGGATTATATTATATTACAAGCTGTGCCCGCGGCTTCTCACGCATGGTCATTTCTCTAGGTTAAAAGTACTCTATGTACTATTCCAGGACCTAAACCCAACAATACCACCAATATACCAACATATAATCAAAATTCCTTCAGCCGTCAAAAAGTTTTTTATCGATTGCTCGGCTTGTACACATCGGATTGAGATACCATGCACATCGTTTTTTAAGTCAAACCCTAAGCTATCCATTAGTGGAAACTGCATTACAATCAGTGCCGTAGTTTTTACGTGACGTGCGAACAAACAAACAGACGCAGATAAACATACAAGCAGAAAGACACGATTTAAAAAAATGCTATATGTAGGTGTGATACACTTTAAATAAATCAAATTTATAAATGTGATGTCATTTAATTAACATTACAATAGATAACTAGGTAATATTAATAGCAATTTACATTTCTTGAAACATCCGATTTCCTTAATTTTTGTCCAGATTACAGGGGAACTTTTAGTCCTACAAAGTTTTGCTTATGTTTATATTAAAGTTTAATAACTGTTCTACAACTTTTTTTCAACAACTTTTACTCGTAGAATGAGTATTACAGCCGATATTCTGCTCGGAAGGCGGCTAAAACTACAATTTCGAACGTTTTAGGGAAAATGCCCAACGTTTGAAAAATGAATACCTCGGATTTTTCAAAAAATAGCAGTGCTGGGAATGAGCTCAAATTATATAAATTTTTGTCTTCTTTAAAAATGTAATAAATAAGTTTTCACCTGACAAGCTCGGAAAGATTCTGTTTGTCATTCGAAATCTGAGTGCAAAATTGCATTTTACCCGCTAGCGTGGAAAGAGTTTTTAAAATTCGAACCTTTCTATTCAATAATTTTCTATACCGACAATTCACTGAAAATACTTTATTACTAATTTATATTATATTATTATCCGATACTCTACTTGACTCTATTCGTCTCTAATCGCCTCTTTTTGGCTCTACTCGACTCTAATCGACGTTACTTGAATCTACTCGACTCTAATGAACTCTACTCGACTCTAATCGACTCTACTCGACTCTACTCGACTCTAATCGACTCTACTCGACTCTATTCGACTCTACTTGACTTTACGCAACTCTACTCGACTCTACTCCACTCTACTCGACTCTATTCATCTCTTTTCATTTTCAATTTTATTCTACTCTGTTCTACTCTATCCTACTGTGTTCTACTCTATTCTACTCTTTTCTACTCTGTTTTACTATGTTCTAATCTGTTCTACTGTGTTCTACTCTGTTCTACTCTGTTCTACTCTGTTCTACTCTGTTCTACTCTGTTCTACTCTGTTCTACTCTGTTCTACTCTGTTCTACTCTATTCTACTCTATCCTACTCTGTTCTACTCTATTCTACACTATTCGACTCTTTTCGAATCTATTCTATTTGATTCTGTTCGACTCTATTCTATTATGTTTACACAACTGCCAGGCATCCCGCGACTGCCCATTTTTTATTATTATGATTATAAACACTAATTTAATATATTATTTTAGCTGTTTTTCTTGCACCTAGCATTTTCCTCGCTGTAGTGAGGTGAAAAGTTTTGTGTTGCGCACGGCAGCAAAGTTATTTGGCGTCTCGTACTTTTGAAACCCTCGCTACGCTCAGGATTCTATATTTGAACCACTCGCTTCGCTCGTGATTCAATCCTAGAATCCTTCGCTTGCTCAGGTTTCAATACAAGTACTCTCGCCAAAAAATCACTTTGCAGCCTTGCATAACGAATAACTATTTCTGTGGGCAACACCTTTTAGTTTTTTCTTTTAGCGAAAATCTGAAAAAATACCGAATATTTTGATGTTTTTCGAGCACCATGAAGTTAGCTCAGGTCTTTCAAAGCTGCAAATTTAGACACTGCTGGTATCTATCCTAACAACATCACAAAAACCAGGACTGTACAGATTTTGGAGAACTAACGTGATTTTTGTGTCTACGGTGACCGGCCTACACTGCGGGAACCCTTTAATTTTTCGGGATGAAAAGTATCCGATGTCCTACCTTGTAGTATGAACTCAAATCATACTAAGTTTCTTTTGAAATCATTCGATAGTTTCGGCGTGATGTGCTTTTAAGATACAGACAGAAAGGCAGACAAAAAAAACAGTTTTGGCTTCAGTATCGGTGCTTCGTCAAGGTCAGGGGGCCCCATTATCCTAATGTGCCCAGGGCCTCCAATAGGTTAAATACGGCCCTGGTGGACAATTGTGATATTACTCTGTAGTGGAAACAAAAGCAGATTACTGACACTCGCTCAAGTGACTTCTTGCGGCACTCGTGATTTTAGAGCCCTCGCTAAAGTTCGGGCTCCAAACTAACACTCGATACTTACAGCTTACTTAAGTCACTTTCCGCTCGATGCAGTAATGTACTATTCCATGCCACAGACAGTTTATTCAGACACTGTTGAACTTGATAAATTTGACGTACTTATATTACATATTTTCTAAATTATAATAATATTGATAATTCTAATTTTAATTTGACATGTAGAAATAAAATAATTGAAAAAGTTGACGAAATTAAATTCCTTGGTATTACACTTGACAAACATTTGAACTGGAAGTCGCATATTAATGTAATGTGTAAAAAACTCAATCGTTTTGTTTTTGCTATAAAAAGATTGAGACGCACAGCTGGACAAAGCACTGCACTAACAGCATACCATGGATATGTCGCCTCAGTTTTAAGATATGGTCTAATAGTCTGGGGTAACTCCACAGATGTCAAGAGGGCTTTCATAGTACAAAAAAAATGTGTGAGAGCCGTATGTGGAGTCGGCCCACTTGAATCTTGTAAACCACTTTTTAGGAGATTAAATCTATTAACCTTAACAGGATTGTATGTTTTTCAAGTAGGATGTTTTGTTAGAGAGCACTCATCGCTTTTCAATCAATGCAAGGACAATACGAAATCAAAGATAAAAAATAGAGATCCGACTCGATTGTTGTTGCCTGCTTGCAGAACTGCTTTATTTAGAAATAACTGTTTTGCTATGTCAGTGAAAATATTCAATAAAATCTGAGATCTGAGAGAATTACCAACAAAGCAATTTAAGACAAAGCTGTATAAGTGGCTAGCTGAAAAATGTTTCTATGACTTAAAAGAATTGCTCAATTGATAATTAAATTAAATTGACATGTATTAAAAAAATATGATTTTCTTTGTCATTTATAAAATAAAATAAAAATTGTAATTAAATTAATTTTAAAATTGTATGTAAATTAATGTGCATGTTATTATTATAAATATTGTACGTCCTTAGTTGCAAATTGTTGAAACAAACAATATTGCATAACAACGCTTTATAACACAGTTTCTGCAATAAATACATTTCATTTCATTTCATTTTCATTTCATTTCATGGGTAGCTTCATTATTTATTTTATATATCCAAAAAGACTAAGTCTCTACCGCCAAATGGAGAGCAAACGGCGCGTGCGTGTGTGGATAATTTGTGTTTTTTTTTGTGGTTGATACACAATTTCATCACAAAAGACTGCAATTCAATTGAAATGTTATTCCTTGAGAACCGAAGTAATTCGACTAACGAGTTTAAGATCTTGCTGTGATGTTGCGGCTGATCGGCATAACATGGTGTTAGTGTGCGCGTGAGGCTTGTGCGTACCAGCCATAGACAACTGATCAGCATAACATGGTGTTAGTGCGCGCGAGAGGCTTGTGCGTACCAGCCATAGACAACTGATCGGCATAACATGGTGTTAGTGTGCGCGTGAGGCTTGTGCGTACCAGCCTTAGACAACTGATCGGCATAACATGGTGTTAGTGTGCGCGTGAGGCTTGTGCGTACCAGACATAGCCAGACAACTGCGTAACAATCCGTTGGTACCAGCGGATCGGCATATCTTGTTTGATTCACTTTCGCATTGGCGGAGTAAACTGTTTTCTGTTTTTTTCCCCGACTACGGCGAAGCAAGGGAAGGGTAATGAAGTTAACACTTTATGTATGTATGTATATATGTGGATCTTCCACCATAGCGTCGCCCGTATTGGTCTTATTTTGACAAGCGAAGTATCAATAGATTCGTCTTCATCGCAAGATTGTCATAGGCTATTTTTTACCTGACTACGGCAACGCAAAGGAAGGGTAAAGTGTTCTAAACAAAAACTTGGTTCGATTGTAACAAGTGAGGAATCAATCAATTCGTCTTCATCGCAAGAGGGCTATTTTTTACCCGACCGTGTTATAGTAGGGTTTTAGTTTTTGAACTTATGTCTTGTCATGTTTGTTATGTCTTGTCATGTTTGTTATGTCTTGTCATGTTTGTTATGTCTTGTCGTGTTTGTTATGTCTTGTCATGTTTGTTATGTCTTGTCATGTTTGTTATGTCTTGTCATGTTTGTTATGTCTTGTCATGTTTGTTATGTCTTGTCATGTTTGTTATGTCTTGTCATGTTTGTTATGTCTTGTCATGTTTGTTATGTCTTGTCATGTTTGTTATGTCTTGTCATGTTTGTTATGTTTGTTGGTTGCTGTTTAAACCTTCTTTTATGTAGTTACGTATCCTTTGAGGGCCTCTAATACATGAAGAGATAAATAATTTTTGGCTCTAAAGTAACCTCTTTGAATTTTTTTTTTTTTTTTAGCTTCCGTTACGAAATAATCGGTTATAATTTAAAGTAAGTCACATAATTGAAAATTTTAAAAAATATAGCGTATGTTCAGGTAGATACAAGTTTATAAAGTAACTAGCTGTATTCGCAGCTTCGCACGCGTTGTCATTTCTCTAGCTTAAAAGTACTATATGTGCTATTCCAAGACCTAAAATACCAATATACTAACATTTGATCAAAATTCCTTCAGCCATCGAAAAGTTTTTATCGATTGCTCGGCTTCTACATGTAATTCCGTGCCTTACAGCGTCTTTTTTTTTTGGCAATTTTTTTGTACTTTGGATTACACTATTTCCCAATTTTTTAAATACATCCCATGTTACTCGCTGATAACGTAGCTTTCCTAACGAGAAATATAATTTACAATTGGTGCAAATACAAAGTATGTAGTTTTTCGGTATTAATCAACAACAGCGTTACGTTAACGGAACCCCAAAAATTGTACCAAAAATACGTATATGCAAAATGTACTTCTCGCATTGTCACATGTCGTTGACTCTACAGACATACAGACAGGGCATAGGTTAACGTTCATACAATGACACCTTGTTTACGAAGTTCCGAAGGCAAATTGCGTTGTATTGTATCTTTTTTGCGCTGAGTTTTATGTAAGACTTCGGTTTCCTTGTTTTTGGGACGACGCTGATTTGAGGTATTTCTGCTCTTTGGGTTTGCAGATTGGGACTTTAAATTTACACATTGTATACTTACTTACAATTTTAATTACATATCTATATTTTAGGAGGTGGCGTTTGTTAATATTTTGTTTTTATGGGATGAATATAACATAGAACATTTTTTTGTGTAACGTGAATGTTTATGAATGTATTGTTAAGGAGTATACAGTATACACACCAAAGACACCGACACCCGCCGACACAGTTGTCGGCGGGTGTCGGTGACTTTGGTGTGGACTCCATTAGGAAATAGTAAGCAAATCTTGTATTTTCCATACTTTCACAACAAACACACAATTCATTTAAATTTCGTTGCAGGTAAATATCACCCTAATATTATAAATCAGAGAAGTGTAGCCACTGTAGTAAACAGGCCAATCAGAGCTTAGAGTTTTAAAAATGGATACTCTGTTATCGAACGGAAAAAATCGTATGCGCGATGCAGAACCCAATACATTTTATATGGATTGACAGAGCATATGAAACGTCATAAAATGCTTAAATCCGATTAGCGCCATCTATATTTTATCTTTAGAAGTGTGTGTGTTTGTTTGTTACTCCTTCACGCTCAAACGACTGAACATATTTAGATGAAATTTGGTACCAGGATAGCTTATGCCCTGGATTTACACATAGGCGACTTTTCATCATCATTAACATCCATCATCTTAATCCACGCAGGTGAAACTGCGGGGCACAGCTAGTATACAATGAAAAACACGTAGGTACCTATCCAAGTTTCCATATACCAAGTACAAACACACACAAATAATATACAAATTTTTCGTTTACTCTGTCCATCCAAATTCCAAAGGTAGTATGTAAAAGTTTGCTATATGCGATAACATCGCCAATTATATTACTGGTATGTTCGCTCCTTTATTTTACCCGACTATATTATATCCTTTATTTTACCCAAACACATAACCCTCCTCGGGTTATGTGTTTGGGTTTTATGTATGTTTGTACGTTTCTTAGGCGCATCCTACAGCCTAAACGGCTTGATGGATTTTGATAAATGAGGTATCATTTGATTCGTCGTCGAGAGTGCTAAAGGATAATGAAGTGTCAAGAAAACCAATATGGCAGCTCACAGCTGACTATTATACTATTGCTGTTATATATTATATTATTGCTGTTGTATTTACAACGGAACAAAAAATTACCAAAACCTATCGAATGAGGCATCAAAAAGTCTTTAAAATACCATTTCAATAATATATAATTCTTATTACTTAACAATAGCAAATTTTGTAGGAATATATATATAATATAATTATAATAATTTTGTATTTTGTATTGTTAATGTTAATACTAAAGTCTAATGTTGCAATTGCAACTATTAAAGTAAAGTAAAATATGTTAGTAAAAAAAAGACTATTTAAATTCATATAAATACTAGCTCCGCCCCGCGGTTTCACCCGGGTCCCTCAGGAACCATAAATTTTCCCGGGGTAAAAGAAGCCTATATGTTAATCCAGGTTAAAAGCTACCCCCTCCAAATTTCATCCGAATCCGTTGAGCCGTTTAGGCGTGAAGAAGTAACAAACATACACACGCACCCTTCCATACAAACTTTCGCCTGTATAATATTAGTGTGATTATTTTTGCGGGCGGTCAGCTCATATTCAATCATTTTATTCGCAGTCGGGTTTTTTGTATTTTTATAATCATTAATAGGTTTCCCGCCCGCGACTTCGTCCGCGCGGACTACAGTTTATCGCAACAAAAAGCATCCTATGTTTTTCTAGGATATTAAAAACGAATGCAAAAGTAGGTGTAGCATGTTGCTCTTGAAGTTTTTTGACAGACTTGTTATTTTGTTTCCATGGCAACCGTCCCTTACAGCGAGTAATCAACATTTTCCAATTTTCCCGTGGAAACTTACAATTTTCCGGGATAAAAAGTATTTTATGTTTTATTCTAGGGTATAAGCTATCTCCATTCTAAATTTCGGCAAAATCGGTCCAGCCGTTATCGCGTGAAAGCTCCCCAAACAAACAAACAGACAACGTTTCACTTTTATATATTGGTGTGGATACTTGTTTCGATGTATAACGGGTTACTATTTTGTATTTACAAAATATTTTGATTGAACTGTCTGTTATATTTGTTACATGCTTTTTTCAATAATATAGAAAGAATAAAACTGCAGTTTTTTACTACTACAGACTCTGTACATAAAAATGTTACTTTAATTTTTATTTTGTGCTAACCGTACATCACAACACCGCCCGCCATATACAATCCCATTCTTTATCTGCACGGGTTATAATAGAAATTCGACTCCCTCCACGATTTTATTTTATTTTTTAGCTTTTAGTACATTATCTGCATCATTCTTAGGTTTCCTTACAATTTTGTGCTAACCGTACATCACAACACCGCCCGCCATATACAATCCCATTCTTTATCTGCACGGGTTATAATAGAAATTCGACTCCCTCCACGATTTTATTTTATTTTTTTGCTTTTAGTACATTATCTGCATCATTCTTAGGTTTCTTTACAATTTTGTGCTAACCGTACATCACAACACCGTCCGCCATATACAATCCCATTCTTTATCTGCACGGGTTGTAATAGAAATTCGACTCCCTCCACGATTTTATTTTATTTTTTAGCTTTTAGTACATTATCTGCATCATTCTTAGGTTTCTTTACAATTATTATTATTATTATTGTATCTCGTTTATTTTTCTCTCGTTTCCGAGGTGCTTAACCCGCATGCGGGCTTTTGGCCAAACGAAAACATTATGGATTATTTTTATCATTCCGTTGATAAAAACTTGCGGACTATCCTACATGTATTGAATATGTCTGCTTTCTGCAACAGTATAAATGTTAGTTTGTGGATGTCTAAAACTTCTAGGCTCGTGAAGAGTGAATAGGGAATGACGCCTGTCGATGAAATTACTATGGGTATTGTTTTAACAGCTTTAACTTTCCATTGCGATTACATTTCGATACATAAATCAGTATACTTGGGTATTTTGTCGAGGCAAGATTATGCGTAGTCGGTACAGCAATGTCATCAAGGTGTTCAGTCCCACTTTTCTTGTCATGTAACGTGATGTCCGGTCTATTGTAGTATACTGTCTTGTCTGTTATTATGGTCCTATCCCAGTACAACTTAAAATCCGATTCGAGGATTATTTCTGGTGTGTATTTGTGTGACGATGTCAAACCTCTTTCATCGTAATCAAACCTTTTGATAGTTTGTCTATATTAATTCTAAATTCAAATAACCTGTCATTCCTAGATTGTCATCGAGGCATTGGCCCAACTCTATAGTGAGGAGTTGCGATTTTGTAAAACAAGATTTCGTGATAATATAATAATAATTGTGCACCTGCATATATAGTACTATGTTTTTATTAAAACCTCACGCCGATTCCTGATGGTGAAATTACTCATAGTGCCAAAACTGTGGGTTCGAAGAAGTGTACCTCAAAGTTATGTCAGCTGTGAGCCTATTATCTTCCATATGAGATAAATCTACTACCCATAGCCAAAAGGATGGCCCGCACCACTAAGTTTCTTCTGCACTATAAATTAGTGTGAGCAAGGAGTCCCTTTGAGCTGGTAAACACCCTCGGAGGGGCTCCGGCCACATTTGTAATAAGCTATTTTCTTGCCTATAAGTTTATATATTTATTTTTACGAGCCTGTAATGTCCCACTGCAGGGCAAAGGGCTCCCTACCGTTTTCCATTTTCTCTGTCTATTGCAATTGTCCACGTGTGGGAGTAAATGTCATCCCGCCATCTCTTTCTTGGTCTGCCGCGATGACGTTTGCTATCTCAAGGGATCCATTGAGTGGTAATTTATGCACACAGATCATCTGACGTGCGGCAGACATGTCCAGCCCAGTCCCACTTAAGTTTTGCAGCTTTTTGGGTCACATCTGTACTTTGAGTCTTGGAACGCAGTATGGTGTTCCTTATTCGGTCCGTTAGTTCCGGGAATACTACGTTCCATTGCACGCTGGCATACCTTGAGGTCGGATCTCTGATGATCAGTCAAAGACCATGTCTGTGCACCATAAGTGAGGATGGTCAGAATTCACACGTCCATGATTGTGGCAGAATTCCCTTCATAAGGTCTTTCATGGACCAATAATAATAATTAATAGCTCCTCCAGGCGTTTTCAGTGCGACGTGCAACTTTTGCATCTTGTCTCGCCTGGAAAGAGACTAACTGGCCCAAATATACTCTACACACTTATGGACATATTCAACCTCCACACCCTCGACACGGATCTTACGTCTTGTCGGTCTTGTGCTGTTAGTCATCAACTTAAGTCTTCGACATATTCGTCTTTAGTCTGACATCGAGACTCGCGTTGCATAGATCTTGTAGCATCTGACCCAACTCTAGTGCCGAAGAAAAGAAAAGCACGACATCGTCTGCAAATCGGAGGTTCAGCGCTTCAGGTTCAGGTTAAACGCTTTTCTCCGACGAGAATGCTTTTCTCATCCCAGCTAGCTGCTATTTTCTTGACAATAAAACATTTTAATTTAAAAAAAAACTTTATATATCTTTATTTTATATATTACAATAAGCGACAATGCCTATACCTTGTGATGTTATGAGCCTAATCAGATAACATTTCTGTATTGCCCTAGTTTTATGTAACCAGATAGTAATTTAATTTGAAATCTTGTATTTGCTATTTTGTTATATGAGTAGGTTTTTAACTCTAATACTAAGCCTAGCTGCGCCTGCGCGGTCACTTCTGTGTTCTTACTTTGAACCTGAGTTATTCCAGGACCAAAAGTACCTTTAAAGTACAAAATACCAAATTTCGTGCAGCCATTATAGTTTTTACCGATTAATTGGCTTCTACATTTCGGATTAAGTTACCAGTTTTTAAGTCAAACCATAAGCTATCCAAAAGTAAAAACCGCATCGCAATTAGTCCAGTAGTTTTTTTACGTCAAAATATTCTTAAATAATAAAAAAAAAAAAAAAAACTTATTTCTTTCTTTTTCTTTAATATTCTTGTTCAGTTGCTTATTTTAAGTAGGCCATTGTTTTTATTATCTTTGTACAGACTTTTTCTTTCTTATTGCTATATTATTTATAAGTTGTATCTATATTTGTATAATATTTTGGTGTGCAATAAAGTGTATTTGTATTGTATTGTATAAATATAGAAGATAGATAGACGACTAATCAAAGAAACACGTCATTGTACTAGAGTGAAATATTTAAAGATTACTTCGTCACACAAAACAAAGTGTTACATTATAGCTAAGAATAAGTCATTCGGCGAATAGGTCTTCATTTTAATGTTTAGCCGTTTTGCGAATAGGTCCAATGTCGATTAAACCAATTGAAACTACTCATTCAATTCACATGGAAGCTGAAGAAATTGTTATCAGTAACTTTTTGGGATGCTAATTAAGCAGCTAATAAATCATTTGAACAGCCTAAATTGTTTTATCGGCAGTAAATATAATTGAGTGCATTATTATATGGTAAACAAACAAGCTAAAGATCAGCAAATAAACATTGATGTGTGTGTATTTAAAATAAATAACTGCCATCCAACATAATTACATGATCAGCTAAATAAATTAGTTAAGCAGCAGAATTATAAAACTGTTCTGCAATTAAATTTAATATGGGAGGTACCTTCCAATTAAAAAGGATCAATCATCCAAATCGATTCAGAACTCCTGAAAATACACGAAAAACATACATATTTGAATTGAGAACCTCCTCATATTGGAAGATAATTAAAGAAGCAGCAAATTTTTTTTATTTTTTTTTTATTATAATTTTTGTGCTTGTTTATTTTTTAGAAATCATTGTAGTCTTGTTGCGAGCTACCCTAGAAGTTTCAGCTGGATAGCTAATAGGGAAGTGCTCGATATGAGTCGCAAATTCCGCCCCGAACGACAGACACAGACAAACAATTTACTTAATAAAAACGTGGTAAAAGCATTGAAATAGGATATTGCCTGGTTTCTATAATCAACAATCCATTATTTGTAACAGCAACCATTTGTAATCAACCTACTAATTATGAGGAATCTCAGCATTCCACAATTTTTTTTACGCTGACTACCTGCGAAGAGCTTCCATAGTTTGCCTTATTTCGGAAGGTAACTTAGATAATTCAGTTTTTTTTTATAGGCATGTCATTATCTATAATCTCCAGTCATTAGTGCTGACCAAAATCTCTTTCTTTCTAATGCTGACCGTTCAGTTGATAAGCTAGCCATAGAATATTAGTTGAAAGTTGACTGAAATGTAAATCAATTAGCATTTTATTTGTGAAGTAAACATTGAGAGGAGAGAGATTTCTCAAGCATTTTTTTTATATCAAACTTATTAAATATCTATATACTTACACTTTTTTTCTAACTTTTATTATTCTGAGTTAGGGTTTCGCAAGGATACACACTGTTATCCGGAGGGCAAATTTCAATACTGAGCTCATTTCAACTTATGAAGCAGGTTCTTGAAACTGTTTGACGCGAGTGATACCAGTGCATAGAGATTATGCAAAAAAAATAGCACTTTTTGTAGTTTGGGAGTTTAAAAATATAAGATGAAATTACTAAATATAAATCTATGGTACAAGTAATTTGTTTATTAACTTCTAAAAAATACAACTAGTACCACAGAATAAATAATAGTACTCTAACAAGTAATAGCGTACACGTACGAAATATGAAACAGTGGGACAACCCGCATGCCATGGATGTCCAATTGTACTTGGCCACTACGGGTTGGCAGCGTACTCAAGCATGCTAGTGCCCCGTTGAACTGCAATGCTAATTTGATGAGCCAATTTCGATTTCTCGAGGTGCTATTTATCTTTTTTCCAAACCAAGATGGTGGACATGTTTTTTATTAGTAAATTGATGTGGGTGTCGTTTTCGAGGGTTTTCGGGGGTGCTTATAACGAAAATGCTATTCTAGGATTTAAAGTATCTATTTACAAAATTTCATCAAAATCCGTTCAGCCGATAACATTTAAACATTGGATTTTCAAATCATCTTTGGACCACACTATTACGACCCTGTCGAAAAACTAATCAATGTATTTATTTATCTTACATCGTTAACCTAAATACCAAATTTCATGCCTCAAATCGCAGAAAAAAAAGATTTTTCATATAAACTTTCAATTGCCATTAGACCCCCTTAATTCGTCCCTGTCGCAAAATCCTTTATTGGTTGCTTACGTTTACTGCCTATAAACTACCTACGTTGTACCTACCTGCCTAATTTCAATTTCACAGGTAAAGTAGTTTTTTTAAGATTTCGTGTATAATCAGTGCGTAGTATTTCGCTTTTATCTGCGCCCCGCAGCTTTGCCCGCAAGTACAATTTTCGGGGCCAAAACGAATCCTATGGTCTATATGGCTTACAATCATCTACACGGAATTTCTCACTAATTTCGGCCAAGCCGTAATCGCGTGAAAGCTCCCCAAACACAACGTTTCCCTTTTTTATAATCATCAACAACCTATACTAGTCCACTGCTGGACATAGGCCTCTCCCAAGGCGCGCCACTGAGCCCAATCTTCGGCTCTTCTCTTCCAATGACAATTCTGGCTACATAGCGCAGATCATCGCTCCATTTACCTGGAGGGCGTCCTACGTTTGTCGATTCGCGATCTCCACTCTAGAACTCGTCTACCCCAACGGTTATCGGTTCTACGACTAATGAAACCAGCCCATTGCCACTTCAGCTTGCTTATTGTCTATATGTATTTTTTGTATTAGTGTGGGTAGAACATTATATTCATAAGATTCAATAGAATTAGACGTTATTTTGTAGAAATATAAATAAGTGAAACTCTTTTTATCAACCCTCATTTTTTACGTAGCTAAATACATGGGTATAATAGCACTAAATAGCATTAATGACCTTGGCAACCCCGAAACAGCTGTATGGCACCACAAAAAATAATTATATTTTTTATCTTTTTGCCAAGACGCACTGGCCAGCGTGGTGTCACCCTCTCAATATGAACCACACCAATACAGTACGGCCCTCAGTCTCCGGCCGCCCCGCTATTCCGAGTTACGGCTAGTTCCGGCGGGGCAGAGGGTGCGAAGAATCTCCGGCAGAGACCCGGCTGCCAAACTATGACCCTGGCCACGTTTAATACAAGGACCTTGAGTACAGATCATAGACTTTGTGAATTATTAGAAGCACTGAATCAAATTAAATGGGATGTAGTCGGTTTGGCCTAAGTTAGACGGAAAGGAGAAGATCTCTTAAAACTATCAAGTGGGCACCTGTTCTTCTACAGCGGACTGGAAGATTCATCTTACGGTTGTGTAGGGTTCCTGATTAATAAAAGGCTATGCTCTTATGTTAAACAGATTAAATCTATTTCCGCTCGAGTTTGTTATGCCATCTTGACTCTAAACAAAAGATATGCCGTTAAAGTTATACAGGTATACGCCCCTACATCAGACCATCCTGATGACGAAGTTGAAGCCTTTTATGAGGAAATAGAGTCAGCATATCGTGAGAACCCCTGTTATTAAACACATGTAATAGGGGATTTTAACGCTAAAATTGGACCTTTACAGTCAAACGAATCGTCGGTCGGTAATTATGGTATAAAAAATCGAAATCCACGAGGGCAAACTCTTGTTAATTTTCTTAAGAAACATCACTTTTATGCAATGAACACCTTTTTAAAAAACGTGCCTCAAGAAAATGGACTTGGGCAAGCCCAGACGGTCGGACTAGGAACGAAATCGAATTTATTCTTACACCACATAAGAACAACATCACAGACGTAACTATTTTAACAAGCTTTAAAACCAGCAGCGACCACCGCTTGGTAAGAGCTACATTTACTTTCAACTTAACAAAAGAGAGGCATAATTTAGTAAAATCACAACATTACAAGTACGAATGAGAGGAGTACTTCTTTCTCCAAAAGGAATTTCAACTTAAACTCTCCAACCGCTTTGAAGGCTTCAATGAGGAAAACATGGAGTGGACTCACTGAACGACAAACTAACCAACATAGTATCAGAAACAACAAAATAACATTTATGTGGAAAAATACCAAAAGAGAATAGACTAACACCGCATACTCTTTCCCTACTAGCTCTAAGAAGAGAATTAAAAAACAGCGATAAAAAAGAACAAAAGAAATTAGAAGCACTAAATAAAACTATTAGAAAGAATATAAAACATGATTTAAGGAAACACAACACAAAATTAATAACAAGAACGATTAAAGAAAGTAGGGACCCTAAAGTCTTCAGTAGAAAATTGCGTCCTCACAAAAGTGAGATTAATAGACTGTTAAGTAGTACAGGCAAACTTGTAACGGATCGAGACCAGATAGTTAAAACCGTTAAAGAGTTTTACACGAAATTAAATGCATCGAAAGCAGCGGAACCAGAATCGCCAGATCCTGCGGACCCTAGAGCAGACCCAGTTGAACGTCTAGATGATGTTATTTTACCATCAATCACAGAAGACGAGATTGAGTTTGCTCTAGGTCTAATGTAACGTGGTAAAGCATCTGGAGAAGATGGTATATACGTGGTGATGTTGCAGGCTGGTGGGCTCCCTGTATTACAACCGCTAGCAAAACTTTTCAACAAAGTACTCTATCAAGGTATCACACCTAGAACGTGGAAAACTGCCACAGTTTCGATACTGCACAAGAAAGGGGACAAAACCAAATTGCAAAATTACCGCCCGATTAGCCTCCTCTCGCAGGTTTATAAACTGTTCGCTAAGGTCCTGTGTAACAGATTATTCCGCCCTCTTGATGAATACCAACCTGTAGAATAAGCTTGCTTCCGGAGTGGATTCTCGACTAAGGACCACATTCACGCTTCAGGCAACTCATGGAGAGATGCAGAGAATATAACAGGCCCTTGTGTTTCGCCTTTGTCGACTACGAAAAGGCTTTTGACAGTATCGAACACTCGGACGTGTTACATTCTCTCCATCGTCGCGGCACTGACAAGCGATATGTGGAAATCCTCCGGGAGTTTACAGGACCGCGACAATGCAGTTTTGGAAGACATCATAAAGACCTTGAATTGGAATGAGAATGGTGTTAACATTAACGGCTGATACATGTTGCACCTGCGTTTTGACGCTGACCTCATCTTGGTGGCCGAGACCGCTGTGGATCTCCAACGTATGTTCGTTGAGCTGCATGAGGCATCTGAGAGCGTCGGTCTGAAGATTAATAAGTCCAAGACTGAAGTCATGACAAACCACAAAGACTTAAAGTATTCGTTGATAACTGCTCTATAGAGGTAGTCAATGAATACATCTATCTAGGACAACGTTTATCTTTTGACGGGGGCTCTCAGATGCAGGAGAGCTCTAAGCGCGTGCAACTTGGATGGGCCGATATATGTCAATAGTTATTCTTTTTGTCTTTGATTGATAATAAAACATCAGAAGGTCGAAAAATGCCCGTTAAACTAATGAGGATAACACAAAAAAAAATTGCTGTGCTTTGATGAGAAGAAATAAATACCATCAGCAGACCGTTGATGTGAACTCTGATTTTAGTTTCCATGTCTTTCTAATCTGATTACTTTTGTTTCTGTTTTTATATTTGAGTATGATTGTCAATTTGAAAATGAAAAATAGTTTATTAGCTGCAAAAGTTATACAATAACACACGCTAAACATAAAACTAAATAAATAGGCACACAAATATTATTACAGCTATACGTTTATTAGCTGCGCCCGGTAGTTTTACTAGCGTGGACAAATGATGGTGGATAATTATGATAACATATACATAATTTCATCAACCCGTTCAGCCGTATCAGCGCTGAAAGCATTTGCGGTATGTACGAAACACCCACTGGGCATCTTCTTGTACTTATAAAATCTATGGGGTTTCATATACCTATTGATACTGTAAAATAGGTAGGTATGGCATGTTAGCCTTATCTACTTATTTAATTTCCCGGCAACAGAAAAGCAGTTATTCTTTGGTGCGGTGCCGAAGTACCGATAACCGTTGGGGACGTGTTCTTGAAAGGAGACCGCGACCCGGCAAACGTTATTTAGGGCGCCATCCAGCTAGGTGGAGCCACGACATACGTCGGATGGCTGGCGGAGGTTGGAAAAGAAGAGCCGAAGATCGGGCTCAGAGGCGTGCTTTGGGAAAGTCCTTTGTCCAGCTGTGGACTGATGCGGGCTGATAATGATGATGATGACAGCAAAACAAAGGAAGGGTTATCAGTTTAACAGTCTGTGTATGTATGTATTTATCTATGGATGTAGGTATGTGGATGTTCCACCATAGCGTCGCCACTATTGGTTCACAGGCGAGGAGTCAATCAATTCGTCTTCAGATATAGAGGCTATGACCCTCTATATCTGAATCTGGCTAATTTATTTCTCGACTACGGTAAGGCAAAAGAAGGATTAAGTGTTCAAACTAAAAACTTGGTCCAGTATTGACAAGCGAATCTATTCGTTTTCATAGCAAGTGCATAGGCTATTTTTTACCCGACTGTAGTCGGGTTTTAGTTTTTGAACTTGTCTTGTAGTAGGTAGTTCTATTTGGATAAGGGTTGGTTAGCGTGGGTTGTTTATATATTTTGTTTTTACCCGACTACAGCAAAGCAAGGCAAGGGTAATGAGTTTAACAGTCTATGTTTGTATCTATGAATATGGTTATGTGGATGTTCCCCCATACCGTTGCTCCTATTGGCTTGTACTAAGTATTATTTAATTTTATTCTGTGCTATTGGTGCGATTTTTACAAGCGAGGTGTCAGTCGATTAGTCTTCAGGTATAAAGTGTCATAGGCTGCTAAGCAAAGTAAGGGTTATGTGTTCTAACTAAAAATTTGGTCCCGATTTTTACAAGCGAGGTGTCAATCGGTTCGTCTTCATTTATAGAGGTAAAATCTTGCAAACTAAATTAGAACCACTTCCACTTATCCTATAGAGTTCAATTTTTATATCTCGGTTTAGTTCCGATGACATTGTATATTTACGGAATCGACATCCAGGATCCAGCTCCAGATAAATTAACTCTTCAACGGTCAACAGCACAGACACGAAACTTTGTGTTCGCATTTAATTGTAATAGCCCGTTCTAAGTTTCACCACGACATGGCTACTGCATAAAAAAAATAAGATGTTTTATTAATTAACTTATTCCATTTATCATTTTGTCTGAGTTATGGTTTGGCAGAAGCTTGTACTATTATTTATTCTGTGGCAGTAGTAAGTTAATTTTTTTCTTAGTTAATTTTAAGATTTAGGAATTTACCGCATGCTGTTTAAGCAAAAAATCATGATGATACAATGGGCATAATAAAGATTTTTACACCTACACAAATAATATAACAACAATTTTAATAATTGGTAAACTGAGAAACAATAAGCAGGACAACTTTATTTAAATTAATTTATTTTTCCGCCATCTATTAGGTATATTAAAATCTACCTAAATACGTAGCCCAGACATGTTTTCTTTCATGGGTTAGTAGAAGCTCACAGATGGTACCACAAAGACAGATACAGCTTCTAACCGATAGATGGCTCTTTCTTAAAGTTTTCCCATTTTCAACGTTGAAATTTTCTATTCCACCAAAGATGTCCCACGATAATTTCCGCGGCTCTGTTGCAAAAAACAGGCGTTGAACCACAGAATAAATAAAAGTAAGATTCCTCATGGCGCCACGCGCCGCGCCCTTGGACTTCATAGAACTGATTTTTGCTTCGAACTGTGAATTTTTTGTATGCACTAGAAGCACTAGAACTGTTTGTACAACAGAGTTTGGTTTTACGTTTAATTCAATACCTAATTATTTCCTTTTGATAGAGCTGACAGAATCCGATTGTTGTATCCGAACGAAAAAAAACAGGTCAGCTGCTCATGGTGTGTCAATAAAATCTCCCTATTTTCGAGGTAAAATCTACGATTGGTAACTGTATTCAAATGTAGACGATAAAAAGATACCTTTAATATTCCGTTAGGTAGTAAGTTGTGTGATTTAGTTTAAAACGGTTATTATTCTACTTATAAGTTTTTTAGCAGTGACGCCTGCTTAGCGAAACCATATATATTTTTTTTCTAATAACGTAAGTGTAAAATATAGTAAATATAAATATTTTGTAAATTCCATAGCATCTATTCAATTTCAGATCGAGAGATAGGTTTTGTATTACGTTTCGTTGGATTTTTCCTTTAAAATATGATTTTCCTGTGACTGCTTACTTGAGCTGACATATTAGTTACCTATCTTAATACCTCCATGAAATTAAATTTCTACTTGAGAACCGTGACATAGTCCTGAACCTATTGCTAAGTAAGAGCACCTATTGTAATATCATTATTTTATTTAATAAACGGAATTTCTTCATTATAACCTACCTATTTGTGTAGTCATTGGAAGTTCTGGATTAGGCACAGATCAAAGTAAGCAAAATGGTAAGAGCCCCGCATCTAAATCACTGACAGATGCAGTGCCATGTTTTTCTTCGATGCATCTACAGTTGTGATACTGTTCCGAGATTCAGTGGAAAGGGAAATAAATAGGTTTGGAAGTCCTTCCCTGAAATCACCAATGTATTCCGTGAATTGTCACGACCTGTTCATGCAATTGAATCCCAACATTTGGATCTTTTTGCAACACAATGCTATCCTGCCTTACGACGACACAAGTGAAGTGGACGCCATTGATAGCAACCTGTATCTTACATCAATTAATGTCAGCTTATATTGAAATCCGCTTATAAGTCATATCAACATAGGTACGACCAAAAAATGACGGTTTTCACATAGACATAACCGTTTTCGTAAAAAGAAACACGACTGGTGATACAAAAGAGGCAGGAAGGGGGGCGTGAAATCATTTCTCGACGTGTTTCTACTTCTACAGCACGTCACATATAGGTACAGGTGTCTCAAGAAATATAGTATACATAATAATGGGGGGTAGGGCACCCCAATGCCTACCGGGATTACTCCCATATACCTATATTCAGTGGTTTTTGATATTTTTGGAGATAATCCATATATTTTATTCGAAAATCTTCAAGTATCATCACAAACTTACTCATTTTGACTAAACTCTCTAATGACGTGTTGATTTTCCCTTTCCAAATGACTAATCACAAAATAAGACAACTTTTTAAGGAAGGTACCTACTTAATTTATATAAACTATAATACAATTATTGTTTACAGTAATTTTAATATAGAGTATTCTAAATTCCACTTCACCGAACCAGTCTGGCTAGGAGATATTTCAAAATTCGTTCAAATCGACTTTATAACAAAGTGAACAAAATACTCCATATAGAGCTACTCTCCGCTTCCCAGCACTAAATTTAGAAAGTTATTAATGACTGGCTAAAAACCCTTACATACATGCAAACGGAAGAGTTGATCAGATCCTCACTCAAATGATTGTCGAAACAGATAAAATATGCGTATTGTTATTTATTATTATTATACTCACTACGTCACCCACATTAACTTCCCACTCACTCAGCGTCACTCACTCAAACAAACCCCTACACACACGCACCCACACGTAATGATTATATGTGCCTAAGTGCGTAAGTATACGAGTACTTGTAATCATAAGTAGGTTTTTTCCTGTAAACTTGTAATAATATATTAGAAAGAAAAGAAAGAAAGAAAGAAAATACATTTATTCAACACACAAAAATAAAAGATACAAATAATTAGAAAAATTAAGTAGGAACAATAGAAAAGGAAAACAAAGAAAAGGTAAAAGTAGATAATTAAAGTGGTGATGAATGGGCCTTAACTCAGCATTAGGCTGTTTGCCGAAGGCACGCAGCGCTGGTTTTCAGCTAAAGCCCAGAGGGAGCGGAAAAAATAAACATAAGAGTATAAAAAATGAAATTTAATATGAATACATTTATAAATATAAATATATATATATATATATATATATATATATTCAAATAATGTAGTCTCTGAATGGTGTCAAATAACTGACGAAGAAAGTGTCGTCAAAATTGCGTAGGAGTACCGCTGATTATTAGGAATACCACGCATGTGGGTAGCAGCGAAATAACCTCTACTATTACGTGCAACTAATGAGTGAGAAGAAATTAATTTCAAGGAAAAATAATAATAATAATAAGTATATATATTACAAAAACGATATGTCTATATTAATATTGCCATGCTGTTTCTGCTCATCAATTAAATATTGCCCGAGTTTACGCCTAAAAGAGTATAAATTTCTTAGCCCCCGGATTGGTGGCGGTAGATTATTCCAACACTTGGTCGCAGCATAGCGGAAGCAACCTTTGAAAGACGTAGTACGGTGCCACGGTATTGACAACTGTTGAGAGCCATGAATGCTAGAATATTTCTTGCTATCAGATAACCACTTTATCTTTTCGTACAAATATGAGGGATCCTGGTAACTTACGACACCAAAAAGCAGGCATGCCAGGTGAAACTTGCAACGAGATTTCATTTTCAAAATGTAATGCCGATTTAAAAAAGGAGTAACGTGACTTCGCGGTGGTATTGAAAAACAAAATCTCGCACAGGCGTTCTTTACACGCTGAATTAAACGCTCAGTTCGCGAGAGCAAACGGGGACCATACACTGTGTCAGCATAATTCAACTTGGATAGCACGAGGGATTCGACAAGTTGTATGCGAAGTTCTTCAGAGAGGTATGGTCTTAGCTTGTATATTGTCTTAAGCCTATAGAAACAATTTTGGACGGATTCAGCTATATGATTTTCGAACCTCATTTCAGCATCAACAATCAAACCAAAATTACGCGCCTCATAGACCCGATCTATTTTTTCACCCATCAGTGATATGTTAACGTTCGTCGATAATGAAGCTAACTGATGTTTACTACCCAAAATCATAAATTTTGTTTTATTAGGATTGAGCAAAAGGCAGTTATTTTCAGACCACGTGGCTAACCTATGCAGGTCTTCATTAAGATCAAGTATGGCACCATTAATGTCCTTTGGATGAAAAGGTATATTAAGTATATCCTACCCTGTGTTTTCCTAAATTAAAAGACCAAAATAATGCTCTATAGATTTTCATAGAACGGAGGGCTCTAGCGTCTGATACAGTTTAATAACTAGCTCAGGCTCCAACGGCCTAACAACTTATTCATGTCCAATAGGTACCTAGGCTATAATTAGTATTTATTCCATATAAATTTTGTATTTCGTCAGAATAATTACTGACCGACTTACTATTTAATAGGATTATATTATAATTTTGTTGTTATGAGTAAGTAGTTATAAGTTATGTCGATAAAACTTTTTTATTATTTTATTTAATACATAGTTACGTATCTCACTAAACTTATCGGCGTTCTGTAAACGGGATGGTAAAAATGAGGTATATATTAGGTCTATTCTGATACGAATGTCATTGTATCTAATAGAACTATCAAAATTTATAGTAATAAGTAATTTTATCTGTTACAATGTCTGTCATATCATAATTATCACAGAATAATTAATAGTACAAGGTACAAGTATATACCTAGTAATATCTTAATACATACCAAGCGAAAAAGTGACAGAACGATTCTGAAACGGTTAGAGCAATGGAAGCTCTCGCGCGTTGTGATACGGTACATTCTAGCCTACATGCAATTGGTGAGCGCCTTCTAGGTAAATTTAATTAAAAGATCGCAGCGCAGTGAGAGTTAAATTGCACTCTATTGCGTTATAGCGAGAGTTACTATGTATTTAAATGACTTTACTCAGTTATCCTTCTGTACTACTTGTACTATTATTTATTCTGTGCTCCAGGTGACACGGGATCTATAATATTTATTCTGTGACTGGAACATTGCGATTGCCACCTCTTGGCAATGAACCACGCCTATGAAACGACTGATTGGCTTCAGTCTATTCATTCGGGCAGTTCCCCTCTCCTTTCTACAATTTCTTAATTCTTAGGTACATTCTACCAGTAGATCTAGCAACACCGATAAGTGCCATGCCCTCGATCGTGAACGACGGAGCGGCCGTCTGTTTTGTAAACTTTAATTAAGCCAAAACAAGTGATTTGTGTTTCAAGATAGATAGTTACCGTGTAAAATTGTAACTGGAGTTTACACTTTCGCAATTAGCCATTTGACCGTGCTTGAAAGATACCAGTGCAGTGAAAATTTAAAAACAAACAAGCTTGTACGTTTGAAGTTGTGAAAAAAATAAACAAGTTCTGAGCATGTGTTGTGTTTGTACTGTTTCTGGAAAAGTTGTTTCTAAATTAAACGATATTTAACGTTAGTTTAGGTAGGTATGTCAAGTTTATGTGTTACGTGTCCCAGTGATAAAGAAAATGCCGTCAACCACTAAGAAAGAATGATATCGCATCCAATAAACAGAGTCCAAGCAATTAAAAGCAAATTCGAAAATTTAAACAGCGAAATCGCGCCGATAAAACAACAATCACAGCTGTACAAACTCAAAAATGAGTGTGAAAGGAAGGAAAACAAGGAAAATTCGCGCGAAATCAGACATGACAAATACGGTAATACGTCGGCAAGCGAAATCGAGACCGATTCCAGTGATGACTACACGGTCAAGCCGAACGCTAGTGCTCTTTACAAAAATGACGTGAAAAGAAGTGTGAGTGACTCAAAAGCGTCCCTAACTCGTCAAACTAGTGATCCCGGTAAAAAATTACACAGGTCGCACGCATTTCGCTGCGACCGAAATCAGAAACTAAACAGTCCTAAAAGGCACGGCAGTTGCAACGGCAGATCGGAAACCAGTGAATTTTTAAAAATGGAGCGGAAGTTGAGTAAGGACAGGCTTAAAAGACTCGGAAATGTGTTAGAGCAGCAGATGAAGAAAGAAAATTTTGTGCCATTCAAATTGGAACCCAATGAAGCAATAGTTGGTGTTATCAAAGAGGTGAGTCCTTTTATTTCTGTACCGGATGAAAATGTCCCTCCGCACATTTTAGCTCAGTATGCCCAAGTGATAAAACCGAAGAAACACAGCGATAAACAAGATGCTATGACGGATAGTGGAGTCAGTTCTGAAACGGAAAATTTGGATGAAGATAAAAGTGGTCGTGTAAAAAAAATCATGACTCAATTCGAAAGTATAGAAAAGACTGAACCAGAATCTATAGAAACTGTACCAGTAGAACCAATACCGATAGATCTTAAGACTAATTTGGATGTAATGGAAGATTTAGCCGGCTCAAGCGAAACAATGAAATTGGAGCGTAAGAACCCCCACTTAAAACTAACCGACACACTTAAAAAAGCCTTAAAACAGCCGTTGCCTCCTGGCCCCCCTCCAAAAAAGCCTCCACGCACTGTTGTTCCACCAGAAATGGTTGAAAAAGAAAAAAGTGATGCAAAACGGAAGCTAGAAAAACTAGAGCAAGTTTTAATGAAACGTGAAGCTCGGAAAGAGAATAACATTTATGACATTGCTGAAGAAAATCTTAGCCCGAAACGTCCAAAAGAAATACACTATTTATGTACGGAAATCCTAGATATAACGCAACAGAATTTACTTCCAAATCAAAATGAATCACCGTTGAAAAACTGTTTGAACAAACTCAATTGTGCTGGTACTTATAACTCTATGTCAAGTTTGCCATATACGAGATTGAGTGCTGGCTTTGATTCTAGCCGTAATTCTCTTAAGAATGGCTGCTCTTGCAGTCAAGACAGTCTAAATAGAGAAACCTCACCACTACGTACATTTATGAGCGAAAAGTGCTCAAAATGTCATATGAACGATGAGAAACATGGCTTCAAATGTCACCTTACCTGTAAATGTCGTGCAGAGAAATCGGAATTCTTTCTGGACGAACATATATACGACGAGCCGCATCTAAGCAGCGATGAAGCTAAGAGTAGAAGTGTTAGGAGTACATATGGGACTTTAAACAATGTGAAGTTGAACAGTGCGTTCAGCAAGAGTTTGGAAGACTTACGAGAGCGAGGGAAGAGTGAGGTGAGTTTGTTTATTCATTCTTTCATCTTTTTGTTGTAACATTCTGAGGGTTGATTATGGATAGAGTGTGGTTCAGTTAACAACACTGAATTACTCAATATTAAATACTAACTATTTGCCTAAGCTGTGGTTTGATTGTAACTGTAACTGTAGTGTGGTTAAGTGTTCTTCAGATTCTTAATCTGGTGGGGCTGATCTGCTTGAATTGATTGACTGTGGCGTCTCTTAAAAGTAGAATAAAACTGATAAAACTATATCGGTAGTGTGGGGAAGACCTCTCAAAGTTCCTGTCCAGAAAAATTATCTATCTGTCTATACTTATAAAAAAGCAGTAAATAATAAAAAGTCTGTCCATTGGAGATAATAAAAAAAATGGTGCAGGGAACTTAAAATAAGCTACTGCACAAGAATATAACTATTTTTATATGGTCTTTCTGTATGTTCGCAATCACATATAAAGTACTGGTCTGATTGTGATGCGGTTTACACTGTTGGATATCTTAAGCTTTGACTTAAAACTTGGTATACCTTGTGTCTCAATTCAATGAGAAGAAGCTAAGCAATCAATAAAAACACTGTTTGACAGCTGAACAAATTTTGTTGAAATTTAGTATTTTGTACTCTTTACATTTATCCCAGAAAAATTACCGCACGGGCCAATCTGCGGCCACAGCTTGTATTTTATAAATCAAATATTTTTTGGAGAATTAGAACTGAGGTGGCAAGCGAAACTATGCCTAAAGGGGTGGGGAGAGGCAAAGAAAAAAAAAAGTTTTTTTTTGTTAATTTTTATATTCTTGTTCACTAAGTAGTTTATTTATAGCCCCTTATATCACTTTTATAAATTATCTTTATTGTACAGACATTTTATTGCTTTGTTATAAGTATAGTATTTCTTTTTTATTTTCATTTTCCAATACAATACAATACAATACATGGTCAAGAAACAATTTTTATTTTCATTTTCCAATACCATACAATACATGGTCAAGAAACAATTTTTATTTTCATTTTCCAATACAATACAATACAATACAATACATGGTCAAGAAACAATTTTTATTTTCATTTTCCAATACAATACAATACATGGTCAAGAAACAATTTTTATTTTCATTTACCAATACAATACAATACATGGTCAAGAAACAATTTTTATTTTAATTTTCCAATACAATACAATACATGGTCAAGAAACAATTTTTATTTTCATTTTCCAATACAATACATGGTCAAGAAACAATTTTTATTTTCATTTTCCAATACAATACAATACATGGTGCTAAGTAATACTAAATCTAGTGGAACAAGCCACTACCAGTGTGCAACGTACCCACAATGCTGGCATCATTGCCACATTGTGTGGCAGTTGGCAATGCTTAGTCTTTATAGATTAAATGTTATTAAAAAGGTGTGAGTTCTATTATCTACCTATGTCTATATAGCATTCAATAAAAGATATGTGTGCTTCAACAGGAAAATTTACTAAAATGACCATTAATTAATCCTACTAAAATAACTAAGGTGAATAATATTTTGATATCAAACACCAGGTAAATAATGTTTTGTTATTACAATTATGCATTCTAACACATTTAATTTTGAACTGGTGCTAAACATAAATTAAACTAAAATTCAGATACAACAATGTACAAACACATTTAAGTATAAGCAAGAACTTTGAAACGGTTAACCCTTTGACTCAGGTCTTCATAAATGTTTCTCATCATCAGACCTTTATATATGAGGGTATGGCGAATGCCACAGAAACTGAACATTGGAGAATAAACTCTCTAACTGTATAGATCCCGAGATCCTTCACAAGGAGTGATCGGAGCTACAAATATCTTGATATAAGTTCAAAAACGAAAATCCGACTACGGTCAAGTAAAAAAACAGCCTGTGACAATCTTGCGATGAAGAAGAATCAATTGATACCTCGCTTGTCAAAATCAGACCAAGTTTTCAGTATGAACACTAACCTTTCCTTTGCCTTGCCATAGTCAGGTAAAAAAGCCTGACACTATACATTAACACAAATCAAACAAATGGTGGAACATCCACATACCCATAAACATAGATACATTACCCTTCCCTTGCATTGCTGTAGTTGGGTAAAAAGGCTGCTGATTTCTTCAAAACAAAGCTAAGAACCATCTCGCCAACTCCAGCTTATAAAAACACTTTTTTTAAAAAAAAAAACTGGCCGAGTGATTCTTGGACACATAGAAGTAGAGTTCCGTAGCCAGGACCGTAAGCTACGCATATGTGAAAACCGTATTGCAATTGGTCTAGTAGTTTTACGTGATACACTAACAAAGTTGTTTTTACAGTTGGATGATGACTCTCACAATGGAATTTGCTCAGAGTTGACACGGCATAAAATGCGTTAATCTTGGTTGGCTATATCTAGTAAACTACACACGAGCAATGAAATCGACCCAAGAGCGCAACCGTGGTTTTCTAATTCTGAAAATATTTAAATTCAATATAACCAATCAATATTGGAAGGTTACCATCTCATCTTTATAATTACACTAGCTGTGCCACCTTACCGCGGCTTAGCCCATTTAGTTATTTCATTAAAAGTAGGCCATACGTGTTATTCCAGGACCAAAAATAAAGAAATGTATTCTTTAAAATTTGTTCAGCCTTCAAATAGTTTTTTTATCGATTCTAATCAAAGTTTAAGATACCATGTACCCCAATTTTTAAGGCAAACCCTAAGCTGTCCAACAGTGAGAACCGCATCGCAATCGGTCCAGTAGTTACACGTGATGCGCGAACAAACAAACAGACACGATTCAAAAAAATGTTATATTCTTGCAGTAGCTTATTTTGACTACCCAAGACCATTTCTTTTAATTTATCTTCTTTGCACAGACTTTTTCGTCCAGTTCGTATAGATATTAGTCAAAATCAGTAGTGATTTTTTTAAGATATGATTAAATTAAATATTCGAGATTATGTACAAATCTGAAAGGCAAAAATATACTAAAGAAACATTTAAAAAAAAATATTGTTGAATAATTATTAAATGCGTTTTTTTTTCGGAGTTTTTATAGGCATTCACGGCGCGAAACTTGGCGTAACGTAATTAATTGTATACGAAATTACGAACGTATTCTGAAAATCTATCTATCTATCTAATAGAGGAAATTCCTTTTGACGACCAATAGGCAAATATTCAATTATGTCTCTGTGATCAACAGGGTTAAGACCGGCAGTGATCACTGCATGGTAAGAGGCTCATTGAATATCAACGTAAAGCTGGAGAGGTCTCGTTTGATGAGATCTACTCTTCGCCCAAGTCCTGCCCAAATCCAAAACCCCGAGAGCTTTCAGATGGAACTCCAAAATCGCTTCCAAATCCTTACCGAATGCGATACAGTGGACGAACTAAAAAACGGGCTGGTGGAAATTGTTCACGCGGTCGGGTCGGAGTTCTTTAGGACCCACCGCAAAAATTGAACACAGAAACTCTCTGAGCATACACTCGAACTTATGGCAGTAGTACTTGAGGCGAGATGAGGCTGCAGTCTTCAGTGGATATGTCGAGTTACAGCTTGCTTAATAAACAGATCTCCAAGTCGATGCGAAACGATTTGCGTCCCTATAATACTGCTTGTATTAACAATGCAATGGAGCGGAACAAGTGCTCCAAAGTGCTCGCAAGAGATCTATCTATTGGGCAAAGCCTGTTGACGAAGCTGAAAACCGACAGTGGCAGCATCGTTTCGTCGAAGCCAGAGATTTTGAGTGAGCTCGAGAAGTTATATGGACAATTATACACCTCATCGCGTAGTCCTCCTAGCATGACTATCGATGCAAGAGCCCGTTTGACCCGACATTATATCGAAGATATCCCTGACGTCAGCCTATACGAGATCAGAATGGCTCTCAAACAGCTTAAGAGCAACAAGGCACTAGGGGAGGACGGAATAACGACAGAGCTGCTGAAAGCGGGTGGAACACCGGTATTTAAAGTCCTTCAGAAGCTGTTTAACTCCGTTATCCTCGAGGGTACTACGCCAGAGGCGTGGCACAGGAGCGTAGTGGTTTTGTTCTTTAAGAAACGTGATAACACCCTCTTGAAGAATTATAGGCCCATTTCGCTGTTGAGCCACGTCTATAAGCTGTTTTCGAGAGTAGTTAAACCTTCTCGCTCGTAGGTTTGACGACTTTCAGCCTCCCGAACAAGCTGGATTCCGGAAAGGCTCAAGGTTTTATTTTTGCACCGGTGACCACATCCAAACGCTCCGGCAGATTATACAGAATACCGAAGAGTATAATCGGCCACTATGTCTAGCGTTTGTGGACTAAAGCCTTTGATTCAGTCGAGACCAAGGCAGTGTTACAGTCATTACAGAGGTGCCAGATTGACTACCGATACATTGAAGTGTTGAAATGTTTGTACAGCATGGCCACCATGACTGTCCGTCTTCAAGATCGGAGCACGAATTCTATACAGTTGCAAAAAGAGGTGAGACATGGAGACGTTATTTCTCTGAAACTGTTCACCACTGCACTGGAAGATATATTCAAGCTTCTGAACTGGAACGGATATAGAGTTAACATCAATGGCGAATACATGACTCACCTTCGATTTGCTGATGATATAGTTATCATGGCAGAAGCCCTGGAAGACCTAAGCACAATGTTCAGTGACCTCAATATTGTTTCCCAACAGGTGGGTCTTAAAATGAACATGGGTAAGACGAACATCATGTCAAATGCCCATGTCGCACCCATGCCGGTTTATGTTGGGAACGATATTATCGAAGCTGTTGATCACTATGTCTACTTAGGTCAGACGATCCAACTGGGTAAGTAGATTCAACTTCGACAGACAGGTCAACCGACGAGTCCAACTCGGATGGGCAGCATTCGGGAAATTACGCCATATCTTCTAGTCGCAGATACCGCGAGCCTCAAGACGAAAGTTTATAATCAGTGCGTGTTGCCAGTGATGACATACGGCACTGAGACGTGGTCGCTAACTATTGGTCTCATACAGAAGCTCAAAGTCGCGCAGCGTGCAATGGAGAGAGCTATGCTCGGAGTTTCACTACGTGATAGAATCCGAAACGTGGAAATCCGTAGAAGAACCAAGGTTACCGACAGCTCTCAGTGTTTGCAAGTTGAAGTGGCAATGAGCAGGCCATATAGTTTGCAGAACTGACAACCACTGGGGGATAAATGTTCTCGAATGGCGGTCACGAAGCGAAGTGTAGGGAGAACCACACACGATAGACCGACGACATTGTGGCCATCGCAGGAAGTCAGTGGATGGAGGTGGCACAGGATCGCTCGTCATGGCGCTCTTTGGGGGAGGCCTATGTTCAGCAGTGGACTTCTAAAGGCTGACATGATGATGATGAATTTTTAGATTTCGCGTGTAGGAGCCGAGTCGATTTCATTGCTCACGAGTGTAGTAAATCCAAGGAAGTTATATGTACTTACGTACAACTGGAACGATATCTCTCATATAAAAAATGTGGTCTAGCAAAAAACGAAATTTAAAAAGAAAATGCGGGAAAAGGAAGTATACGTTGGATCGGAAGTCTCTTTCTGTCTCGTACAAAGTTTCAGAGGTTTTAAGGTTTAACAATGTAAGGTTCTATGTAGCACTAAAATTATTCAGGTGTCTGCAAAAATCGACGCTTCACACAAAGGCACCTTATAAGGCAATGTGTAACACAGGCACAGAATAAGTAATAGTTGATGCAGGGAAGCTCCATAGTCTTACGCCTTAGGAATGACTAGTTATAATTAAAACACAATATTGACTGCAGTGCGTTGCTCTGTGAGTCATGACTCCCACGTCACAGAATAAATAATAGTACAAACATGTCTTATATTTAAGTTGCTGGCTGTACCAGATTTAAATTTGATCAAGGGTGAAGTTGCCATAATTATTCATCATCAGCCTGTATTCGTCCACTGCTGGACATAGGCCTCTCCCAATGAACGGCATAATTATTATATTTATTTAATTTTGCTTCGTGGATCCGTGATGCGTAATGTATGAAACTTTTTTCAACAAGAACAATTTCATGGACCCGATTACACTAACCCCTTTTAATACCAGGATAGAAATCAATTTGGACTGATTACCTGGAAACTGAATGGATGACCAGGTTTTGTAAATTTTGAGTAAATCTATTCAATATCCATAAAAAAACAGACAATGACATTTACACTGTAGTAAAGATATCAGTAACGTACAAAAATAAATATACCTTACTGATTACAGTACATATACCTTACTGATTACAGTACAGTTTCTGGTTCAACTTGTAAAGTACTAAAATACTTGTAACTGCTGGCGTTCAGGCGCAAAAGTATTATTTCATTTTCACAAAAGAACTAGTTCTTAAAATTCCATATTCGCAGAATGTCCAATTCTGAAATGGTCCATTTCTTAAAATGTCCAATTTCCATTATTATTCCATTTTTTTATTTTTTTGGTATGAAAGTTTAATATTTTACATTAACAGCCAAGTTGACCATTTGAACTGAACCTGATGCAAATTGGATCGTTGCGATTATGACAAAAATGTGTGTCACGATGACGTTTTGCCAACCTGACCTTTTGCGCCTGAACCCTGCTGGCATCGACTCTAGTTCAGGCAATAGAAATCAACAAAAAAAAATAAAAAAAATCGCCTGAGGCTAATCTAATTACTGCATCTTTTGATTATTCGACATTCATCAATAATTTCATGTATCTACGTATGTATAGATGTCCAGCCTCCAGGGTCAGAGTTTGAGGCCTCCCATGGCCTTCTGACGTGACTGATATCAAGTAACAGGGAACGACGCCGACGGTTTAACGTGAGCTCTGACCCAGGCTGTTAGTTTCAAGTTTAATAAAAATATAAAATTTGATTCAAAATACTTTTTTTTTACTAATTATCCATTAATAAGAACAATAAGCCCAAACAATAAGAGGTTTCATCATTTGATTGTTGTGTTCCTGTGACTAACTTCCGGCTCCATCATCAGACTCTCAATGGTACCATCATATTGTATTGACAACATAACTTACACTAGTGTGCAGAATTTCAGCTTCTTTGGATGTCGTTAAGTAGTTCAAAATTGACTTGCAAGATTTGTCCTAACACACACTAACGGAGTGAGCTAAAGCTTGTAAAAGAGACATAACAAATACCTATATATTAGTACACGCGGCTTCGCACGCGTAGTCATTTCTCTAGATTAAAAGTACTCTATGTACTATTCCAGGACTTAAACTACCAAAATACCAACATTTCATCGAAATTACTTCGGCCGTTTTTATCGATTGCTCGGCATCTTATCATCGGATTGAGATACCCAGATTTTAATTCGAACCCTAGGTTATCCAACAGTGAAAACCGCATCGCAATCGGCCTAGAAGTTTTAACGTGAACCGCGAACAAACAAACGTACAGAAAGACATACATGATTTAAAAATATTGTTATATTCTTGTTCAGTAGCTTATTTTAAGTACCCAAGTCCAATTTTTTTAAATTATCTTCTTTGTTCATAATTTTTCGTATTGCTTTATTATAAGTATAGATTAGAAACCCGCTCCTATACGTCTCTCTCAAATCATGAAATTGACACATCCGATACTCGGAACCATTGGAGTAGATCAGCATGGAAGCACACGATGCTTCACGCTTGGCTGCATGGGAACCAGAATGTTGTCGTGACTACAGAGTGTGTTTAGTTTGGCTGGTCGGTACTTACTTTTCTTGGCTACGACAAGTAGAAACGTATAGAGATTTCCATCGATAACATAATTCCGTGTTCCGTGATCCCATCCTTATTAATTTTGGTCAAAGAGCATTTAACTTATTTGACATTAGGTACCTAGTTTACCTCCGCCATTTAAAAAAAAACATATTTTTCATAAATACAATGAAGCTAGTACCAGTCTCACAGTACACATATGCTATACTAGCTGAGTCCCGCGGTTTCACCCGCGTGAGTAATGATGACGATGAAAAGAATCCTATTTGTTATTACTGTGTATACTCTATCTCCATTAGATCTCCATCAGAACAGTATCACTTTTTCGAAATTACCAACGTAATAATAATGCATAAATACAACATAAGATAAGAGAGAGTTTTTTGAAGGCAGTGCCAAACCGAGACATAATTATTAATATGGTTGAGCTTATTCAAAAAGATAATGTCTTAAACGGCTTGACGTGTTATATAAAATAAAAGGCTTTTATTGTAATTATCTACAAAAACGTTATCATTTACTAGATTGCTGTATTCGTGTCAATCGGTTTGTGAAGTGTGAAGTCTCTTCTGCGTTTCGTGTTTTGTATGAGGGTGCGTCATAGACAACTGAATATTACTTCGTACGTAGATAGATATGCATTAATTTTGTAAAGATATTATATATAAATGATGCCTGGGTTTGGCACCGCCTTCAAAAAATTCTTTCTTATCTTATGTTGTATTTATGCATTATTATTACGTTGGTAATTTCGAAAAAGTGATACTGTTCTGGCTCAATTGTAAATTATTTCATTCTTTTTAGTGGTTGTTTACAAAATAACATTTTTATTATAATGTCAATTTAATTTTTTTTGGGAAAATATTTGATTTTTTGATTTTTAGTGGCCTAAGAAAACATTGGAAATAATATATGCCAAAGAATATAGTAGACACTCACTCACTTTAGTGAATAAAACCTACATATATAACAACTGAATTAGTTTTGTCCATTTTCCATCATTTTGTTGTTGCGTTTCTGTGACTACCTTCCGGCTCCATCATCAGACCCTGAAAACCACATAACACCAGAGAACTCATCAAGACAAACCAAATGAGCCCAAACTCAAAGGGGTTCCAGCATTTTGGTGTTGAGTTCCTGTGACTACCTTCCAGCTCCATCATCCCTGGATACCACATAAAACCAGAGAACTCACCAAGACAAACCGAATGAACCCAAACTCGAAGTGGTTCCATCATTTTGTTGTTGAGTACCTGGGACTATCTTCCGGCTCCATCATCAGACCCTGAATACCACAGAACACCTGAGAACTCACCAAGACAAACCAAATGAGCCCAAAGCTCCAAAAAGCTGAGCTGTATTTTTTAATTGTCATCAGAACTACACCCACGTGCAAAACTTCAGCATCTTTGGAGTCCTAAACATTATTACACAAAGAATTAAATTAAAGCTTGTTTAAATCTAATAAACCAATTTTGATGAAATTTATACAGTTCCACACTAGAGGTCTTCTTACTCAAGTAAAAACAATCATCTAATTCAGTTCAGAAATCCCAAGATATTAGAGAACATTAACTATAAAACAAATTGATTTTATAATAAAACTACTGAACCAATTTTGATGAAATTAGTATGGGACTACACAGAAAGTTTACCCTTTTGAATAAAAAAACAACCATCTAAATCGGTTGAGAAATCTCAGAGATAAACACAAAATAAAGGCAATAAAAACACAAAATCGAATGGATTTACTCAACAAAACTATTTATTCTCTATAAACTGCTGAACCAATTTTGATACTATTTATATGGAACCATTTGGAAAGTATACACTTTCAAACAAAAGAAGAATTTTTAAAATCGGTCCATAATTGACGGAGATATCGACCGACATACATAAATAAAAAAAATAAAAATAAAAAAAAAAACATACATACATACAGCCGAACATATAACCGTCTCCTTTTTTGAAGTCGATTAAAACTACTGGACCGCTTGCAATGTGGTTTTCACTAGTTTAGGGTATGACTTAAAACTGTTGTACTTGGTATTTTATCGAATGAGTACTAGTCGAGCAATCGATAAAAAAACCATTTGACGTCTGAACGAAGTTTGATAATATTGGTACTTTTGGTTATAGAATAACACATAGCATCCTTATATCCTAGAACAATGACCACGCGGGCACAGCTAGTAATAAATATATCATGAAGTATGAAGAAAAATATATATTGTTGAACCCTAATATCTTAAATATCATAGGCGTTTTTGTATGGAACACTTTTTGTTTCTTACATATTTTCTATCAATTGACACTAGTTTTATTCGTGGCCAAAAATCGAGATTTTTTCAAAATGGCGAAAGTTTAGGTACACTGCTAGGCTCCATACTAAAATGTTAGGCCTTTCCAGGCGCAATAGTGCTCGAGCCCTTCGAACAAAGCTGTATCTTGGATACGGTTGCACCGATCTCTTCCAAACTAAACCCATCTCACCAACTCCAGCTTTCAAATAAAACAATCCGCATTGGAATCGGTTCATCCGTTTGGGAGTTACGATGCCACATATCTAGACAAAAGTAGTTCACAATTAAACCTACTCAGTTAATTTCACTTAGGTATCTCTAATTGTACTTTAAACTGTTAGTATTCCAATGTTTCCTTCGAGTTCGATCGCCTATTTCGACACTCGTTTAGATAATGGACGAGGCTGGCTGGTTGCCTTTCTCGTAATTTGTTTGGAGAATGAATTGTACTTAAAATATCTAGATCAATTTGTGCGTACCAAAGACCGCACAAACCTACCGATGGTGGTACAGTGGTCTCGAACCTACCGATTTTTCGGTATTTCTTACGATTTGGGCATTGTCCTACCGAAATTGATCAATTTTCTCACGATTTCTGGGGCCCTGCCACCTAAGCCAAAATGACTTGTTGCAAACAGAATTTTAAAGCAATATCGACTAACGCGCCAGCCGCATTAAGTGCGCGTGATAATGAAAATCTGATTGGTACAATATAGGTAATTGCCCGGCTGGGTATTTTTGGCACCACTTGCAAATTATTAATATTTTTGCACAGATTTTTTCATTTTTTTTGTGAATATTAAATAACACTCGATATTTTAGAGCACTTTTCAATACTAATCTGTCATTGGATCAATTAGTTATGCACAACTAAGGTTGGAAATAATCAACTACTGTGAATTTTCATCAAAAATCGGCTCCTGGCGCAGTCAGTTAAACAATGCAAAATTGACAACTGCTGCAATGGCCAAAAAATATTGGCTCGATCCTAAAAAAGATTGATTTGTATTCTCACCTAATCCCACCTGTTCTTTAATTAAACATTTTACTTCAAAAAATCATAGGTACCAATTTTCAAAATATATTAAAATTTTAATACTATTATGTTGTGTTTTTTCCTATACACCGATTTTATGTACAAATTTACCGATTTTTGAGGGCAATTCTATCGATTTCTCATTTTGACATTCGAGAACACTGCAAAGACCACTCGCGCGGCATTACTTTCTGTAAAGTGAATAAATGTGTTTTTGGTGGTCAAAACTTGATTATCCAGAAAAGTTTTGTTTATATATATTTTTAAAGCATTCAATATTATTTGCTGGAAGTTATATATAATATTACTTTATTAGAAGGTAACCTAAATCATTTATCGACAGTAGAAAAACATAACTACGAGTATATGTTCCAAAGTAAATGCATCCCCCCGGTACAAAGTGGATCAATTACTTGGGGTACACAGTGGACATGTTTATAAATAAGATATAGTTGTGCATTTTTTTATATTATTATGTTATGAAAGTTTAATTTTGTAATGGCACTATGGTTTGATTATAAAACGTTGCTATGTTTATTAATTCAAATATATATTGCATTAACAAATAATAAACGGAATTATATTTTTATGATAAATGTGTTAAAAATAATAATTTTGCTATGGTTCCTCATGCAAGTGATTTAAATAATTGCTCAAATATAATCTATCTTACTTTTTCTATTCCTTAAATTATATCCGAACCACTGTGCACTTATATCTGATTCACTCTTTACCCCCACTAAGTGCACAGTGGATTATTTCCCATTTTTTTTAAACTGGTAATTTACTGGAAACCTACAAGGTATACGAAGTTAATCTCTATGAACAAAATGTAGTTACTTTAATTCTCTATTGTGTAGTGAAAAAAATACATTCGATCAGGTTCATAGTTGAGTAGCTATCGGCTCTTGAACAAAAGTTATCCGCTGTTACCAAAATGTTCCTAGCTGTGCCCTAGCTGGCTTTTCACGCGAGGTCATTTCTCTGGGTTAAAAGTAACCTATGTGTTACTACTACTATTCTATCAAAATTCGTTCCGTCAAATAGTTTTTGTCGATTGCTCGGCTTCTACCTATTGGTTTTTTTTTTTTTTTTTTTTTTTTTTTTTACAAGTACTCCAGATTTTAAGCCAAAACCTAAGCTATCCAAAAGTGAAAACAGAATTTGAATTGGTCCAGTAGTTTTACGTGATGCGCGAACATACTGACAAAATAAAAGATTTAAAAAAGATTTAGTTCAGGAACTTATTTTAGGCCTCCTAATTTTTTTTTTCAATTGTCTTCTTTGTGCAGTTTTTTTGTTACTGCTTTATCTATACTTAAAATAAAGCAATAAGTACGATAAAGTCAGTACAAAGAAGATAATTTAAAAGATATAAGATCTTGGGTACTGAAAATAAGCTACTGAACAAGAATACAAAAATCTATTTGTTTGTTTGCCTGTATGTTCGCGCATCACGTATAAAATACTGGACCGATTGCAATGCGGTTTTCACTGTTGGATAGCTTAGGGGTTGACTTAAAACTAGGGTGCTTGGTATCTTAATCCGATGATTAGATGCCGAGCAATCGATAAAAACTCTTTGAAGGCTGAACGTATTTTGAATAAATGATATTGTACTTTAAGATACTTTTGGTCAGCTAGTTCTGAATAATAAACTGAAATTTTTCATGACAGATATCGTAGGCGAGTTTTTAGTGATTGTTGATTTGATGTTCTTATCATCAAAATTGAATCATCATAAAAGTGCTTGTAACGCTCAGATGTAAAGTTGTGATTATTTATGCCAAGTAATGACTGTTTAATTTCCGATACGTGGTAATTACCTAGCAAAGTAAAAGTTCAAGTGAAAGCCGCAATTTGGTCTGACAGGTGACAAATGACAGAATGATTGCGAGTTCATATGTCAATCTGTGTTAGCGTGCGCTTTTCCCACGGTTGAGCTCACTGTCATCGGTAGAATTGTATTGAATTTCTGTCAAATATATCTTACCTTATTTTCTAATAATTGCACCCATACCACGCCCAATTCCAATCACACAAATACACTCGCCTGCAATGAAATCGACTCAACTCCTAAGCGCGTAATCAGAGACGTATTTTTCCCGACTAAGGAGGGTTATGTGTTTAGGTTGTATGTATGTTTGTTTGTACGTTTCTTAGGCGCATCTTACAGCCTAAACGGCTTGATGGATTATTGGATTCGTCTTTATCACATAGGACGAGTGTCCATGGGACGCTTTGAATCGGCACAAACCAAAGTACGGCAGAGCAAATCTATAGAGATCAGTGGTGCTATAGGATATATAAGAAGTGTCAAGAAACCTAATATGTTGGCTTCCAGCTGTCATATTGTATTTCCGACGGTATAAAAAATGATCAAAACCTATCGAGTGATGTATCAAAATGAAGGTCTCTAAAATACCATATATTTTTTTATAATAACATATATTTTTTTACAATAAACAGTAGCAATTGTCTTTGAAGCTTCTTACAAAGTTTAAAAATGTATTTAATAGTTTTGTTCACAGTCGGGTTTTTTATTTTATTATAATAATTTTTACTTGTTTTCTATGTTAATATTATTTTAATATATTTTAAGAAAGCTTAATTCATAAGATCTTCGTGTAAAAATAATCATAAATGTACGAAAATATTGCTCTCCACGTTAGAGCAATTTTCGCGCTGCGAATGCCTGTAGGTAATATAGTTTCTTTAATCATTATTTATATTCTTTAACAATTATGTTTCATATTACAATAAAAAATAATGAATTTTCAATATCGGTTTTTCCCATAGCTTGCTGCTTTCAAATTTGTACAAAATCTCGTTTAATTTTATTTATCAAAGCTCAAAAAATATTCAACTGATTTTCACTAAAATAATGTAAACATGAAAAAGTAAGCTTTCAGCCCCTGCTCAGCTTTAAATGTTTGTTATGAATTTTCAGAAATAAAAAAACACGATTGCGCGATTGAGGTCTTGAGTAGATTGCATTGCTCGGTAGTATACCTATAATAAAGACGATAGTTTGTATGTATGTTTGTTACTTCTTCTCGCTCAAATGGCTGAACGGATTTTGATAAAATTTGGAATGGAGATAGCTTACTTATACCCTGGAATAAAACATATGATACTTTCATCATCATCATCATCTTCACTCACGCGGGTGACATCGCGGCTAGTTATCTTATAATTATTACGTCGCACGCATTTGATACGTTTTCCCGTGGAAAATGTATGTTTCCGGTATATATAGAGCCCACTGTGTATTATCACACCTACTACTTCGATCACCGAGATGCCTAACCAGCGTGGTGATTATGGCAAATCCCCAAACAGCAAGCATCCGCCCTCGTAGTGGCGTTCTATAGGGTCGACCGATGTTCAGAGGCTGCGACTCCAAATAGGTATAGAGAAGAACGCTCTAAATTATTATTTCACAGGAGTGACTATGTTTTCATCCTTTTGTGAAACATACACATTTATTGACTAGTGGCTCTGTGAGCTGTAGACCTCGCGCGTACAAACTTTTTACAAACAATCTAGCGGTGCACAGTAGCGCCATCTAGTTACCTTAATGTAAAACTAACATTAATAACCAAGGTGCTCCATCAATCCCTACCTAGTGGGCAAAGGGCTGATTCCACTGGTAGAAACCTAAAAGTGAGAAATTTACTGCATTTTGAGGAGCTATTCTGCTCATCACGCCGAAGATCCTCATCGGATCTTCACCAAATTTTATAAGACACATTTAAAGTTACCAGCTTTCAAATAAAAAAAGAACCATCGAAATCGGATCTAATAAGGCGGAGATATTCAGTAGCCTCCTTTTTCTCCTTTTTGGGGAAAGTACCCCCCCCCCCCAAAATTCTAAAAATTTGTTTAATCTGTATACCAAGTTTCGTCTAGATCGGTTAAGAAATGCGACGTGAAGAGGAGAACAGATATCCGGACATCCGGACATACGAAAGCATTTTTGCCCAAGCTGAAACGGCGACGCTTCGCGATCGCTCGTTCAATTATTTGTCTGGGATGAATGGTTGAAAATTGTAATTTTCTAACATATTTACATATTTGTCTAGCATTCCGGTAGTATTCATAATAAATTCAAATACCGACTGATGATGGTATAAATTAAGAGCTCTTTATGTTAATACAAAAGAGACTATCATCAATACCAAACATCATCAAAATCTGCTCAACAGTCGTAAATAGTGTGATTATGGAACAAACATCAAGATTCACAAACATTAGTAAAATTACAATAATACATAGTACCAAAAGTGGACGAAGCAGAGTTAAAGTATTATTTAACTGTGCTGTGCTTTGTGTGTGCGGTAGCTGCTATAAAATCCTTCCTATTCTAAAGGACACTTTACTGAAGCGTTTGATACACATCATACCAGGAAAATGTACCACATTTACCTCTCCAACACGATACAACTAGCAGCCAATCTAGTTATTACAAACACACAAACATACACGGGTGGTTTCAATAAGAGTTATGATTAATAAGATAACAGCTGCGTATCGGGCAGGATGTGAAACCGGCTACCTCAAGGTAACGCTGTCGCACCACTGTTTTAGAGTTGATACGTTTTGCAATTTTGGCTCGACTGGAGTTGCTCGAGTGTGGCGAAGACAGTATAAGGTATAAAACAACATCGTAGGACTGTTATTTATTCTGTGTTAACGTGCCGTGCCTGTTTACTATTATTTAATATATTTATGTTCAAAGTCAAAGTATTTATTGTAAACAGGCAAATTAATAGCACTTTCACAAGTCAACATTTAACATCTCACGAACAAAGAGAAAAACATAAAATATTTATATAAAATAAATAAATATGAAATTAAAGATTTTTTATTATAAATACATCAAATCAATATAATTTGGTAAACTCAGTTTGCTTTGAGTTTGAAATTTCCTTTTCGTGTGCCGACTCAGAGTTGAATCTCGCACAGGAAAAGAAAATTAATACACTTCTGACCCTACCGGTGCCTCGGAATACGCCTGTTAGAGAAGAGAGCACCGATACACATGATAATAAACATGTAAATGCCAAATACAAAGCATAAAAGTGCCAATGAGACGTCCCACAATCAAACTGATACAAATAATACAAATGACTAATAATAAACCAGCTGCTTGTGAGGACTGGCCACAAGCAGCACCAGTTCACGTATACGAGTATCACTTACACCCGGTTTCTGGAACGCAAATTAGCAAAAAAAACCTCAAGAGACTGTTAATCTGTGGTTAACACATTTTTGCTTGCTGAAAATCTCATGTGACAGTCTATCTATGAGATTGGAACGTCAATTGAAGCTATTTTGCGTTTCCAGAAAGCATTTTCGCATGTCAAAGGATTGTTAACTTACAATTAGTTAATTGCACATTTTTGACCAATTAACCTAGTGCTAACCACTGGAATACGTTACTGAAGAGTATTGAATATCTACTGAGCTATAAAATATACCTTGGATTAATGAAACATCATAATATTTGAATCCATTATCAACCCTTATTACATATTATTTATTAATTTATTTATTCATGTGACACGCCTTTCAAAAACAGGCGGCAATTCAAAATAGTTTCATTTCTTATTGTTGGTTGTTTCGCTCTTGGCAGAGCGGTCGTGGTCGTCATGTATGTCTGGAGCTGATGTTGCTCGCCTCACGATGGCTCGCCACCTTTCAACGTTTGTATTCATTCTGGTACACTGAAGCAAAGGGCCGCTCAAAGCTGGTTTAATCTGGTCGGTCCATCGCGGTCTGGTATCCTCATCTTGTTTAATTTGATTCATATAATGTCATTAACAAGAGACAAGGATAGAGCGCTATCGTTGTCTCTTTTGTTTTTGATTATCCACTCAGATAAAGAGTAAACGAACTTATCAAGTGTGACCATGTCAATAAAATAATATCTTGTCAACTATCAATTAGCTAATTTTTAGATGAATTGCGTTTCAGAAACCCAGAGATAGTTAACAGGCTGACAAATGTTACAGCCTGTTGGCTGATTCTTGATGTGACACGTGTTTCGAAAACCGGGTCTTAGTCTTGTGTATCAGCTCATTTTACTGTAGCAGGTATTGGCATATATAAGTAGGGTGATAGATGATTGTAAAAATAAAAAGTCGACATTAGATTAGGTGATCTTCTTGTCTTAGTTGTTTGCAGTGTATGTTAGTTATTCAGTCTTGATTGTGCTATAATATACTTAACTGAAATAACGTTCAACGATGATTATATTGATTCATCCGCAGCAATCCGCACGTCTTCAATGAGCAACCAATGTATACAGGGCAGGATTTCCTTTGTTACATAGCATTTAACAATTGTGTTTATTATATCGATCTCATATCAGCAAATATAATATACCCACAGCTGTTTGTTATACTTGAGTCATTTGAAATATTGATGTATGGTTATGTCTTACATAGAGCACTATGAACAACAATACATTTGTTTTGCAAAGATATGTCCAGTAGCTTTTTAGTAAATCTTTCTATCTATTCCTATAATACGAGGCATGCTTTTTAAGTTCTGTCGTTTCCATATTTCCCGGCAATTTTGAATTTGGAACTGTTCTATATTCGAATGTGTTTAAATTTTGAATTTCAAAACAGTTGAAAGTATTAGGATTAATGTTATTGTTTAGTCACAGCGTCGATTGGGATCTGTCAGGTTACGTACGAAAATGAATCTTTCTAAGGAAAATGTTCGTGCTATAATTTTCTACAACTTTAGGAGAGGCCTGACACGGCTTTAGTGTTTTGAAGAGCTAAATTCTGTTTTCAGTCATGAAGCCCCATGTCTGCGGACTGTCGAACGCTGGTATTTAGAATTCCAGCGTGGACATACTAGTGTTAGTGACAAATCTCGCGAAGGACGCCCAAAATCAGCCTTCACTGAAGATAACATCATTGCTGTGAGACAACTAATTCTCGAAGATCGTCATGTGACGTATCGAGAGATAGAGGCTCTATTAGGCATCTCAGGGACAACCATTCAGAATATCTTGCATGAAGCGCTTAGTGTGAGAAAGCTAGTTTGCCGTTGGATACCGCATCTGCTTTCCGACGATCACAAGGCGGCCCGCGTCAGATGGTGTAAGAAAACTCTGCAAAGGTTCAACCGAGGAGAGTCAAATCACGTCTACGACGTCATCAGTGGTGACGAATCTTGGATCTATGCCTACGATCCTGATTCCAAACAACAATCTACAATCTGGGTCTTTCAAGACGAGCCAAAGCCGACTAAAGTTGTGCGTTCTCGAAGCACTTCAAAGAAGATGGTGGCCACGTTCGTTGGAAAAACCGGCCATGTTGCGACTATTGCACTTGAAGATCGTAGAACGGTTAACGCAGTTTGTTTACCACAAGTCATCACCGAACTTCGAAAATCTAACTCAAAGCGACGCATTATCCTGCACCACGACAACGCAAGCTCACACAGCGCTCGTCAATCGATTGAGTATTTGAAGCAGGAAAAAGTAGAAATTCTTGACCATCCTCCATACAGTCCTGACCTAAGCCCTAACGATTTCTTTACATATCCTAAAATTAAGAAAAGTCTTCTTGGTCAAAGGTTCCAGTCCGGCGAAGAAGCAGTCGACGCTTTCAAGTCAGCCATTTTGAACACTAAAAATGGTGTCTATCTGTTTGTAAGTTCGTGCATCTTATAAAAAATACTGGATCAATTGAAATGATGTTATAATTTTTGGATAGTTTTGACTCAAAATCTAGTATAGTTTGTATCTCAAAACTGTTAGGTTGAAGCCGAGTAATCGATAAAAGCTATTAGACGGGATCGAATTTTGATGAAATGTAGTATATTGTATCTTTTATGTACCTTGATATAAATTTAGGTTACTTTTAACCCACATAAATGAGCATGCGGGATCAGCTAGTCCACAATAATGAAAGATTATGTTAAAACATTCAAAAAGTTAAAAATAAAGATTAAAACTCAATGCAAGCAGGAACCTAGACTGCGCTTGCACAAGACATTCCTATAAGCAGATATCATAACTACTTAAAGTCAGAATATTCACACTAATATTATAAAGGCGAAAGTTTGTGTATGTTTGTTACTCCTTCACTCTCAAACGGCTGAACGTATTTTGATTAAATTTGGAATGGAGATAGCTTATACCCTGGAACAACACAGGATACTTTTCATCATCATCATCATCTCTCAGGAGGGTGGAACCGCGGGCGCAGCTAGTTATGCCATATTTCTTTCTAGTTTAAAACCAGCTAAGCACGTTGGTATTGGTACGTTATCGCATAACGACCGAAACGAATGCACGTGTCCTTGACAAACTTGTTTAAGTCATTCACTTAATTTGAGAAATCCTGTTCTGCTAAATTGTTATTCAAAACCTCTTTGGACTCTCTAAACTATTTAATTTAGGTTTATTTTTTGTTTGAAGTGGGGGAATCTATCTGACTTACGATAGGACGCAACGGGACGTTGTTCTTATGTATTTTCGGTAAACCATATAATTTTGGTGGCTGCACTATTTGAGGTCTATATAGATTTCCATAAAGGTCTTCTGAGAAAAGTTCCTTGTAAAAAAAGTAGGCGTGTCACTCTGGCAGTAGGGTTGTAGGACACAGGTTTGTAAATACTTCTGTCCTCCAACAAAATCCGTAATTTACACTCATAATCAGACGAATTAATCACCACAGTGGCGTTTCCCTTATCGGCCTGAAGCAAACCAAGCGTACTATAGCGGAAAGGGTCAAAGAACACATTGCAGCTGTAAAGAACCGCCAGATAAATAAATCTGCAATCGCTGAGCATTTGCTCGAATCGGGCCCTAATCACTGGATTGAACTCCATGACCCGAAGATCCTCTCCACGGAACGTCACTACTACTCCAGGATTGTACGTGAAGCGGTTGAAATTAAAAAGGATCCCAATTTCAACCGAGAGGATGGTTTCAAGTTGGCTGCGTCCTGGAATCCCGTGATAAGCAAGTGTTCGCGTCGCGGTTTATGTCAGAAGATATCTGCAGATGTCGTTAGTGTAGTGTGTCGTGACAATTCGTTTTTTTACAAAACCAAATGCGGGTAGTTGGAGACAACGCTCGCCCTTCTCGACGCTGACACCCGTTACTTCAGTCTTCTCGTGACCACGATCAATGCAACTTGATCGAAACGTCGAGGTAAATAAATATTAAGTTTTCAGCGCGATTAAGTCCCGTTTAAATATTTAACTAAACATTAATGTCACTAGATTTACGAATAAAGATCTTCCATTTAGCCTCGAAAAAAATTCTTTCAAGGCAAAATGTCATCATCAGCCTATATCTGTCCACCGCTGGACGTAGGCCCAGTGCATGCCGCTGAGCTCGGTCTTCAGCTCTCCTCATCCATTTTCTTCCAGCCGCTTTTCGCAGGTCGTCACTCCACCTCGCCACAGGGCGTCCTACACTACCTTTGCCTAAACGTGGTCTCCACTCGAGAACTAGTCTACTCCAACGGTTATCGGCTCTTCGGGAAATGTGATCAACTCACTGCCACTTCAACTTGCTTATCCTTAGAGCTATGTCGGCTACCTTGGTTTCTGTCGGTTATCTTCATTCAGAAAAAATCCAAGCTTAGCTTCTCTCCATAGCTTGCTGAGCGATCTTAAATTTGTGGACTAGTTTGACCGCGAGCCAAAACGTGGACAGTTTCGGCTCCGTAGGTGCGTCCTACCAGTCATGGTAAGACTGATTGAAGACTTGTCTTCAGGCATTGTGTATGAACGACGAGAAGACTTGACGAAGCTTGCCGAATACTGCCCAACCTAAATGAATTCTTTTGTTGGCTTCCTTCTCAAAGTTGTTAGTTGGTTACTAGTTGCAATATTTGCCAAAGATTTTTGTAGTGGTAGGCCTCTTACGCAAGTGGCCGTGGAAGTACCACAACTGTGTCAGATATTCAGCCACCAAGCAGAATTGTGTAAACATTCTGTGTTTTCGGTTTGAAGGGCAATGTTTCCAGCGAAATTACTGGGCAATGAGACTTATCAACCAATGTCTCAGGGTGACGAGCGCAGTGCAGTGACACGCTACTTTTTGCAACCAAAGTTCTAGGTGGCACTGCAACTGTTATGGGCAGGCGTGACGTTTACCACCAGGGCAGCGACCTGCCCTTCTCGTCACACAAATAAGTAAAAAAATAATACGGCAACTTCAAGAGATAACGCCATTGACTGCAATAATCAATGCGAATGACGGAAAAATGTAAAATATAATAATTAATGTAATTCCCAATCTCAGTAAAGACTATCGTATCCTTTATTACCTCATATTCTCATTGATATAGAATCAATGAGAGATGATTCAATTCATTGCTTCGATAGTTTACCGAAACATTTGCGCGGCTGAAAAACCAAAACGTTCATCCTGTCCGTTCTTTGTTTGGGTGTTACGAACTTCTTCAAAATACCCTTTAATTCGATGAGTGTATTTAACTCCGAATCTCTATGACCTAAAGTGAGTCTTGGCTCTTGGTTATACTACTATTTATTGTGTGGTTTTGCCCGGCAACATGATCACCACGCTTGGCAGGCATCCTGGTGAATCAGATCAAATCAAAACATTTATTCGCTAGAACACGGTTAATTTATAAAACACTAGCTTTCCCGCCCGCGACTTCGTCCGCGCGGACTACAGTTTATCGCGAAAAAAAGCATCCTATTGTTTTTCTAGGATATTAAAAAAATATGCAAAAGTAGGTACGAGTATATCACCAACGCTCTTGATGTTTTTTGACAGAATAATTACGTTTCCATGGCAACCGTTCCTTACAGCGAGTAATCAACATTTTCGAATTTTCCCGTGGAAACTTACAATTTTCCGGAATAAAAAGTATTCTTTGTTTTATTCCAGGATTTAAGCTATCTCCATTCCAAATTTTATCAAAATCCTTCCAGCCGTTATCGCGTGAAAGCTTCCCAAACAAACAAACAAAGTTTCACTTTTATATATTGGTATGGTTAAGATTGCAACATGTAAATAGTACAGTAGTTTCATGCTTTGCTAGCATGCAAATATTATTCACACGGCTTAATAATAATTATTCTCATGTCAAACATTTATAATTAGAAAAACAATACATAAATTCAATATTCAAATCATAATTAATCTAATCTAATATAATAATATTGTTTAATTTACAATTTTACAATTTTAACAGTCAACAATTCATTTACCCTGTAGTAACATTTAATTGTCAAAATTTTATGTAATTTCAATTTGAATAAATGCATTTTTGGGGATTTAATGTTATTAGGAATTTTAGTATAAATTTTAGGAGACATTCCAAAAACACTTGTGGTGTGAAGCCGTATTACAATGAGCTAAACAAGACGGTTCTGCTCCCGTCTACTCCTTGAGTGACTAGGCTTGGGAAAAAGATGCAGGTTTACATTTAACAAATATTGCTATTTCGTATATGTACATGCAGGGCAATGTTAACAATTTTAAATATTGAAAGTGATTCTTACAGCTATCAGTAGTTTTCAATCCACACTTTCGTGAGATGTTGATACTGAATACATAGGGATATGTATGCCGGATCTCAGCGCACTCGCTGGATGAGAAAGGATGGACCTACCACGCGGCACGACATTGAATATGGTTAACAAAGAAGGAATGTAAAAAGTGTGCAAACCTTCGTGTTTAGTTATCTACATAGATATTCCATGATTATTATTGTTTAAAGTTGTGATTACACTCCTTATCATTCTGTGCCGATAAAAGCTTGACTCATTTCTAGAGTAGAAGTAAAGAAGTAGTTTGTGATTTATTTCATAAAATTGTATGAATAGATTCATAGATCTAATAAAAAGTGGGAGCTCCTTGGGCGTGCACAATTGGCTTTCCTTAGTCTTAGTCACAATCGGAGTGGCGTTTGTGTAGCAAGTATTAGCAGGGACACTCATTCGCGCTACAGTCTGCGTACAACAAAGATGGAGTGACCTATCTTAGTTGTTGATGCTTATGAAGCACGATGATGGGAATGTAGCTGTGTGGGTGTTTTGCAAGTATCTAGTCCAGTTTTTGTTTACTCGATATTCAAGCGTGCCGTATCTTCTCCTAGATCTATGAGTAGTTTTTTTAAGAGGTATAATTCAGAAAGATTTCCAATTGGTTCCATGTTTTCACCCAACGTTTGTTCAGCCCATACCCGTTTATTCCGTTGTATTGTGTAGTTATTCCTGGATCATTTATCTGTGGCGTACTGACTCACAGGGTTTCCCAGATCGTCCCAGCTCGTCAGTGCTGTTTGTAAATTAGGCGTGATATTTTAAGGTCGAGTCGATATTCTTTTACTCATTTTGTATTTAAGTTCATCTTGAACATTCATCTGGTTTTTCCAAGCCCTTGTCTAATGAACTGCAAACATTGCTTTTAAGTTTTTCTGGCATTTAGGAACATACTGGCACGACTATACCATTCTCATAGACAACTGCATATTACTCCGTACTCTAGATATGCTCTTGACGAGCGTCGCATGAGAGCATTTCATTATGTCCATTTTGGCGCTGATAGCAGTAGTTTGGCAGTAGTGACCGTCCACGGAACTAAGGTTTTTGTACTATTGTTTACTCTGTGACTAATGTCAGGAGATGAAACAATGTCAATTTTAGTTCCACGGTCGGCTCGGTGTGGCGCTTTGAATCACCATAACGAAAGTACGGCACAGAAAATCCATAGAGATCACTGACCATTGATATTAAACCCTGGCTGACATGACACCCTGTCTGACAGTGATACTGACAGCACTGTTGCACAATGCATGGCAGCGATCTTTGTACTCAGATGCTTGGGTGTTAGTTTTCAGTTAAGTTGTTCTCTTGATTTATGTGTGTTGCTGTGGCTGTGTATAGTATATCGGAATAAATGGTTTCTTAACTTATCATGGATACAAATGTAAAAAGAAAGTCTTACCATAATTAATACAAAATTTACTCGAATAACAAACCTTTCTTCCAAAGTGTAGTCATCTTTCCACACACCTGTAGTTTTTCACAACTGTGTCAACAATTCTTCTGGTCTTGCCATTCACACAATAAGTACATGTGTGCTTTTGAGTTAAAGTTTAAAATCGTATGGAAATTCCTACGCCAAGATTGCCAAGTCATGAATGAATTACTGTTATTAGGCGCTTCTCACATTTAACAAGCGATAAGTAAAATAAAAAGTGTGGTGCAATAAAGATGTGAATCGATTTGGGACTTGATGAATGAGATGAGGAAGGAAGTGGCTAGAAATAAATCTTCCAAGATTTGTTGCAAAGCAGCTTGAGGAAGTAATAGCTCAAGCATCGTTTCTAAAGGTCATCATCATCAACATGAAAAGTCAAAAAAAGTCTGGGGTACTTAAAATAAGCTATTGAACTATAATGTGTATTTTTTTCAAATCGTTTCTGTGTTTGTTTGTCTGTCTGTATGTTTGTTCGCGCATCACCTAAAAACGACTGGACCGATTGCGATGCGGTTTTTAAAGTTGGATAGCTAAAGTTTTGACTTAAAAATTGCAGTACCTACTTGGTATCCGATAAGTAGAAGCCGATCAATCGATAAATAACTTTTTGACGGCTGAACGATTTTTGTAGAAATGTAGTATATTGTACTTCATAGGTACTTTTGGTCCTGGAATAAACAACACGTATATATGGGCTACTTTTAATTGAAATTACCACGCGGGCGAAACCGCGGGCACAACTATTTTAATATAAGATGATTCCTTCTGTTGATAATTCCTATTTATAAACATGCAAACTTTTTGCCATCTAAACAGTCTAATTTAATCGTTAAACCTGTCATCATCATCATCAGCAGCCTGAATTAGTCCACTGCTGGACATATGCCTCTCCCAAGGCGCCATTAAGCCCTTCGACTCTTCTCATCCCATGACTGCCAGGCCAGCTAGTCTCAGCTACCTTGCGCAGATCGTCGCTCCGTTTGGTACTATTATTTATTCCGTGGCTCCGTCTAGCAGAAGAGCCTTATATCGAATCGCTATTTACCCGAGTACGGCGAAGCAAGGAAGGGTAATGAGTTTGACAGTCTGTGTGTATGTGGATGTTCCACCATAGCGTCGCCGCCGTCGTCCGATTTTGACAAGCGAGGTATCAATCGGTTCGTCTTCAGTTACAGTGTGTCATAGGCTATTTTTTTACCCTACTCCGTTTCGGGGGGGGGGGGGGGGGTCATTCGATATTCGTCTTCATCGCAAGAGTGTCGTAGGCCCCGACCGTAGACAGGTTTTAGTTTTCGAATGTATGCCATGTTTGATGATATTTTGATAGTAACTTCAATACCAAGAAAAGCTTCAAATACAAGGTTTACAATTAACAAAAATTTTAAGAACTTTGATTCTAAACTTGCACTCTGATAAACTTGCACTCTGATAAACTTGCACTCTGATAAACATGCACTCTGATAAAACATACAGCTAATAAAACACCCGTTGCACAATTGTAACAATGACTCGTATAGCAAACAGTATACTTACTACAGTTACGAAAACTGTATAGCATGGAGCAGTGGGGCACAAGCCTCTACGTAGAATTAACGGTATTCTAACGTAAGTGGATATCTCTACATCTACTATGTAACCATTATTATATAAGAAAAAGTAGAGCCTGTGATTTTCGCGTGCCCATTGCCAGTTACAGTTAGCGTAACTGAGGCCTAGCATGACTGATGATCAATTTTGGTATTTGCAATAACCAAGTTGAAAACCGATCAGCAAGTGGAGACTAACTCCTTTATTAACAGAACAATACAATATGGGTATGTTCAAATCAAGAGAGAATAGATAATACATTTTGGATGTTTTTAAGAGAGAGGTAGGTATGCCACATCTTCGATTCGACCGCATCCAACAGTTGAGATAGAGATCTAGATTACGTAGTCAGATGTAAAAAAAAAGCAATTGTACAATAACGAAAGATAGGCGGGCATTGAACTCAAAGAGCTAGAACCCGATGGTCAAATGATAATGACAGTAGAGATCGCAGGTCAATGAGTGAGAATTATACAAAAATCAAAAGCTTTCGTTTAAAAAAAATATTCTCATTATTTGAAGAAACGACGACCCACACAGAATCGCATTGTGTTTTCACCTTAAGATTAAACATTGCATCCTAACCTTGAACAGATGGGCGAAAGAACATAGAGGGATAAAAGATACTAACAAAATGAGCCACATGACTTTTCAAGTTTTTACATCCGAGTGAAATCACACACCAGACCAGAAAGGGTCTTAATCTCCTCGCACCAAACAAACAAACATCTCAAATGTTAGTCGTCAATAATTCTGACAACTTTTTAAACGAAACGAGAGGTCATCTATATCTATACTTATAATAAAGCAATAAGAACGAAAAAGACTGTACAATGAAGATAATTAAAAAAAAATGGTCTAGGTTACTTACTGAACAAAAATATAATATTTTTACAAATCATGTCTGTTTGTTTGTCTGTTATTTTGTTAGTTTGTCTATATGTTTGTCCGCGCATCACGTAAAAAAACTGGACTTATTGCGATGCGGTTTTCACTGTTAGATAGCTTAGGGTTTGACTTAAAAACTGTACTTGGTATCTCAATCCGATGAGTAGAAGCCGAGCAATCGATAAAAATATTTATGACGGCTGAAGGAATATTGATCAAATGTGTGTATATTGGTATTTTAGGTCCTGGTATAGCACATAGAGTACTTTTAACCCAGAGAAAATACCACGCGTGCGAAGCCGCGGGCATCAGCTAGTAGTACATATTTTCGCAATTGAATTTTAAAAACACCAAATCTTTATGGTGTTCTTATGTTCTACTGATCATTACTTTGCATCAGATAAATTAAAACCTGTTCGGAATAGCATTTATGATTCATCATCATCATCATCATCATCAGCCTATATCTGTCCACTGCTGGACGTAGGCCTCTCCTAATGCACACCACTGAGCTCGGTCTTCAGCTCTCCTCATCCATTTTCTGCCAGCCGCTTTTCGCAGGTCGTCACTCCACCTGGCCACAGGGGTACACTACCTATGCCTAAACGTGGTCTCCACTCGAGAACTCGTCTACCCCAACGGTTATCGGTTCTTCGGGAAATGTTACCAGCCCACTGCCACTTCAGTTTGCTTATCCTTTGAGCTGTGTCGGTTACCTTGGTTCCCCGTCGGATATCTTCATTACGAATCTTGTCCTTCAGAGAAACTCCAAGCATTGCATTTATTATTGGTCTTCATAAATTCTATTTTATCTGACCACGCGGCCGGGCCACGGGCAACAAATCATTTATTTACGTAAAGCTGATTGTATTATTTTTCGAACTTATTTATAATAATAATAATAATATATTCGGGACAATTCCACACCAATTAACTGGCCCCAAACTAGGATACCCTGTACTATGGGCACTAGATAACGGATAAACATACATATATACGAATATTATAACATCCATGACTCGGAAACAAACATTTCTGCTCATCACACAAATGATTGCACCTTGCAGGATTCGAACCCGCAACCGTTTGATTACGTACCTAGGATCACTAGCCACGAGACCAACCGGTCGTCGGTCGGTGGTTATCTCGTTTGGGATTTCCAAACTCGTATCCTCGCAATTTTTTTCCTCGTATTTTTTATCGATACAACAACGCAACCAAACATTATTTAACTTTACTCGATAGAGATGAGATTATCATAAAATCGATCAAAACCACAAACAAAACTAACTAATTGAATTTTGTTATAAAATGATGCTATACACATAATGCATTCGTGCATGCTCTGCATGAAACTTAGCTTGCTTGTTCAAATCTATGAACCGAGCAAAACAAGCGAAAAAAAACGAAGAAGAACCTCGTTACCTTGTTAGTACTAACAGGGCATTAGGTATCCGAAATGCTTGTATAGTGTATTGTTAGGTGTTCTGTGGAATTGTTATTATGTAAGACATTTAAAAAAAAAGAAAAAGTTTCTTGGTGCTCTCTTCTCTAACGGGCGTATTTCCTAAGCACCGGTAGAGTCAAAAGAGTAGATATTTCCTTTTCCTGTTCGAAATTCAACTCTGAGTCGGCACATGACAGGTAAATTTCCATTTTAAACTCAAAGCATACTTCTTTAGGTACCTAATTTTATTGATTTAATCTATTTATAATTTATAAAAAATAATGTTTGTCCTTGCGATGTTAAGGTTTGGCTCTGTGAGCTGTAGACCTCGCGCGTACAAACTTTTTTGCAAACAATCTAGAAGTGCATAATAGCGCCATCTAGTTACCTTATTGTACAACTAACATTAATAACCAAGGTTCTACATCAATCCCTACCAAGTGGGTAAAGGGATGATTCCACTGGTAGAAATCGGATCTAATAAGGCGGAGATAATCAGTAGCCTTGCCTTTCTTGCCCCTTTTTGGGGGATATATTCCCAACGGCCCCATTAACGTCCCCATCAATGGGGCAGGTGGGAATTTAAATTGGCCCTTGGGCCACCCGTAAGCCGCGAACATGTTTGTTTTACATAGGCCTTTGTCTTCGTGTTTTTTAGCCTTGAAAACCTGTTTGTTTGAACACAATAAATCAGTATTTAATTTGTTCGAACTTGTTAGCCTTTTATTTCTCACGCCAATGGGGCATTTAAATACTTTGACTTTGTCCTTGATAGGCAGTCCCATCCTAGGCGTCGCGAGGTAACCATCTTCCAACACAGCCAGTGGTCAAATTACATCCTTAATTAATTGATACTTACTTACTTACTATTTGACTTGCCTCATTCGTGTTCGTTTGATGAAGTGATCAAGATCATGCTTGAGCAGTTACTCGGATATGATACTCTTTGTCCCTGACATCGGCATGTTACGCCTACGCTGAATTGCATTGTACGAGACGAGATGGTACAGAAACAAATAGCAGTGTCGATCGTTATCTCTGTGAACCAGTGTGCCTACGTAGGTACATAGTAGACTTGTATGTTACAACGATCTTTTGACGGCGACACGTCTATGACTTCGGCAAAAACTTGTGTTTTTTCAAATGTTAATGAATAATATTAGTGGAATGTTAACCATTAGGTCCTTGTTAAAGGGCACGAGTGTAGGCAAGAACGTGGCAGTTTGTGATGTCTTCAAAACACTCAATGGAATTTTCAGTGAAGCGTCCACCGTTTTACTGATTCGTGACTTTGGCCATTGACTGCGACGTGACAATGCGATTTGCAGACGCAGAAGACAAAAAAAACCCTTATCATCAATTCATCATTTTTGGTCTAACAGACTCGATATAATGAAATGCCACACACAATGTATGCTGTTATATGGTCTGTTTTGACGCTTTCCATTTACGATCGACATTGTAACCTGCCTGTCGCGTCATAGAAAGAAAACAGATCTGTCGGCGTCTTTGTAGACTGAAGATTACTTCCCAGCAGCCCATCGATAATTAAATGATGATACAAGAAGTATGTTCCGCATAAGCCGCATCGACTTTCGCTGCCGGAGTAGGTATAATAGCTGTTATTCTTGCAGCCCACACGCAAGCGTTAGTTAGTAGACAATAGATGCACTTTCGCCTGTACGCAGTTAGTGGAATACTAATGGTTACATTGAGCTGATTGATTTTTATTATTTCATACATTTGGCATACGTATAGTCTTCAAAACGAACCCATTGTGCGAAAAACGTTTACCAAAACACGTCCGGTGCCATTCGGCAGGTGGTATATTATCTCAGGGAAAGGCCTTTAACTGATGATGGTCTACCACAAAGTTACCCACTAAGTTGTGTTGCGAGTATGTCCAAGTGGACTAAAGTTTTTTTTTTTCTTTTTTTTATTTTTATTACGGACTAGGTTCACAAAACTGGTTATTAACCATTTCATCATTTGATTTCTTTCTTTCTTTGACGAATATTTTTTGGATCAGTAACTTTTTTTTTATTACGGACTAGGCAATCGTTTGACCACGATCTCACCTGATGGAAAGCGGTGATGTGGTCGAAGGTGTAGCACGCTTGCCTAGTAGATACCTATTCACTCTTGTCTAAAAAAACACATACATTTTTTTTTGACATAGGTAATAAATGATAGTACCGGAGCCATGCTTATTTTCGCGGCTTTCCCGATTGTTACGAAAATCTGTTCCCAATACGTGGTGTGTATACAATAGGTGGCGTGTATACTAAAATTGGAATATTTTTATAGCGAAAAAAAAAACGGTAGCAATATCCGATTCATTTTCAATTCCTTATACGCTTAATACAAGCGGTAACTCTGGTTACCGTTACACTATACAAAAAACCAGCACGGGTGCTGAACCCGTGCTTGCTTTGAGCCTCTATGCCACACACATCATAGTGTAAGTACGTGTATCTATTGAGAAAAATCTGGCAATGAAGTTATGAAAAATATTACTGTTTATATCTGTAAAGATGTGTCATGTAACGCGATAGTTTTATCTGTTGACCAGTGGTATCTGATGAGGATAACAAGTTCTAGGTTAAGTGTAAGATCTAAGGTCTTAATATAATAAACATTCAATATTATATCTAAGAATATTATATGAGTTTAAGTTAACTATATAATTACCGACGTATTATGATGCTACTAGGTAGTTAAAAATAATCTTATTAATGTAGTCCACGCCATAAACAAAATGGCGATAAACCATCGCATATCAAAGTGAACTAAAATATCGTGAGAAAACTGGCATGCATTTTAATCCAAGAATCTGTGCAAGAACCACAATATTTATACGTGACACCAAAAACTGATTAGTGCAAGGAAGCTCTACCTTGAACGGAAATCCAACACACATAGGCGATTTAACAAAATCTATTTTAGGCCAGGCTCCAAGGTTATATTTTCCCTACTCCCCACTCCCCTGCCACCTCCCCTGCACTATGCGACCCGCTACCCGCAATAAGCACTGAAGTGCCTGCGTAACAAAGTTGAATATCGCGAGCGCTGTTTGAATTTGAACACACAATTTAGGTCGGAACTAAATGACGTATGTTCTAAAAGTTATTTATTTTATTGGCAGGCTAATAATTTAGTAAATTTTGTCTAAGCATTAGATGATAAACTATATTTTCTTGCCGTGAGATTTATTTTCGAGATAAAACTTAAGCCGTTGAGTAGAAAAATGTAAATGTTACTGAAAATAACGTAATTTTTGATAAGAAAATGTATTCTGTTAATCATGTTTTTGTCTTAGTCTTAGAGAGATAAAGATCTCAAAAACATATATGTTAAGTTTCACATTTATCAGGTTTGTGGTTGACCCGGCATATTTATGGAAAGCAGAGCCTGGTCACTCAAAATTAAACTTTTCACACAGTAAAAGACGTTATAGGGGCCTGTTTTGTGTTTAGACAATAGTCTCTGACAAATATCTCGACAGAGGCTATCATTCAATTAAGGTTTGTTATGGAAGCCCCCATTCAAGACGTTAACAGAATGGCTCTCAGCTGATATCTATTTACGAACACTCCTTGTGTTTGTAAATATCCTTAACCATAGCCATATTCTAAAAAGATTAAAATATTTAAATTAGCAACAATAGTTTATTTAAATATTACTTTAGAGTTTTAGTAAAAACCACTCCATATTATGGAGTATATAGTTACATTGTTATTCTATTGTTATACAAAGTCATATTCATGTTTTTTTTTTTAAAATGCCTGTTTTCCTCGTGAACTCGTGACGCACCACCACTATTTCTCTGTAAAATTTTATCAAAATCCATTCAGTCGTGGAAAGATAAAAAAGAGTCCAGCTACTTTCGTTTTAATATTTGTGTGAAACAATTTAACCATTTTGTAACTAAATTTACCCGTTTTTTTATTCCAAGAATTTTACATAAATTTCGACCATATTTATAAGATAAATATCAATCAAAGCAAGAATCCCAGCCGCTTTACGACCAGATGGTGTTATTCAATAAAACTTCTTCATGGAACACAAGATCACAAGACCCCTCATACATTAACGGTATGTCATTTACAGCTGAGATCTATTTATAGAGTAAGGAGTGTCTAAATATATCCTTTCCCCATTCTGTAGCGGCAGTATATTTTAGAATGGCGACGCGTTCTCAATTCTAACACTGAATGAGTAGGTATAATATCAAAAACCATTCATTTTACCCGACTACGGCGAAGTATGGGAAGGGTAATGAGTTTAACCGGGATAAAAAGTATCCTATGTTGGTCTCTATATTATACAGTACCTATTTACAAAGCTTCATCAAAATCCGTCCAGCCGTTATCGCGTTAAAACAACGTTTCACTTTTTATTTTGGTGTGGATCATTGATTATTATTTTATTACCGTACTAGCGAAGCAAATAAATTGTTGTGTACAAACTGAAAACTTCGTCCGGGTTTGACAAGCGAGCTATCAATCGATTCGTCTTCATTGCAAGAGTGTCATAGGCACTATTATGTATTCTGTGGTCATATGCATATTTTTTTTACTCGGCCGTAGATGGGCTTTAGTATTTTAACTTATGACTTGTGCCTTTAATTATCTTCTGCCAGCCATTCATTAGAGTTCCGTGGTCATACATTAGATCCTAGTTCTTCAGTAACCCACATTGCCAATACAGTCACACACAGCTGTTGCTGTCAATTTTGGTTTAAAACCTTTATTAGTTGTCCTAAATATACCCGTTCTCTATTCAAAAGCGTCAGTTTATTTTGGAGAACACCATTTCGCTGAACCAGTTTAGTGATGTAGGGTGTTCGGGTGTGGAAGTGTCGAACACTTCCGTCTGGCTATTTTCAGAGTGTTTTGAAATGCCGCACATGTGTTCTGCGAGCGTCGCGTTGTGTATTTTAAAAGCTTTTATAAATATATAAGCAATGTTTGTATGTTTGTTTAGGTCAAATCTTGTAAGCTGAATTAGAACCACTTCCTCTTCTTATATTCTTTATTGTACACATAAATCACATAAACAGTAAATACATTTTATAGAAGATGTACAAAGGCGAGCTTAGCCTTAAAAAGAGTTTTCTTCCAGTAAACCCTTGAGGAATGAGAACGTTCAAACAAACAGGTTGTCCTACAGAGTTGAATTCTTAGTTCCGATGACAATGCATTTTTATGGTAAGCATGACCTGAATCTACATCCAGGATTAGCTCCAGATAAAAGAACTCTTCAACGGTTAACAGAACAGACGAAATTTTGTGTACGTATTTTTTATGTTAGCCGGTTATATTAAGTTTTACCATGACATGGTTGCTGCACTCAGGGTTAGGTCCTGACTAGGGAACTCCTCAACGGTTAACAATTAAATGCGAAATGTGATAGCCCTTTCTAAGGTTCACCATTGCATTATTAATTATCCTATTTACTTTGCCTGCGCTGGCTTGGTGTTGGCGATATTTGGCAAACTACCTGGATTTGTTTTGACTGTATAGATTTGATTATCACACCTCAGATCAGGAATGGTCAGGTATTTACATTCTTGAAGTTACAGTAGTCGCAGCGGATCTTTGTGGTTCGGAATTTGTTTGCAAGTCGCTGCGCAAACTGCTATTTTTCAGGCGCAATCCCAATGTTTAAGGTGAAGACAGCATTCTATAACTGCCTCGCTCACTCGCTTACGTTTTTCGCATATACTATGTCGCTCTTACTTTATGCTGTTTTATCCTCACAGCAGTACCTGCGCATTCGTTCACAGAGCCTAACTTCACAACCGCAAAGTTTAGCTGCGACTACTGTACGGTCCTAAACGATTAAAGTACAGGAAGTTTATCTTTCTTGCTGAGACATTTTATTATCATAGAATAATGAGCATATAGAATTCCTGACATATTCGTTCTGCACGTCATAGTTTCTAACTTTCTACTATGCTGTGCCTGTCATATATGGATGAAGGATTTCTAATATTAAATTATGGCTTTTTTCGTATAACTATGCCCATTAGTGGGAGGGGAGGGGCTGTTTCTAGCATCGTACGTAGGAAATCAGGCAGCCGTTCGCAAATTAACATAATATGTTTTAGTTATACTTTTTTATAAGTAGTTATTAAGTACTTCTATATAGATAACATTTGCCGTAACTTTGCCCAATACCACTATTACGAGCTGCAGTGGTAAACGCTCTTGACGTTACAACTCAAGCAAAAGTATCTACGTGACTGGCCGGTAAGACAATACAGTGTTTAGAGTCCGACTTACGAAAAAAGTCTCACAGACGCGGCGCTAGTTTCCTTGTAATAGCGAAAAATGTTTAAGCGTTAAACGTTAGTTCCTCTTATCGCCGCTACTTCTTTCGTGAGACGGATTCTCAGTTTACATGTTTTTGGTATTATGGGTCACTATTTCTACAATGTCTATCGACAGTTAACGCTGCTGCAGTAGTTATGTCACTCACTGCCATTTATCATCGTGATTGAGTGGATCTGGGTTACATTATTTCAATTTTCGTAGGGATTTATATTATTTTGTAAAATAAAATACTCGTATAGAAACCTATGTTACTATTTGATAATGTAGCTTTATATAGGTGAAAGAATGTTTATAATCGGTTCAGTATTTTTTGAGTTAAACCATTACATTTTTGTCACTATAATCGTATTTTACTTTAGTTAAATAGATTTGTTTTTGACAAACATACAAACAAACAAAAAAAAAAACAAATGAGTTTACTCTAAAATGGAATACACAATCGCTTGCTCGATGAAGGCTCTTACAACGCCATCTAGCTGGATTCGGGTGAACCAAAATGACAATGCGTTTGCTGGCCGCTGTTTTTTCTCTGTCTTTTTCATATATTTAGAAAAAGACAAATGCTAAGAAGGCGCCAGCATGTCGGCGTAAAATCTACAGTTCTGCACGTATTGTCTATTTCTATTGAAGTTGAGTTAGCCGAACTCATAATAGAGCTATAGATTTATAGTGACAAATAGTTCCGCTAGTTGCGCTGCGCTGGATTTCATACAAAAATGTTACGATACTCGATAGCGAGTACAGATTGAGCGTTTGATTGAACTCATAATAGAGGTACAGTACTAAAAACAATTAGTCTACTGGTTTTGAGCAAAGGGGTCCTCAAAAAATCTAGAATACTATTTTACGGTAGTAGATAATTTACGTCGACACTTTAACGATAACACTCGCAGACTTTACTATTGTTATGAATTATCTCTAATAGGTTAACAAACTGTTGGATAATTATTTATCATTGTCAGTACAACATTAATATTGCGCCTTATTGCAATCCATAATATTATAATTGTTTATAATGTAATGTGAGAAATAAATTATATTGCACTTATGTTTCATTGTGTTGACATCAAAACGATCCTAAGTACTTACGAGTATCTTTGTGAACGACTGGACGGATTTAGATGGAACTTGGTACATAAATAACTTAGGTCCTGGAATAACACGCATTGTTTGGTTGGCTGGTAGATAATGCTTTTAGTATTAAATCCGCCATTTGTACTCTATTAATTGTGCAATAGTAAGTATAAATATAAATGAATAATAAACACGTAAAAAACTTTTTATTCCGGAAAAGTGTCTACGCGGATAAAGCCGCAGGGCGTAGCTAGGATAAAAACATCAGCCAAATAGTAACAATGATTCTAGAGATATGTGTACTCGTTAATAAAGCCGCAGGGCGTAGCTAGGATGAAAACATCAGCCAAATAGTAACAATGATTCTAGAGATATGTGTACTCGTTAATAAAGCCGCAGGGCGTAGCTAGGATGAAAACATCAGCCAAATAGTAACAATGATTCTAGAGATATGTGTACTCGTTAATAAAGCCACAGGGCGTAGCTAGGATGAAAACATCAGCCAAATAGTAACAATGATTCTAGAGATATGTGTACTCGTTAATAAAACCGCAGGGCGTAGCTAGGATGAAAACATCAGCCAAATAGTAACAATGATTCTAGAGATATGTGTACTCGTTAATAAAGCCGCAGGGCGTAGCTAGGATGAAAACATCAGCCAAATAGTAACAATGATTCTAGAGATATGTGTACTCGTTAATAAAGCCGCAGGGCGTAGCTAGGATGAAAACATCAGCCAAATAGTAACAATGATTCTAGAGATATGTGTACTCGTTAATAAAGCCAAATAGTAACTATGATTCTAGAGCTATGTGTACTCGTTAATAAAGCCGCAGGGCGTAGCTAGGATGAAAACATCAGCCAAATAGTAACAATGATTCTAGAGATATGTGTACTCGTTAATAAAGCCGCAGGGCGTAGCTAGGATGAAAACATCAGCCAAATAGTAACTATGATTCTAGAGATATGTGTACTCGTTAATAAAGCCGCAGGGCGTAGCTACGATGAAAACATCAGCCAAATAGTAACAATGATTCTAGAGATATGTGTACTCGTTAATAAAGCCGCAGGGCGTAGCTAGGATGAAAACATCAGCCAAATAGTAACAATGATTCTAGAGATATGTGTACTCGTTAATAAAGCCGCAGGGCGTAGCTAGGATGAAAACATCAGCCAAATAGTAACAATGATTCTAGAGATATGTGTACTCGTTAATAAAGCCGCAGGGCGTAGCTAGGATGAAAACATCAGCCAAATAGTAACAATGATTCTAGAGATATGTGTACTCGTTAATAAAGCCGCAGGGCGTAGCTAGGATGAAAACATCAGCCAAATAGTAACTATGATTCTAGAGATATGTGTACTCGTTAATAAAGCCGCAGGGCGTAGCTAGGATGAAAACATCAGCCAAATAGTAACAATGATTCTAGAGATATGTGTACTCGTTAATAAAGCCGCAGGGCGTAGCTAGGATGAAAACATCAGCCAAATAGTAACAATGATTCTAGAGATATGTGTACTCGTTAATAAAGCCGCAGGGCGTAGCTAGGATGAAAACATCAGCCAAATAGTAACAATGATTCTAGAGATATGTGTACTCGTTAATAAAGCCGCAGGGCGTAGCTAGGATGAAAACATCAGCCAAATAGTAACAATGATTCTAGAGATATGTGTACTCGTTAATAAAGCCGCAGGGCGTAGCTAGGATGAAAACATCAGCCAAATAGTAACAATGATTCTAGAGATATGTGTACTCGTTAATAAAGCCGCAGGGCGTAGCTAGGATGAAAACATCAGCCAAATAGTAACAATGATTTTAGAGATATGTGTACTCGTTAATCTCGTTTTCAATGTTAGGGTATTTCCTTTTCCCTCTCAGTCGACACATGAAACGGAACTTTCCATTTCAAACACAAAGCATAATTAGTTTAATTTTATTGATTTGATCTTTTTCTTAATTTTTATATTTTCTACTTGTTCATGAGATGTTAATTTTGAAGATTATTTTGCCTGTTTACAATAAAATACTTTGACTTTGACGTTATTAGGTTTAAATTTCTAAAACTGTACCGCCCTGGTCGCCCAAGGCATTGGTTTCGTTCGTCGTCACCTTCAACCGTTATTGTAACAGAAAACACTTTTTGCTCGCCAAAATTGCCCAAGAGTTCTTTAGCATGTCGTACAGCTTATCTACAACGAACGTTGTTAACAATAACAAAAAACCGGAAACTGCAACCTCGATAGACCAACGTTGCATCAGAGCCGTAGCTGGTGGAATCGATTAACCGTTTTCTGTTGCTTTGATTGGAGGGAATCCTAGAGCGCAGTAGGAGAGTGTATCTTTTCGTCTCTACACTTATAACATAAAAAAGCAGTATGTAGCAAAAAGTCTGTACAGAGAAGATAATAAAAAAAAGTCTAGGGGACTTAAAGTAGGCTACTGATCAAGAATACACTTTTTTTTTTAAATTGCGTCTGTCTGTATGTTCGCGCATCACGTAAAAAATACTGACCGATTTAAATGCGATTTTTACTTTCAGATAGCTTAAGTTTTGAATTAAAATCTGGTGTACTTTCTATCTCAAGACTAGCAATCGATAAATAACTATTTGTTGACTGAACTGAAGTTTTGTTGAAATATAATTTACTAGCTTTCCCGCCCGCGACAGTTTATCGCGAAAAATAGCATCCTGTTCATCCAGGATATTAGAAACCAATGCAAAAGTAGAACAATAACGCTCTTGATGTTTTTTGACAGACTTGTTATTTCGTTTCTATGGCAACCGTTCCTTACAGTGAGTAATCAACATTTTCCATTATTCCCGTGGAAACTTAAAAAATGCGGGATTAAAAGTATCCTATGTTTTATGCCAGGGTATAAGCTATCTCCATTCCAAATTGCATCAAAATCCGTTCAGCCGTTATCGCGTGAAAGCTCTCCAAACAAAGACAGACAACGTTTCACTTTTATATAATGGTATGGATTGTACTATATAGGTACTTTTGGTCCTATTTTTACAGGTACTTTTGGGTTACGACAAAGGTCCCTTTTTTGGGAATTATGTCCCAACCGAAGGCGTCTAGTGAAGTAAACCACCGACTGAAAGTTGGCACCTTCCGCGAGACCATAACATGTTAGTGTTATATCAATCAGTAACCATAATCCACATAGCGTATTGTGAAAGCACTAGGCTTTGTTTTGTAAATCGCATCTTATCTTACATTAGCATGCTTACAGTTGTACAGTATTGTTGTGGTATTGTTACAAAAAGGAGCTATTTTAAAAGCATACATTTAACTTCACTTGTATGTATGTATCTATGTATTTCTTTCTGTCCTGGAATCTTGCAATTCAAATTTCGAGCACTTTCCGATTAGCTATCCGGCTGAAACTTTCAGGGTAGCTCACAAAGCGATGAAAAAGCAATAAAAAATTGACAAAGAAAAAAAAGATTCATTAAATTTAATTATACATATTGTTTATTTTCTTTATTATTTGGTAGCAGAGCGAAATACCAACGTGCGTTACAATCCAGAATTCGCTTCTCGGCACCAGTGACTTTTCTAACATTGCTCCGTGCTGTGGAGGGTACGGTAAGCTGTAGGTCCCGGCTAATAGCAGTCGCTATGCCACCTTAGAGTTCCTCGGACGGCCTGATAACTCAGACACTAGAGGCCAGCAATACCTCATACTACAAGCAAGTGCTGAACCTATCACTTATTTTGCGGCTGAACAAAAGTGTCGCTAAGATTAGTTCTCCCTGCATTCATTTCATAATAAACGTATCAATCTATGAGCTACACCGATGATTCATCGCTCAGCTGCAGTTCCAATCTCATAATAAAAGATTTATACAATCAAGTCTTATTACAACACCGATTCCTTTGGGAGAGTGGACTGACACGTGCGTGACTGAAATAGTGATAAGATTCGGAGTTTTACTACCTCACGATCGAATATACGAGTATTATACAACTAGCTGTACCCGCGGCTTCGCACGCGTGGTCTGTTCTCTGGGTTAAAAGTACTCTACATGGACCATTCCAAGACATAAAATACCAATATACCAACATTTGATCAAAATTCCTTCAGCCGTCAAAACGTTTTTTATCGATTGTTCGGCTTCTTCTCATCTGATAGAGATACCAAGTACCCCAGTTTTTAAATCATACCCTAAGCTATCCAACAGTGGAAATCGCTGCGCAATCGGTCCAGTAGTTTTTACGTGATGCGCAAACAGACAGACACGATTTAAAAAAATGTTATATTCTAGCAGCCAATTTGAAGACCATTTTTTTATTATCTTCTTTGTACAGACTTTTTTGTAATTATTCATTTATTATAAGTAGGTAGGTATACCTACATAGTGTGACGAGACGATCAAATCTGTCGGAAGATTATTCTGGGTCCTAAGTGACAGTTGCAAAATCTGTTTACTTCTAATGTCCGAAATCTGGGTTACAATTATCATCAGCCTATATCTACTTGTCCACCGCTGGACGTAGGCCACTCCTTGCACGCCACTGAGTTCGGTCTTCAGCTCTGCTCGTCTAGTTTCGGTCTGCCACTTTTCGCAGATCGTCACTCTAATTTAAACGTTTTTAATTTTATTTTTTTGGACCATGGAATTGTGAGGAGGTCCAAACCTCTTTCATAATAATACTCTTTTGATATCTTAATTCTTTCATAATCCATTTCTTTTCATTTTGATAGTTCATTATTCATGCTATATTCAAATAACCTGTCATTCTAAATTGTCTTTCGGATATTGATTTTTAGCAGAACTGCAATTTTACAAAATAACATGTTTTAAAATATCTACATAAGTTTATTACAAATATATATGAGTCTTTTAAATATATATATATATATATATATATATATTTAAAAGACTCATATATATTTGTAATAAACTTAATAAACTTATATATATATATATCACAATACCTACGTAAGTGGTTTTAATCCGTATCGTCGAAGTACAAAAAGTCTGTGATCATCTCCTCCGGTTCCTGTGCTTCCAATAGTTTTGTTCCTGACCCTTTTATGTTGTCCACTGAGGCTTGGTCCCGGGGCTGGTGGAGCAAGCCCAAACCCGGGGACCGCCTCGTGACAGAATGATATGTGACATTGGTAGTATTTAAGAAGAAAACAAACACTGAAATCTCACCTTCACCTAATATAAAAAAATGAGTGCGATGGGATGTACCTACACTTACTTTGCAAAGTAACACAATAATTATCATCTTATTTAGCAGTACCCGCGGCTTCGCACACGTGGTCATCTCTCTAGGTTTAAAATACTCTATGTGCTATTCCAATACCTATACTACCAATATACCAACATTTGATCAATATTTCTTCTTGTCAATTTTTTTTATCGATGGCTTGGTATCTAATCATCGGAATAAGGTACCAAGTACCCCAGTTTTTAAGTAAAGTCCTCAGCTATCTAATAGTGAAAATCGCATCGCAATCGGTCCATTAGTTTTTACGGGATGCGCGAACAAACATGAAGACAAATAAAACTCGATTTAAAAAAATGTTATTCTTGTTCAGTAGCCTATTAGATCTCAAGACCTTCTTTTTTTTTCGTTGTAAGTACAGTTTTCTTGGTTTGTTATATTGCTCGTATTGCTTTGTTATAAGTACAGATGCAGATGCTCAAATCGTATTTCGTGCGTGTTTATGTCGATTCAAAAAGTGTGTGATTGCCGGCCATGCATACATCATTAGTCCCGTTACTCGGAAGCCGGTTGGTTGCATTTGTCGACAAAACAAGAGACTCACGTCCTGTACACCCAACAGAATGTACAACAAGTACTTCCAGCGACTTGTTTCATTTTTAGGCTCAAGTGTAGAGGAGACATCGGGATGTTTTTGATTTTTAGCTGTGACGGCTGCCTAAGGAACACAATCATGATTATCTTATATAATAATTATTATAAATGTAAATTTTTGATTACGGACGGTATTTAAACCTGCATCTTCCACGCCTCTGCCAATTGCCAATCATTGCCAATTCAGCCACCGCATTGTAACCACTAAATTGCACCACAGAATAAATAATAGCACTACGTAATCGCACTCCAAAGTGTTCCTTCAGCTTCTTTTTGTAACGCCATCTATTGAGTCCAATGTTAAAACATTGGACGTTTAGAAATATTATATGACCGGGAAATTTTGTGTTATGGGCTCATAGTAGGTAGTAATCTGTGCCATGGTCCTTCTAGTCCTTGACAGCTTTGTTGTAGGAACCTCTTAGGTTGAATAAAGAGGCAGGACTGAATACGTGGTGTGTTAAAGGTTGGCAACAATAACATTAAATGACCCAATATTATTATTTTTGACTAGCTGTACCCGAGGCTTCGCACGCGTGGCCGTTTCTCTAGGTTAAAATAACTCTATTACTATTCCAAGACCTAAAATACCAATATACCAACATTTAAACAAAATTCCTTCAGCCGTCAAAAAGTGTTTATCGATTGCTAGGCTTCTACTCATCGGAATGAGATAATAAGTCAAACCCTAAGCTATCAAACAGTGAAAACCGCATCGCAATTGGTCCAGTAGTTTTTACGTGATGCGTGAAAAGATTAACAGACAAACTAAAAGACACGAATTTCAAAAATGTTTTTTCTTTTTCAGCAGTTTTTTTTAGATTCTATGTTTTTTTTTAGATTCTTTGTTTTTTTTTTAAATATCATCCTTTTAGAGTTTTTTTAGTACTTACTGCTTAATTATAAGTATAGATGCCCTTCACTTTTGAGCAGAATAATAAAAATGTGTGTTTTATTACATTATTTCAATCATGCGTATAAAACTATCGTTACATACCTACTGACTGACTGACTGACTGACAGACAACGCCCAGCCTAAACCGGTGGACCTAGTATTTGAAATTTGGAGGAATATTCCTTGAGTATCCTAGAGGTGAACTATGGAAGTAACTATATACGTATATACGTAAAACATGAATACCAACTCCAAATAAAATACCCCTATCCTGCGGGGGACCCTTTAATATACCGGTATGAAAAGTATTCAATGTCCTAACTCTAGTATGAAATCAAATCATGCCAAGTTTCATTTGAATTCATTCAGGATGCGCGTCCAAGATACAGACAGACAGACAGACAGACAACTGACTAAAATGAAAAAATATATATATACAGTTTTCGCTTCAGTACGAATAAAAGAAAACCTCCAATTTTTTTTTTATAAAATTTCTTCAATGTACAAAATTTGGACCCCTATCCCGCAGGGACCCTTTTTTCTTCAATGTACAAAATTTGGACCCATATCCCGCAGGGACCCTTTTTTCTTCAATGTACAAAATTTGGACCCATATCCCGCAGGGACCCTTTTTTCTTCAATGTACAAAATTTGGACCCATATCCCGCAGGGACCCTTTTTTTCGGTATAAAAAGTATTCTCAATTTTCACTCATCGTATAAACTATGACTTATTATTAGTTTCAGGTTTCAGCGTGGTAAGTGTTTTTTAAAATAACTTTCAACCCCTATCCTGCGCGAACTGTTTAATTTTTCGGGATGAAATGTATCCTATGTCCTATGATGAAAAGTATCCTATGTCCTCGTAGTATGAACTCAAATCATACCAATTTTCATTTAAATTCATTCAGTAGTTTCGGCGTGATGCTTAGCCTAGCCAAGACAGACAGACAGACAGACAGACAGACAGACAAAAATGAAAAAAAATACAGTTCTGGCTTCAGCACGGAATACAGAACAGCCTCCAAAAAATTTACTAAATATCTTCAATGTACAGAATTCGACCTGTTACAGTTTTATTATAAGTATATATTTACCAAAAAGAACTAAGTATGTACCTACCCAAACAAAATTGAGTAAATATATATGGAACCACACTACAAGTCTACACTTTCAAATAAACAGTGAATTATTCAAAATTGGTTCAGAAATCTCGGAGATAAAAGCGAACTAAAAGAAGCAGTGTAATTAGAACCCCAGTCTGTAGGATTCGAAGGGCCCGACATAATAAGAGAACCTTCACACCCAGCGGGTGCTGTGAGAACCAGCAAAGGGCATTCAGGAAATGGGCAGCAGGATTCCGCTGTGTATTATCATTGTCACCACTATTGCGATAACCAAGACGAAGCAAAAGACCTATATTTTGAACTAGAGGTGCCCGCGGCTTTGCCCGCGTGGTCTTAAGTAGTCCATACGTATTATTGTCTGAACTGAACTGAATATTGCAATTAACTTCGTGTCGTTAACGCCTCCCGAATCTAACGGTTTTATGATTCTAGCATTAACGCCTAAAAATGAATACTTAGGTTACTTGGTTTATCCGATCCGTATAGATGCCACATAATAAGACATCGTAACGTATGCTCCAAGAATTTAAGAAAAACTAATCTCATATTTTTTACAGCTGAGTCAATACTTACTCGTGCTTCTTACCATAATCTTGGCCTATTAAAACTTCAATTTGTTCCATGCTTTAAGCCAGTCATTATCAAATGAATGTTATCATTTAATTAACCTACTTGCTCTGCGTAATTGCATCTGAGACAGTCGTGTCTCTTATTTTTAATTGGTCTGACCTTTGCCTCATTATGAGTCTCAAAAGTGGGTCTGTCTATACATATAATAAAGCAGTAAGTAACAAAAATTCTGTACAGATAATATGATAAAAAAATGGTCTAGTGGTTACTGAAAACAATCAACGGAACAAGATTATAACATTTAAAAAAAATGATATCTTCTGTCTGTCTTTATGGTACACATCACTTATAAATTACTGCACCGACTGAAATGCGGTTTTCACTGTTGGATAGTTTACTTTTTGACTTAAATTCTGGAGTATTTTGTATCTCAATCCGATAGGTAGAAGCTGAGCAATTGATGAAATAGTACTTGACGGCTGAACGAATTTGTATGAAATTGTGTATTGTATTACAGGTACTGTTAGTTCTTGAATAACAAATATGTTTACTATAACAACGCGTTTAGGGTGTTATTGAAACTGCCGCGCTTCTGTAGCGCATCAGGGATGTTCACACAGGCCCGAACAGACGGCTTCCACGCCATTATGAGAAGAAAGGCACATTCCTTGCTGAACAGATTGCGCGGCTGTAGCAATCACATCCTTCAAGCTATTGCTGACAAACCTGACTGTCCAATGTTAAGACACTGGGTAAAGCTCATAATAGGTGTTATAAGTTAAATAAATCTCAATGTAATTCTGTTATGTTGTCTGTACGTAAACAAAGGTTGAAATTCTATGTACCTACTTAACATTTTTATTTATTATTTTTTTTGTATTGTCTGCGTAAATTATTTTCTAATGTGTATTATGGATCCTGACATCTGAAATAAAGATTTATTATTATTATAACCATTGAAATGATCACGCCAGTTGCAGATAAATATAGTTTGGATGACTTGATACTGATATTGGACCAATATTCTTGTTACCTTAGTAAAACTCACATAAATCGGAATAATAATAATCGATTTCTGTGGTAATAATAATAATCGATTTCTGTGGTAAAACTACACCCGAGCTCCATCTACCACGGCTAGCTCACTAACCAACTGGAACCCAAAAAACAAACAACCACAGAGCCGGAAGCACAACCAGTTGCGCAGGCGCCGCGTGTTGTGTCACTTCCTCAACCTGTAGCCAGTTCTCAACCTGTGAAAGTGAACGTGATCAGTGGTTACTGGTTATTCTACTTGCATGATTTCTGTGGTAGACTTGATGGTAGATAGTCCGTTGACGACGTATCGTAAGAAAGTGACGATGTTGTTGATCTTAGATTAGCCGGCGAATCTGTGGTAATGTTATTTATTAACCGACTTCAAAAAAGGAGGTTATCATGTTGATGTGCATGTATGTAATATTGTTGAAAATGTTTAATGTTCATAAATGTTAGTATTTGAACAAGTGTACCAAATTTCGCGAATGTATGTATGTATGTTTATCCACGTATTTCTCGGAAAATAAGTTTATTTTTGTAATAGTTTCAGTATCTTCCAACTAAGGGAATAGTGCAAGTTTCATCAAAATCGGTTCAGTAGTTTAAAATATATGTACTACATATGTCTTTCTTCTTAGGGAACGAAATTAAGTAGGTACTTCGTTTCCTTGGGCCTACTTTAACGAAATTAAAATATGAGAAATAAAAACTAATACAAAAAACAACTTTAAATCAAATAAATAAAAAAAAAAAAATGTCTGTGCCTGGTGCCTACTACTGCATACTACTTACTTAGGTACTATAGTCGGTTTGGGCGCAGCGCAGACCTCAAAAAAGAATTCTATCTTTCTTTTAAATTTTATATTATTTTAAATCGTTTTTTTAAATTAGTTTTTATTTTTTTCTACTTTCAAGAAAGTGTACATGGAGAACATACAAGTAGCATTTTCAACCAGACATCTTGGTCGTGCTGGATAAATGGATGGGTGTGCGGCCAATATAGAATGAGCTCTGGAAAGAGAGATGATCCTGACATTGGTCCTGATCTGCTTGGATTTGCATATTATCTAATAGTCCTTAATTGATGCAATACAAAGCAAATATTTTCCTATAACATCTACTTAAATACGTGTGTATATGGGTAATAGGTTTCTTGTGAACTTGTATCGATTGTGTTGAATATCACTGAATGGCACTCTTCAGATACTAACTAATGTACTAATATATTAGTACAGTAGTTTGGTATTATTGTATGTATGGTGTTGCATGCCTGGATAATACTATTTATATCAGGAAAAAGCGAATAAAAACAAATGTTCATTTTAAAAGATATACTAAATAAATTCATAAAACTATAAATTAATAGCCCTTTGGCGGAAGGAAAAGTGCTCAAAATATTGGCTGCATTGTCACGCTGAACTGCAATACTAATTAAATAACTAAATATTTTTCATAATTATATTATTTCTTTGATGAACTCGAAAAATTAAACATCATAAATTTATTACCTACTCTGACAACGATAAAAGTATCCTAGTACGTGTTATTCCAGGACCTGAAGTATCTATACATTTAACAAGATGCATCAATATCTTCAGCACTTATAAACGAACAGAAATATAAACGGCTCTAAGTCGGAACTTGTTGTTTCGAAAAAACATAACAGAATAGCCTGGATAAAGCATACCGCAATCTATCTACGAAGTTTGGTTTCTATCTGACTTGCAAGCCGAAATTCTGCACTACTGCCACAGAATGAATAACAGTACTCGGCTACTTAAATGTCTACGAATTACACAAAGATCTGGCCCAGTATCGCCCAGCGACCTATCAGTAATCCAATCCATAGCTTGGCTGTGGGACCAAAACCGCGCAGCGCAACCAATATGATCGGTCGTTGGCCTCTGACGTCATCGTTTCAATACTTATTAGTGGGGAAGGTCGAGTCTTGATCTATTTCTGACGTTCTGAGGAACTCATTTAAAACGTCTTCAAATAGTACAAGGAAGATTGATATGACCATTTGTCATTGTAATATACCTACTTATAGTATACCTTCCTATATGTTTTTGTTATTATACAGCTACGCCCGCATCTACGCGTACAATTTTTTGGGGCCGGAAGAAAGTGGATGAGGAGAGCCTAAGACCGAGCTCAGTGGCGCTCATTAAAAGAGGCCTACGTCTAGCAGTGGACAGATATAGGCTGATGATGATTTAATTTCGCATCTACCTGTACGTATAATAAAGCAGAATGTAACAAAAAGTTTGTACAAAAAAGATTATATAAAAAAAATTGTCTAGGTTACTTAAAATAAGCTACTGAAAAATAATATATATTTTTGTCTTAAATGGTGTTTGTCTGTCTGTTCGATTGCGATGCGGTTTTCACCCTTGGATAGCTTAAGTTATGACTTGAAAACTGAGTACTTCGTATCACAATACAATAAGTAGAAGCCGAGCAATTGATGAAAAAAAAAATGAAAGTTGAATTTGGTATTGTTTATTTGTCGTATGAGATATAAAGGAGGAATTGAGGTGCTCCATCAATTCCTACCTAGTAGGTAAAGGACTGATTCCACTGGTAGAAACCTAAATGTGAGCAATTTACTGCATTTTGAGGAGCTGTTCTGCTCATAACGCCGAAGATCCTCATCAGATTTTCACCAATTTTTTATGAGACTAACTTAAAGTTACCTACTACCTTTCAAATGAAAAAAGAACCATCGAAAGACATGGCTAACGACTGCTATTAATCAATAACAGCCGGGATCGACAGCTAAACGCCTGCAAAGAACCATCGAAAGACATGGCTAACGACTGCTATTAATCAATAACAGCCGGGATCGACAGCTAAACGCCTGCAAAGAACCATCGAAAGACATGGCTAACGACTGCTATTAATCAATAACAGCCGGGATCGACAGCTAAACGTCTGCAAAGAACCATCGAAAGACATGGCTAACGACTGCTATTAATCAATAACAGCCGGGATCGACAGCTAAACGCCTGCAAAGAACCATCGAAAGACATGGCTAACGACTGCTATTAATCAATAACAGCCGGGATCGACAGCTAAACGCCTGCAAATAACCATCGAAAGACATGGCTAACGACTGCTATTAATCAATAACAGCCGGGATCGACAGCTAAACGCCTGCAAAGAACCATCGAAAGACATGGCTAACGACTGCTATTAATCAATAACAGCCGGGATCGACAGCTAAACGCCTGCAAAGAACCATCGAAAGACATGGCTAACGACTGCTATTAATCAAAAACAGCCGGGATCGACAGCTAAACGCCTGCAAAGAACCATCGAAAGACATGGCTAACGACTGCTATTAATCAATAACAGCCGGGATCGACAGCTAAACGCCTGCAAAGAACCATCGAAAGACATGGCTAACGACTGCTATTAATCAATAACAGCCGGGATCGACAGCTAAACGCCTGCAAAGCACGAGTGATGGAAATTTTGGTATTATTCTAGTTTTGGAATAACACATCGGATTCTTAGTATTGCCCAAAACGAAACACCACGCGGGCAAATCCGTGGACATAGCAAATTTTTTTAATGTTAGTGTGAATATTAAGGTAATTATTTGTTTATGTACTATCGAAATTATCTGGGAAGGCAAAGGCATGACAACCATTCTGTCCTTGTGTGTATGGCGTAACGAGTAACAGGTATCAATTTCATTTATTTATGCAAAATAGGACGTTAGGTCAAACAGAACAGTGAACTAACACTAATAACAAAAGGTAGCGATTCGAAATAGGTCATGTTTATACAAGCCGGCAAGTGCGTGTCGGACACGCATATACTTTGGGTTCCGTAGCCAGAACCCTAAGCTACCCAACTGTGAAGACCGCATTGCAATCGATCCAATAGTTTTTACGTGATACTCCAACAAAGTTGTTTTTTCTCACACTACGGAACAGAGCTGACGCGGGCACAAAATACTAGGTCGGATATAAACCCTAGATAGGTGTGAAAATTTCGTTAGTTCGTGTAAAGCGCTAATGCCTAAATTAAAAAACAAACTGTACTTTATGAGTACAGAATAGGAATTCCCAACCGCTCCTATCCTTACCAGTGCCGTAATTAGCCTTGTATGCGCCCGGTGCGAACTGCTATAAAAATATTTTCTAATCATAACTGGTTCTGAGTTCTGACCCCTCCAGGGTCTGCGCCCTGTGCCTGGGCATTGCTGGCACCGCCCTACTACGTTACTGCCTTTTTTGCAACCTGCTAGGTACTTTAGTGAAACAAACGTACCATGTTTTGGCAAACGCATTGATTCTCATTCAGATTGATAGGCACAGATATAGACTAGTACGTCTATATTGATTCGAGCCTGACAGGTGACAGTGCGAAGTAACTGCACGTTTGTAGGCCCAGGCTGAATGCACAAGTCATAATTTATTCAACCGTTAGGTATTCGGTTAGGAGCCTCAACGTTTATCTACATTCCAACCACATTACCTATTCAGTCATTGGAGGTTTGAATGAATCCATTCATGACTTTATTAAATTCGTCACTTTCGTTATGTATTTTTTTAATTAATTACTCTAATGGGATAGGGAGCGTTCAAGTATTACGTAACGCAATTTTTGGAGATTTTTGACCCCCCCTCTACCCCATGTAACGCGCCGTAACGTTTTTCTATCTCCTCTCTTTTTTTTTTTTAGGTTCACTTCATTGTCCGTCTCTCTGTCAAGACCCTTTTTCTCAGAACCGCGTGCAGGTATCAAGTTGAAATTAATATCAAATACTCAAGTCTGCAATCTCTTTTTGAGTTGTAAATAAACAAACTTGTAAGTCAACGCAATCAAAAGATACGGCCGTTAATGCCGCTTATTTTGACACAAGCAAAGGAAATTTAAACATATAGGGTAAGTACTTCCCGTTGCCCTAGATTCATGAAATTTGGCAAGAAGCAATGTTTTATGGCACAAGTAAAGGGAAAATCCGAAAACCGTAAGTTTGTAGTAACATCACGAAAAATACCTACAATTTTGTACGGATCCCATGGTGCGCGAGTCCGACTTGTAGTAGGCCGTTTTTTTTAGTGATAGGCCCCGTACGCAAGAGTCCTTCTGAGGAAGTACCTTTGTTAGATATTCAACTGCCAAGCAGTAGTGTGTTTGTAAACATTTGTGATCTGTTTGAAGGGCAATGTTTCCAGCGAAATTACTGGGCGTAAGAAAGTCTCAGGCTGACGAGCCCAGTGCAGTGACGCGCAAGCTTTTGCAAATAATGTTCTGGGTGGAACTGCAATTGTTATAGACAGGGTGGCGCTTACCATCAGGCGTGCGTCCTGTTCGCCTCGTAACTCCATAGAAAAAAAATACTCTGCCGATTTGCCTAAATTTCCGTATCACAGTCTACTTTTTAATTTGAATAGCGCCCAATACTATTTGCCCAACTACGGCGTAGCAGGGAAGAGTAATGAGTTTATTAGTCTATGCAATGTACGTATGTATGTGGATGTTCCACCGTAGCTTCGCCCCTATCAGTCCGATTTTGACAAGCGAATGTATCAATCGATTCAACTTCATGTGTAGAGAGAGCGTCATATCATAGACTATTTACCCGACTACGTTGAATCAAAGTAAGGGTTATGTGTTCAAACTGAAAACTGACCGATTTTGAAAAGCGAGGTATCAATCGATTCGTCTTGCCCGCAAGAGTGCCATAGGCTATTTTTTACACGATCGTAGTCGGATTTTAGTTTTTCTTGTTTGAAATTCAGTCAACGGCTGGTTATCAGCAAGTGTACACTCTGATCGCTTGAGCTTGCCTCCGATTTGCAGCTCGAGTCAGCCAGCCAACAACCAGGCGCAATCTGATAGCCAGGTGCGTCCCAGCGCTGATCATCATCATATTAGCCGGAAGACGTCCAACAGGCCCCCCAGTAGAACGCCACAACGAGCGTTTGCTCGCAGTTCCCCGCGGTCCTCACCAGGACGTAGGTCTACCTCGTCCATCCTACGCTCCGTCGCAATCCGAGACACCATTCTTCCCCAACGGTTCTGCGAGCTATGTTGCCTGCTCACTGCTCCTTGTATTTGCTAATTCTCAGAGCTATGTCGGTCACTATAGTTCTTATGCTGTAGATATAACAATGCCTACAAAATGTTGTGTATTGTAGGCGTTAAAAAGTGTGTCTTCAAATAGTTGACGGCGTATTTCACACACTACAGGTCATTAGACTACCCGCATAGACAGAACACAATAGTCATCAATATTAACGCGCAGTTTTGTACGTAACGGCATTATGTACGCTTTCTACTAACACTATTTGTCGACCATTTGTCGACATAGTCGCTGCAAGTAGGGTGTCAGGTTTAAATATTAGTTGCGAAGAAAGTAGGAACCTGTAGGTGAACAGTGCAAGGTAAGTTGGTGACAGATGTCGCGCAAAATGATGACCTCTAATCATGGACAACTGCTCCGTCATCTAATACAGTAGGTTATTCAAATGTGACGGTGATTGAGAACCAGTCCAGCAGCGGGTTCGCCAACCAGAGCGAAAGAGCGTAGGGGGTCATTAATTAAATACGTAGCCGACTTTGACCATTTTTCACCCCCCTACCCTCATGTAACGACCCATAAGATATCTCTGACTTTTTCTCCCCCTTCTTACGTAAGATTTTATCTAGTTTTTCTAAATAGTTAAATGTCATTAGAAAAAAAAACAGTTATAATCGTTTAGGTAAACTCAATGGTCATAATTTATACATATAATAAAGTTTGTTTGGCTTAAAAACTGGTGTACTTGGTATCTCAATCACATGCTAGAAGTCAAGCAAACGATAAAAAACCATCTCTCTCTGGTCTGAACGAAGTTTGATGATGTTGGTATTTTTGGTCCTGGAATAACACATAGGTTACTTTTAACCCATAGAAATGAACTCAATTATAACTAGCTGTGCATTTATAATTGAGGTCATTTCTTTAAGCTTTAATTATAACAGCTAGTTATAATTAAAGCTTAGATTTCAAACAATCTTAAAGTTAGGAAAACAATTGAATCAGTCCAAACAGTCTACTAGTACAAACGATAAGTTAATTAGAAAATCATTTAAAAAAAGCTTTCATGCATGTCATGGTGAAACTTAGAACGAGCTATCACAATTTATTAAATGTGTACACAAAATTTCGTGTCCGACCTTTTGGCCGTTGAAGAGTTCCTTTATCTGGAAACAATGTCCTGGTAAAACTGAAAACTGGCTTTTATAATAAAACGCGTACACAAAAGTTCGTGTCTGTCCCTTTGATCGTTAAAGAGTTCCTTTCGGCCGTTGAAGAGTTCCTTTATCTGGAAACAATGAAATGGTAAAACTGAAAACTGGCTTTTATAATAAAACGCGTACACAAAAGTTCGTGTCTGTCCCTTTGATCGTTAAAGAGTTCCTTTCGGCCGTTGAAGAGTTCCTTTATCTGGAAAAAATGTCGTGGTTAAACTGAAAACTGACTTTTATAATAAAATGCGTACACAAAAGTTCGTGTCTGTCCCTTTGATCGTTAAAGAGTTCCTTTTGGCCGTTGAAAAGTTCCTTTATCTGGAGTCATGGTTAAACTGAAAACTGACTTTTATAATAAAATGCGTACACAAAAGTTCGTGTCTGTCCCTTTGATCGTTAAAGAGTTCCTTTCGGCCGTTGAAGAGTTCCTTTATCTGGAAACAATGTCATGGTAAAATTGAAAACTGGCTTTTATAATAAAATGCGTACACAAAAGTTCGTGTCTGTCCCTTTGATCGTTAAAGAGTTCCTTTATCTGGAGCTAATTCTGGATGTCGATTCAGGTCATGCTTACCATAAAAATGCATTGTCATCGGAATTGAACCAACATGTAGGAATTCAACTCCGTAGGATAAAAGGAAGTGGTTCTTATTCAGCTCGCAAGATTTTCACCTAAACAAAAAAGCTTAGAATGTGCTTTAAATAAAATAATAAGTAGGTACAATAAATGTAAGATGATTTTCTAAAAGTAGTTAGCATATTCAAATTACACATTATGGCTAGTAATTGTTCTGGCTAAACATCCAATATACAGTCATACATACTGTAGGTAGGTACTTAAGTTATTAAACAGCGTCACTACCCTGACGCATAGGCACTGGAACGGAAAATATAGGTTGTCCCTATCACAGGAGCTAATTTGGCCGCGAGCCCGCGATATTTCTTCATAACTAAAAATGAATTAATTTAACCAACCTCAATTAATTTAATCGGGAATTCCTATTTGGTTTTGGAATATTTATAAATTGACTTTGACCCTGAGCGCTGCTCGCGTCGTTTGATAACCTCAATGACGGGAGGGATCGATCATCATCAGCCTGTACGTGCCACTGCACGGGCCTCTCTCAGAGAGACAGAGACATCCCGGTTTCTTCACGATGTTTTCCTTTGCCTTTTTTGATTTCGATGGTATCAAACCATCGAAAACCGCGCGTACTTATCGCACTTTCTCAAGATTACGTCCAAAATTTCGTATTGATATTCAGGGAATGATATTATTCAGATGAATTAGTAGTTTTTTTAGCGTTCCGTATCTCAAATGGAAAAAAGGAACCCTATAGGATCACTTTGTTGTTCGTCTGTTTGTCAAGACCCTTTTTCTCAGTAACGCGTGGAGGCATCTAGTTGAAATTAATATGAAATACTCGGGTCTGCAATCTGTGAAAAAAACGAACTTCTAACCCCTCATTCCTATAAAAATGAAACGAGTCGTTTTTCTAACGTCACGTTACTTTTTGACGTATTTTGTATGGCGCTTATGTCAAAAGCTGACGGAAAGTAAGGGAAAACGGTTTGTTTTAAGATATAGGAACCAGCCATAAGTCAACGCAATCAGATAAGGCCGTTTTGCCTCTTTGACACTCGCAAGGGAATCAAAAGCTATAGGGTACTTCGTGTTGACCTAGAATCATGAAATTTGGCAAGAAGGAATGTCTAATACGACAAGTGAAGGGAAACACTATAAAAAATATAGAAAAAAAAGTCTGTATGTCGATGTATGGGGACAACAGTTTGCAACTGCAAAGTTAAGTTTGTACGGAACCCTCCCTCCGTGCGCGAGTCCGACTCGCGCTTGGCCGGTTTTTGAGTAATGCCTTCGAAATCTGCGCGTAGATTATAGTTACTTATCGCATTTTTCTCAAGATTAAGTCCAAAGTTACGTTCATTGATATTCAGGGAATGATAATATTCGGATGTATTTTTTTTCTATTTCCAAGAAAACATACACAATCACATATACAATCTAGCCTTGGATTGCCAATTAGCAATTTTATTTTAACTTAAACTTTTCAAATGTCTCACCTGCGAATGTGTCCAATAGTACTGTTCTTATTGTCTTTAATAAAGTGAAGACACTTTGTTCATGTGTTATTTATCGGTAGCACTTCCATTAGCACCTTAAATCATTTAACTTAACATTACTAACTCGAACGGTTTTGTTTTTTGAGTCTTCTATGTCCGTGTGGTCGAGGAACTGGATCGTCTCGACATTCACATGATGGTGAAGCCTATGTTCGTGAGATTCTGCATATTTTCTAATGACTTTGTCTATAAATCCTAGTTTGAGGTCCCGATAGAGATCGTCGTTTCTTATTGTACCAAGGAGCATTATTTACAATTTCCCTTAGTACCTTAATCGTGGAATACCTTTCCAAACTGGCATTAGGACTTGCTTAAATATAACAACATTTTGTTGTGAACCGACAGCTTAGAGTGTCTTCCAAGCGGCCAATACCTACATTATGTTTCATACCACCTGGTCGACAATGTCCAATTAGATATCACGTAATCTCAACGTAATGCAAGTGATTATATCCCGAGGGAGATAAAGTTATATGAAACTCCCAAGGGATATAATGTGATTTAAATTAGGAACGCTAAAATTCGTATGAATCAGCATAGATACGGGCATTGTAAAGAGAGTTTATTCGAAACTCGAACTGGCCACCATATGAAGCATAAGGGACCCTTCGCTTCACTCGGGACTCTTAAACCCCCTCGCTGCGCGCGGGAATTAACTCTGAGTCCCAATCAATCATTTAGCGCTCAGGGTCCAATATGCCTCCCGTGACGTAAGACACTGCTTTATCACCTTGGTGCATAATCTACTATTATACCTTAGTTCAAATAAGTAGTGTACGTAAGAGCAGGAATATCTGATGTTAAAATATATACATCAATTTAAATATATATTTTTCAACTAAACCCATTTTCGTCTTTTTTCAGGAGACAATCTACGAAATCCCCTGCGATTTCCGCCCCACAACACCTGACGCGCACAAAACCGACTTCCAAAAGCTTCGAGAGAATTTCGAAAACGGATCCGTTTCCAACCAATCCAACTCATCCAACCAACCAATCCAACCGATGCAACCAAATAAGTCGGCCTCTCTGATGAAGACGGCGCGGTCGATCGAGAATGTGTTCGAGGACGGGAAGTTTAAGAAGAAGAGTGCAGAGAGGAAGTTCGCTACAGAAGTTAGAAGGTACAAGCCGAGAGAAGCGGTTGGTCTCAGTTTTGCGAAAAAGAATCCTCAACTAGATGTAGATAAAGAGAATGTAAGTACTTTTTGTTGTTGTTGTAATTTTATGTTTTGGGAAAAACGTGGTTGAATCATAGCGTAGTCCGTTATAACAAAAACGTGGTTGAACCATAGCGTAGTCCGTTACAACAAAAACGTGGTTGAACCATAGCGTAGTCCGTTACAACAAAAACTTGGTTGAACCATAGCGTAGTCCGTTACAACAAAAACGTGGTTGAACCATAGCGTAGTCCGTTACAACAAAAACGTGGTTGAACCATAGCGTAGTCCGTTACAACAAAAACGTGGTAGAACCATAGCGTAGTCCGTTACAAAAAAAACGTGGTTGAACCATAGCGTAGTCCGTTACAACAAAAACTTGGTTGAACCATAGCGTAGTCCGTTACAACAAAAACGTGGTTGAACCATAGCGTAGTCCGTTACAACAAAAACGTGGTTGAACCATAGCGTAGTCCGTTACAACAAAAACGTGGTAGAACCATAGCGTAGTCCGTTACAAAAAAAAACGTGGTTGAACCATAGCGTAGTCCGTTACAACAAAAACGTGGTTTAACCATAGCGTAGTCCGTTACAACAAAAACGTGGTTGAACCATAGCGTAGTCCGTTACAACAAAAACGTGGTTGAACCATAGCGTAGTCCGTTACAAAAAAAAACGTGGTTGAACCATAGCGTAGTCCGTTACAACAAAAACGTGGTTTAACCATAGCGTAGTCCGTTACAACAAAAACGTGGTTGAACCATAGCGTAGTCCGTTACAACAAAAACGTGGTTGAACCATAGCGTAGTCCGTGACAACAAAAACGTGGTTGAACCAATCCAACTCGTCCAACCAACCAATCCAACCGATGCAACCAAATAAGTCGGCCTCTCTGATGAAGACGGCGCGGTCGATCGAGAATGTGTTCGAGGACGGGAAGTTTAAGAAGAAGAGTGCAGAGTGGAAGTTCGCTACAGAAGTTAGAAGGTACAAGCCGAGAGAAGCGGTTGGTCTCAGTTTTGCGAAAAAGAATCCTCAACTAGATGTAGATAAAGAGAATGTAAGTACTTTTTGTTGTTGTTGTAATTTTATGTTTTGGGAAAAACGTGGTTGAATCATAGCGTAGTCCGTTATAACAAAAACGTGGTTGAACCATATCGTAGTCCGTTACAACAAAAACGTGGTTGAACCATAGCGTAGTCCGTTACAACAAAAACGTGGTTGAACCATAGCGTAGTCCGTTACAACAAAAACGTGGTTGAACCATAGCATAGTCCGTTACAACAAAAACGTGGTTGAACCATAGCGTAGTCCGTTACAACAAAAACGTGGTAGAACCATAGCGTAGTCCGTTACAAAAAAAACGTGGTTGAACCATAGCGTAGTCCGTTACAACAAAAACGTGGTTTAACCATAGCGTAGTCCGTTACAACAAAAACGTGGTTGAACCATAGCGTAGTCCGTTACAACAAAAACGTGGTTGAACCATAGCGTAGTCCGTTACAAAAAAAAACGTGGTTGAACCATAGCGTAGTCCGTTACAACAAAAACGTGGTTTAACCATAGCGTAGTCCGTTACAACAAAAATGTGGTTGAACCATAGCGTAGTCCGTTACAACAAAAACGTGGTTGAACCATAGCGTAGTCCGTTACAACAAAAACGTGGTTGAACCATAGCGTAGTCCGTTACAACAAAAACGTGGTTGAACCATAGCGTAGTCCGTTACAAAAAAAACTTGGGGAGACATTTGACAACAGTGCGACATAATCAGGTTGAGAGTTTTTTATTTTGACTATTAAATGAAACCTTTTTTTTTAAATTTAAAGACGAATAAAATATTTGTTTTAAATTTTGTGAAATCATTGAAGGCAATCGTTCAACCCCGTACCACAGAATAAATAAGTCCTGTACTCCCCATACGGGGTTGAACGATTGCCTAGTCCGTAATAAAAAAACACTGGGGGTGTCGACCTTTGCCCAGCAGTGGGATATAATCAGGTAGAGAATTGAAAAGAAAAAAAAACACTAAAGGGTGGGTCTTAAAATGATAGCGACATCTATGTGACATCGTTTTCACCCTCCACTATTTTTAATCGACTCGAAAAGGAGGAGGTTTTTTAATTTGAATGTAGTATGTTTTTTGTGTGATTTCTGAACCGATTATGGTGTTCCTCTTTTATTTTTACACGACTGACCAAAAAAAGGAGTGTAATGTTTTTAGGATTCATGTACGTTTGTATGTATGTGAGTTTCTTTATTCCACCATAACTTTTAAATGCCTGAGCAGATTTTGATGTATATATAACATAGGCTATAATATGGCGGCAGTATGGCTCCATCTACAAAAGCGAAAAACACTTCGAATTTTACAATATGGGTTCCAAATTAAAAGGCTTGATGAGGGCTTCCAAAAATATATAATTTATTGCCATAACTCAAAATATGTCACTTAAAAGTATAAAAATAAAATGAATTATTAAAAGAATTAAATAACACGATTGCTCTGCCAAAAAAAGTAAAAAACAAGAAATAAATAAAACTGACATTGCAGTCTTAGATTAAAAGTGTTCCAGAGATCGGTCCCCCGACTGCAATGCGAGTGTTATTTATCTCTTGTTTGTGACTTTTTAGTTCGTTTTTGGCAGAGCAGGCGTGTTTTTTTTAATGTCCTGTCTTTGTTATGGTCTAGTGTTAGATAACAAGAAGGTACATTTATGTCACCTGAAATCCTACAATTCTGTGCCTACAATGCAATATAAAGTGGGTGTTTACTGTAGTAAAATGACATATAAGAACGTATCCATCAAAATTATGTAGGTTTTTTTTCTATGATCGGTATCGTATAGGTACATTATTGTGAAGCGATTCGATACAACGATATAATGATGCTTACAAGCAATTGCGAAGGTCGAACAAAATTCTAGCACGTTTTTTATGGCTACTAGAATGTATATATTTTATTGTACGAGTAGCTTGCTTCACAAATCCCCTGGGTAAATTACGATAGTCGCATTTTAGTACTAAGAAACTCTTTTCGTAAATATAGTGTTAAACCTCAGACTAAAATAGTGAGAATTAAAACTCGAAAGTAAACCACAAATCGTAGATGAAGTAGCCCTTTGTTTGATATTTTTTGTAGTCCAGCGCCATCTATTGAACGTTTGCAGAACTGCGTTATAAAGCTACAATAGACTGGAGCTAGTTTCGGCTGTCGTCGTAAGGTGTCGCTTTTCACAAACTATTTTGTGGAGTGGCAGCAAGGTCGGTCGTCCAAAAGTAAGTTCCATGATAGTCAAAAAGTATAATAAAATTATGAATCCCAAAATTTTATTAAAAAGTAGAAAAAAAGAAAAGAGAGTTGAAAAGTTCTGCAGTACTGTACTGTACTGTATCCTCGTCATCCTTCTAGCTCTTAGGGTTTCTTACTAAAAGGATTGAAAATTGATTGCTATGGCAACTCTGTCTGTGATTTGTTTTTTACCCGACTACGGCGAAACAAGGGAAGGGTAGAGTTTAACAGTTACATAGACTGTTATTTGTTTTTTTGACTGTTTATTGTTGTTTGTATGTAGATGGATGTTCCACCATAGCGTCGCCGCCATTGGTTCGACTTTGACAAGCGAGTATCAATCGATTCGTCTTCATTTATAATGTCTTAACACGGTCTTAACCTATTTTTTTTTACCTGACTACGGCGAAGCGTAGGAAGGGTTATGTGTTCAAACTAAAAACTAGGTCCGATTTTGACAAGCGAGGTATCAATCGATTCGTCATCGCAAGAGTGTCAGACTAATTTTACCAGCTACATTTGTGTGCCCTACAGTTTCCAACCAAAATAATACCTGCACACTACTGCGTGTGTGTCTCAATAATATGCAAGTATACCTTGACCAATAAAAAATTACAAAGTCCTTGTGTAAGGACGAGATGAGATTATTATGTAAATCGACTATTACAGATGTTGATAATGTCAATTCGCACTTCAATAACTGTGTTGATCGTAGTCATTGACCGCGAGACAAGATCTTCAAGTCAACTTTGACAAACCGGCATTTTGGATCTGTGTTTATCTGACAGATAACACAGCCTAAACCGGTGGAGCTAGAGATTTCAAATTTGGAGGAAATATTCCAGATAGTGTTTGATATGAGCTAAACCGGTTTGGGAGGAGTAAGAAGAATAAAATTCAAAAGGAGGGGGGGGGGGGAACAAAAAGGCTCCAGGCTTTGACCTAATAACAAAGAACTTAAAGAAATTCCAAAGAAAGCCGTAGTATTTCTCAGAATGCTTTATAACGGGATATTCAGAGTGCAATGTTTCCCTCTACTATAGAAGGTTTCATCTATGCTTATGATACATAAGCCCGGCAAAGCAGCCAATCACGTTACCTCATATAGACCAATAAGCCTTCTAACAGTAATGTCAAAAGTATTCGAAAAACTTCTGTTGCGACGACTCATGCCTATCCTGGATGAAAGTATGGTTATTCCTAACCATCAATTTGGCTTTAGGCAAAAACATTCCACAATAGAAAAACTCCACCGAGTCTATGAGCATATAAGGAAAGCCCTGGAACAGAAAGAGTTTTCAGTATTCTTGGCACAGCAAGCCTTTTGATAGAGTGTGGCATAAGCGTCTACTGTGTAAATTGAAGACAAACCTGCCGCATTCCTACTACCTGCTGCTGCAATCTTACTTCTCGAACAGAATATTCCAGGTCAAAGAGTCTCGCGCAAAATCAGTATTCTATGAAATCAAAGCTGGAGTTCCGCAGGGATCAGTCTTGGGCCCTGTACTGTACACCATTTATACAGTACATCTTCCACAAGTAGAAAAAGTCACCACAGCCACTTTTACTGATGACACGGCAGTTCTCGCCAGTGACACAAACCCACCAAATGCATCCGCAACTCTCCAAAATGGACTGAATGAGATTACCAACTGGAAGCTACAAAAATGGAGCATTAAAGCCAGTTCAACAAAATCGGTTCAAGTCACTTTCACCCTCAGAAAAGGAAACTGTCCTCCAGACCAGCTAGAAAATGTGACTCTACCACACCGAGACAATGGGAGATACCTGGGACTCCATCTAGACCGCCGTTTAACCTGGAAGGACCGCATCAAAATCAAAAGACGCTACAACCTTCGCTACAGAGGTTTACTGGTTACTGGGCCGGAACAGCAAATTGTCGTTGGACAATACACTTCTTATTTATAAAAGCATCCTTAAACAGTCTGGATGTACGGTATCCAACTGTGGGGCACCGCTAGTAACTCCAACATGAAACAAAGAATGCAAAACATAATTCTGCGATCAATAAGCAATGTGCCCTGGTACATAACTAACTCAGAAATACATGATCACCTTGAAATGAGTACAATCAAGGACCAGATCAGAAATCTCACCAATACTTATCAATACCGACTAAGGAGGCACCCAAATATCTTGGCTGTCCAACTGACAACCCTTGCTATGCGCCGAGACTCAAGAGAAAAAGAGTTCTTTCCCCTGAATAGGGAACAGTGCCAAATAAAATGAGGAGATGTCTCCACTGGGGGACACACTCGCACACATCAAAACCCTCAACAGATTGCTAAAAGTGCTAGTGTATAGCAGATAAAAACGGGAAAAAATGCCTGTGGATAATTTTCTCAGATATTTGTGTTTCAAAATTATTTTATTCTTCGTTTACAAGAGTTAGGAACACATGCTGCTATATTTTTTTAGGAACCCCCTTAAATATAACTGTCTCATGAAATTGATATCACAGACAAACCTGCACAACTGTTCTAACCCTCCCCTCATATTTTGCATGTTTACGTGGGCAAAGCTGCAGGCTGGGGCGCAGTTAGTAATTCATCATCATCATAAGTTCAGAAGTCCACTGCTGAACATGGACCTCCTCCATTATAAGGAGGTTTTGATACAATCACCGCGATTGGCAGGTGGCGGTGATCGCAGTAGACTTTGATACTTAAACAGGAATTCCTGAATGCCCATTGGTGGTTCTGACAGCACCCGCGGGATGTGGAGGGGTGGTCTAATTACTAAGCTGGGCCCACACGACAGCTGCTAGTAATTATATAAATCCTAAATCGTTGATTCTAATACTAAATTCAATATATGATGGATTCTGTTCTCTGGAAAACAACAATAGATGAGAAATTCTAAAAATAACATTAGCTCGTGGAAATAATGTCAACACATATAACTATAGTTATGTACATGTACCATAGAATAAGTAATACCTAGTGCCACGTACTTGCACGTCATCGTTTGTCATACCTAGAAGGAATGGTACCTACCACTTGCTCGTTTTTGTATGAAACTGAGCGTGTCGCAATTATAATGCGGTACGAATTTCTAAATTGTGTACCAGTTACAGAAAACAAACAAATCATAATTACTAAAATAAAAACTATGGCAGTAGAATTTGCGGTCTTATCGATCAAAGCGATATTTTCCAGTGCAAACTTTGGGAAGAAGAAGAGATATACACGGCCTAACGGCGAAGAGATAATCTCTTACAGCTTACACTATGTCACAAGTGGTCACAAAAAAACATTGTGTAGCAAGCATCTTACGTATGATATAGGGTACATACTATATTATAGGTAGGTACATTGTGGGTAGGTGATGCTTTATCTGTGTGTACTCTATGACTCACGACGGAAGAAAATCACGAAATGCGTAAGGCTGATTACATGCCGCTAGATTAGGTCATTTTAGTCTCGCTCGCCTGTTACATATATCAAAGACTGATTGTATGTTATTTTGTTGGCCACTATCTCATCTGGAGTCGTTTTGGTTTAAGTAGAAGGTAGGACACACACACGCTAGGATTCGCCATGAGTTTCGAATTTAGAAAAAACAAATAAACTTTAAAAAAGTAAAAACCGACTTCAGTATGAATAAAATAATGTTATGTGGGAAACAGTTAAGAAAGTCTGTGCCGTTGATTTGGTTTGATTTAAGAAAATTGAGGCTACAGATTATAAAATTATTTTATTCATTTTGATGTCCGATTTTATTTTATTTTTAAGTTTATATCTCCGAAGGTCTTCATCAGATCTTCACCAAATTACAGATATGGGATCATACCTAAAGCATATCCTATTCTATAAAAAACTTCAAAATCGACACATTTTACGGTGATATCGCGTCATAAAGTGGGTGAAAGTTAATAAAATTAAGTCATCCGCTAATTTTCCACCCTTAGAGGTGGAATATTTTCATGAGAATATCCATTAAAAAAAATAATGAAATCAATCCATAATTGCCGGAGTCATACGGGTCGAATTGAGAACCTCCTCTTGAAATCGGTTGAAAATAGCATCTAGCTATTAGCAATACTAAAATGTAATGACATTATATTTAGATTCAGAACTAACACCTGCTATATTTGCAAAGCTCCATTACTTGACAGTTTGCGTGAGAGCGGCGGATTTTTACTATTTTCTTGTTTTTTTTTTACACATACCTTTTGTCTTAACACCCGTTGCAAAAACTGAAAACTTTATTCAGCGACTAGACCATTACTTAATTTTATAACTATCTGTAGGTATATTATCTACCGCATCAAGAAAAAAATACGTCGAGAAATATATGTTTATAAAATCGAGGGCTCTACCAGAAATGTATTATATTGGAGAATTAATAGAACTACAAGGAATAATGTCTACAGAGACCAACCATCAAAGGAACAACCGTGATGACACAATATAACGAGCTGTGCACTAATTTAAACCCCATTATCTATGACTCAGCTTCAGAATCACGAAACACAAGCACGGTCTATTTATATGCAGCTGAGGGCATTTTATTATTTTAGAGAGAACAAATTGAAAGAGAGCAAAATATTCTCGAAATTGTTCACCAACATAACGGCGCTGTGCGGATGATCACCTAAACATTTCTTGTTAATAAATATGCCTATGTAATTGTTCGTTTGTGTACAGAGTAACATAGTAACATTGTAGATCGCCCATTGTGCTGTTTTTAAAACAAATTCTTGTATATTTTGTTCTTTAATTCTGGTGTCAATAAAGTGTTTAATATTATTATTTGAGTAAGACCCATTGATGTTACAAGAATAAATTTTAAAATATAGAAAACTGGGTATCGCTTTCTACAGGTACCTACTAAGTACTTGCCTTTTAAAAACGGAGATGTGAGGTAAAAACATCAACTAAATTATTTATCTCGTAGACTGCCTAAGTATAGTAGAAATAAGTTAATTTAAAAATCATTCAAAATAAAACTTTTATGCAGAAGCCATGTCATGGTGAAACTAAGAACGGGCTTTCACAAATAAATGCAAATACAGTATTTCGTGTGTGTACTGTTAACCGTTGAGGAATTCCCTAGTCAGGAGCCAACCCTGAGGCAGCAACCATGTTATACTAAATCTTAAAACAGGTTATCATAACAAAATGCGTACAAAAAAAAACGTCTGTGCTGTTGACCGTTGAAGAGTTCCTTTATTTAGAGCTAATCCAGGATGTCGATTCGAGTCATGTTTACCATAAAAATGCATTGTCATCGGAAATTTAACTCCGTAGGATAAGAGGAAGTGTTTCGAATTCAGCTTGCAAGATTTGACACAAAATTGTTTTTTTTTTTTATTTATACATACATACAAACATTGCAAGTTAAATACAAGCTTTTAAAAGACACCTTCCTTTTTAGTGGGTCTCGATGGCTACGCTTTTAGTCCTTGACACGGTATGCGATCATTATATTATTGTTATGACTTTGTGATGGCACAAATCCTCCGTCAAAACATAATTCAAAGTACCTAGTTATGCATCCACCTCAACCCTCTGTATTAGACTAGTAGCTATCCTGCTGACTTAGCATCGTCAGCGGACAGTACTCTAGCTAGAGTCTAGACAATATGTAATGATGTCATTTTATACAAGAGAATAAATCGAGCCTCCGAATCGGCTGGACGTATTTTTACTTCTTTTGTTTAATTTTAGTTTATAAAAACCTATTTCCCCAAAGTGGAAGTTTGACTACCTACCAAATATAAAAATAAAGGATGCGAAATAATTATGTGCCTCTGCTGAGGCAAAAATGATCTAATTCAAGTTCACGTTCTCACGTTTTTCGCGTTTTTATTTCTGCGCGGACAATGCATTAATAAATACCGACAAAAGCTTGTTCACTGAGTAGAGAGGAATTCACAGACATACACAAAATAAAAGTCTAACTCTGGCATCGCTAACGCTATCTAATAAAATTGAACGGGCTAAATAGCGCCATGTAAACCAAACCTAAAACTGATCTGAGTTTCGTTTCGCTTCCCGCGCGTTAGTTCCCTATAGACAAGCAAAGCGCAATGTTTCACCGCTGGCAAAAAAATACTGAATTGTCAATAAGTAAATAAATAACCTAATAGAGTGTATTAATGACAGAGTGCAGTGAACTAGTGAATGTGGAGTGAAACCTTGAAAAAACTCTTAGGTTGCAAAATTGATGTGGGTACTTCCGACAAGTTATGCAATTTGGTATATTTTCGTGATTCGTGAGCTCGACTATCTTTTTGTTATAATTGACCGAGAGAGTTGTTTTGAGTGTTTTGACTAGCATTTCGTACTACTTTGGTGTGCAGGTAAATAAAAAAGTGCACGTTATGAGCGTTGAGTTTCTTCGTGGCTAAAACAAGCTTATTTTTGTGACAACTCTTGGTAGTTGGCTTTTAAGTGACGAACGAACTTTCAGCTGTAGTCTTATAATATGCAGTGCCACTGGTAACATTTTAAAGTGATTTATGCGTTCTTCACCCCGAGACTAGATAAGTTTGGGTGAGTTTTTAATCATTACAAAGCAAAATGACAAATAAAGAGAAAGGTGTTTTCAAATCAGTAACATAGCTGTAAAGTTTCAATTGCCTAGCAATTTCACCTGGTACAGTTGCCCTCAAAACTGGAGCTCGGCTTAATTAGTGAAATGATTCTGATGCTGGGGAAGTAGGTAGATACTACAGTATTGCCAATTATTAGACCAGCAGGCATGGAAATATACTTTACTGCGCTGCAATCATTGCTCTGAGATTATATACGTTATTTAACGATATTTTGTTTAACTCTTAGCTTGTACCTATAGAGCGATGGTGGCCTAACGGTTCTATAGTGCAATTTAGAATCCAACGATACCGGGTTCAAAACCTAGGCTCCGCACCAATGACTTTTCTGAGTTTTGTGCTGTTTTCCTTCGCTCCGTGCTTCCGGAGGGCACGTTAAGCTGTCGGTCCCGGCTGTTATTGATTAATAGCAGTCGTTAAGCCATGCCAGAGGCCTTCGGGCGGCCTAAAAAACTCTCATACGACAAACAACAAACATGCACTTATAATCATGATTAGCCCTAAGACGTCCACTGCTGGATAAAGACCTCCCCTCCCACCGGAAATCGCGATATCATAGGATATGACTTACCGCGATCTGTTGCTACGACGATCAGCGCCACAATTCTGATCAGTTATTTATTGGAAAGTTAACTGAATTGAGATTGAATTGTGTATTAAATAAAAACTGGCAATCTGAATAAATGTATGGTGGCTGCAGACTATCGTTCAACCCTCCAACTCCTAACGTTCGGCCAAACATCGAATCGATAAGATGCGCTGCATTTGATCAGCGTCTAAAATTATTATTTTCAGTCTTGCAGACGACTAAAATTAAAGCATGAAACTTGCGTAAACGAAGATGGTGGATGTTAACAATAAATCTTAAATGTGACATACATTTTGACAGAGGAGTGAAAAAAAAAACGTCCATGTCCAACTGATCGTCTAACCTTCGATGTGTGGAAAGCCGGTTCGAGAACTTTTTCAAGCTCCTTTTCCTTTTTTTATTACAAGTATAGATTGGGCTTCAGGTTGCGCGATACATCACAGCAAATAAACCCTTCAAATTATTACTCAAAAATATTTATTTTTGCTGGTTATATAACCAAATCCGGAACACAGTATGCTTGAGATATAAGCTGTATGCTCTCATGCTCTGCCTACCTAAAAGTTGCGTTATTGCAACATTCTGTATCCTGGCTAGATAATAATGTATACGGTGGCTGAACTATATGTAGGTACATATGGTTGCCTTCAAATATTTCGATTAAAATAAATTTACCGTGGTACTTGCTGTATTCTATATATACACTTATAATTATTTATGTAAAAGCTAAAATTTATTACACACAAATCCCGTTTTTTGTGCGCTTACGAGACAAGTGCAAGTCGCTCGCCTTATGCTAAGTGTCACGCCTGCCCATAACAGTAGCAGTGCCACCCATAGCTTCGGTTGCAAAATGTTGCGCGCCACTGCACTGCGCTCGTCACCCTGACACATTGCCCAGTAATTTTGCTGGAAACATTGCCTTTCAAACCGAAACACATAAATGTACACAGTACTGCTTGGCGGTTGAATATCTGAAAAGGGTGTGGTACTCCCCCAGGCGGACTCTTGCGCATTATGAATCGATATAACTCGACCGATCGTGAAGATCATTTTGTACCAGAACTGACAATCGACGTCGACTGTCAGGGCAGTTGCAGTTAAAGCAAATTGCGTCGTTGGAAAGCAAGAAGTCACTAAGTGTCAATTTTAGGCAAAATTAGTTAATGATCTAAAGTGTTTTTAAAGCCCATTATCTACCTTATGGAATGATAATAAGAGCTGTTTTTTAGTATTCCCGATATAATACAACAAAGTCTGAAGTACATAACTACATAACTACTTGACAAGCAAAAAATCAGTCTGTCAAATTTAATTAACGGTACTTGAGTAATTTATGACAATCGTTTTACTCTTAGTTATTTCTGGCAGAGGAACATTTTGAAAAAAATGCAATTCTGTAGTTCGGTAAAAGACACCAACAGATCTTAAGTAATTTATATCAAGGTAATCGCACGGTTTTCGGTTTTTACGTTCTCCGAAATCTAACTAAAGTTTATCAATTAAAGCAAAACCAACTTTGAACATGCTAGATTTAATTGTCATACTTTTTTATTATATATCTCAGTAACGTTACAAATATTTAATTGTCATACTTTTTTATTATATATCTCAGTAACGTTACAAATATTTAATTGTCATACTTTTTTATTATATATCTCAGTAACGTTACAAATATTTAATTGTCATACTTTTTTTTATATATCTCAGTAACGTTACAAATATTTAATTGTCATACTTTTTTATTATATATCTCAGTAACGTTACAGATATTTAATTGTCATGCTTTTTTATTATATATCTCAGTAACGTTACAAATATTTAATTGTCATACTTTTTTATTCTATATCTCAGTAACGTTACAAATATTTAAATATTTTATTTATTATTAGGCTGCAGGGTAAAACTATCAATATTATGTGCATAGAAACCATTTTTGTAACCATAAGCGTTGATCAGTTATGCCGATTATAAGAACATCAAAACTTTAAAACGCAATTACCTACAAACTAACTTTTTGCACTTAATGACTTATTGCTCGCCCACGGCGAATTTGGTCAAAGCGAGACAAAAAAGACAACGATCCACGACTCGAAAAGAAGACCTCCAGAAGGCCACTACAGCTAACACACTAAGCAGCTACAAAGCAGCTACAAAGCAGCTACAAAGCAGCTACAAAGTAGGCCAAGCTCATATTTTTAAACTTTATTGGCGTGTGTAAATTCATTGTATGTAAGTATCTTTGTGCCTGACTAACGGTGAATATCGTGTGGTACAAGGAACGTAATTTGGTACCGACTGTGTAGACAGGCATGTAAAATATTGTTGTTTATTTATATTCATAGATGTTTTGTATTCTGCTAACCAGTGAAAGTTCGAATATTATCTTTCACTCGAATATTACCTACATAGTTATAATTTTGAAACTATACACGCCTAACGATTGATGGATCAAAAAGCGGGGCGAGTACCCCAGCCCCAGGCTTGTCGATTTAACGAAAAGGGTGGTGAGTTAGAGCACTCCTAGCCTGAGGCCTGTATTTTTAGCTATTTTAAATAGTTTCGGAGAGTCGGGATATTTTAGTTGTTTTAGCGCCATAAGCCTTGAGACAGCCTATGTAATTTAAAGAAATACTGACAGGTCAAGGTCGCAGATGAGGACGCAGATTCTATTTTCATTAAAAAAGAGCTTTGATATTTGACTTACGTTTATCTGTCTATGCGATAATAGAATTTGCCCAGTGATGGTCCATTCTGCGAGTCACTCCTCGTCGTGTGTCAGTTGTTTTAGCGCCATAAGCCTTGAGACAGCCTATATAATTTAAAGAAATACTGACAGGTCACGGACGCAGATTATATTTTCATTAAAAAAGAGCTTTAATATTTGACTTACGTTTTATCTGTCTATGCGATAATAGAATTTGCCCAGTGATGGTCCATCCTGCGAGTCACTCCTCGTCGTGTGTCAGTTGTTTTAGCGCCATAAGCCTTGAGACAGCCTATATAATTTAAAGAAATACTGACAGGTCACGGACGCAGATGAGGACGCAGATTCTATTTTCATTAAAAAAGAGCTTTGATATTTGACTTACGTTTTATCTGTCTATGCGATAATAGAATTTGCCCAGTGATGGTCCATCCTGCGAGTCACTCCTCGTCGTGTGTCAGTTGTTTTAGCGCCATAAGCCTTGAGACAGCCTATATAATTTAAAGAAATACTGACAGGTCACGGACGCAGATGAGGACGCAGATTCTATTTTCATTAAAAAAGAGCTTTGATATCTGACTTACGTTTATCTGTCTATGCGATAATAGAATTTGCCCAGTGATGGTCCATCCTGCGAGTCACTCCTCGTCGTGTGTCAGTTGTTTTAGCGCCATAAGCCTTGAGACAGCCTATATAATTTAAAGAAATACTGACAGGTCACGGACGCAGATGAGGACGCAGATTCTATTTTCATTAAAAAAGAGCTTTGACATTTGACTTACGTTTATCTGTCTATGCGATAATAGAATTTGCCCAGTGATGGTCCATCCTGCGAGTCACTCCTCGTCGTGTGTCAGTTGTTTTAGCGCCATAAGCCTTGAGACAGCCTATACAATTTAAAGAAATACTGACAGGTCACGGACGCAGATGAGGACGCAGATTCTATTTTCATTAAAAAAGAGCTTTGATATTTGACTTACGTTTATCTGTCTATGCGATAATAGAATTTGCCCAGTGATGGTCCATCCTGCAAGTCACTCCTCGTCGTGTGTCACTCCAAGAGAAATTCCACGAAGTAACAACAGTTCGGCCAATCCTGATCACTTGTATATATAGAAGTTTTTGTTATTACGGACTACAGATAGATTATTTATCACTAGCTGTGCCAACGGCTTTGCCTGCGTTGTCATTTCTGTGGGTTAAAAGTAACCTATGTGTTATTCCAGGACCAAAAGTACCAACATCATCAAACTTCGTTCAGACTTCAAATGGATTTTTATCGATTGCTCGACTTCTACTTACCGGATTCGGATACCAAGTACACCAGTTTTTAAGTAAACCCTACGCTATCCAACAGTGAATCGCATCGCAACCGGTCCAGTAGTTATTACGAGATGAGCGAACAAACAGACAGACACGATTTTTAAAAATGTTATATTTTTGTACTTAGTGTACCCTAACTCAAGACCATTTTTTAAAATTATTTTCCTTGATTTTTATGTATAAACCAAAGACAATATACATCGAAATAAGTAAATATGGATAATCAAAGATATAAACAGTCACCCATCCCTGCTCGGGACGCAGCGATGAAGATGTGGACCACGTGCTTATGCGTCATAGTTTCATAGTGTACCTATCCAGAGCGCTAATTTCTGATTTGTTAGTGATATCATTGTTCTTTGTTTGTTTGTTTGTTGCGTAACTGCTTACGAGAATGGAAGCTGGACTGTCTGCTCGGAATGTTTACGCGTACTTTTGTTTGCAGTTTTGTACCTGGGATGGGAATGCTTTTGTTACATAGAACTTGAACCATTGATGATACCTAGGCAAGAACGTGTGAATGTGTGCGTGAGGCTTGGCGTAAGAGCGGATCGTCCCCCAGTTTTTCTAAGTCGTGACTCAAACAAATATCCTAGACCCAAGAACAAGCATGCCCGAGCGACCTCGCCATCCCGGTTTTACCCAACCTTAGTATTTCATTCCTGCAACTTGTTCGATGTCAGCGACCCATCTTGCGAAAGATCTTCGATGCTCAAAAATAACGCCGTTCTGTTCTTTAATAGATAGTATAACTTTGAAAATATAGACAAATATTATGGCTTACATCCTTTTTACAAAAAAACTAAAGTAAGGTTATGATAATTATGTAGAAAATAATCATTACGTTTAATATAATCGCATTTAATTTAATTCAACTACATCGAAGTAATAAATTTTAACCTTACGCTATATCTTATTTGAGCATAAACCGAACTTCCAATAAAGAAAATAAATCGTTCATTCGTAGTTCATTCAATCTTGCTCTCAAGTTCTGGTTCGTGACGTAGAGTCTTGAGATGCGGATCTTGAAAGCGACATGATCTGAGATGCTCTTGAAATGTCTTTATTAATCAGCGACGATCTTAAGATGCTGATCACAACTTGAGAGCGTACCAGTTGATATCGCACTTGAAAGCTCAACCAAGAGCGATTTATTAATACGGGCCTTAGTAATTTTATTTACTAGCTTTCGCCCGCGACTTCGACCGCGCGGACTACAGTTTATTGCGAAAAAAGCGTCCTCTCTATGTTCTTTTAGGATAATAAAAACCAATGCAAAAGTAGGTATAGCACCAATGCTATTGTTTTTTTTTTGACAGACTTGTTGTTTCGTTTCCTTGGCAACCGTTCCTTACAGCGAGAAATCATTATTTTCTAGTTTTCCCACGGAAACACAATTTTCCAGGATAAAAAGTATCCTTTGTTTTATTCCAGGGTATACGCTACCTCCATTCCAAATTTCATCAAAATCCGTCCAGCTGTTATCGCGTGAAAGCTCCCCCAAACAAACAGACAACGTTTCACTTTTACATATTGGTATGGATTCTGTTGTATAAATACTGCATTAAAGTACAGATTATGTTCATTACGACATTTCCATTTGTTTTGTTCATTTGTATTATTATGACGACCAGTTGACCGAATGGCTAGTGACCCTGACTGTAATATCAACCAAAGATTGCGGGTTCCAATCCCGCAAAGTGCAATCATTTGTGTGTTTGAGTCATGGATGTAATATTCGTATCTATGTTCCTATATGTTTATCCCTACAAGCTATCCTAGTTTGGGGCTAGGTAATTGGTGTGAATGGTCCCGAATATATTTATTTATTTATTTGTATTGTACAGGCGGTTACTTGCTGCCTTATTATATGTGTAAATTAAATCAACGATAGGGGGTTGAACAGTTACCGTTCTATAAATAGACCTCTCTACGAGACGTGAACCCACCCCTAAAGGTCACACCTTGCAGGTAGACAATTACAGTAAAAGCTTCAGGGTGTACCTGTGACCTTCCGAGGCTATAAAGCCATGGCTTACGTCATGGCGGTGCCACCGTGACTCATGCCGTGCTTTGATTTATTTAGACCTGCTGCTATGATCACGCCATATAGACAGGTAGAGAGAGTCCCTACTCCCTATAGTGGTACAAATATTTTGCAAGTGTCTTTAAGTCACTTTACAACCGGTTATTAAACTCATCTATACTTATAATAAAGCAGTAAGTACCAAAAAGTCTGTACAATGAAGATAATAATAAAAAGTCTAGGGTACTTAAAATAAGGTACCGGACAAGTTTTTTTTTGTACCGTGTCTTTTTGTTTGTTCACGCATCACATGAAAACTACTGGACCGATTGCGATGCGTTTACACTGTTGAATAGCTTAGTTTTTGAATTAATATTAACTTGGTATCTCAAGCAGATGAGTAGAAGTCGAGCAGTCGTTTAAAAACCCGACGCTGAACGAAATTTGGTATTTTGAACATTAAAGGTACTTTTCGACCAGGGCCCCGATTCTGTAAGCTATTGAACCGCGATAACGCCAGTCGATCGATTGAAATTTTTTGAGGAATTTTCTTATTTACCACTTCAAAGTGTTAGAAGTATATATTTTTTTGAAATATTCAAAAAATAAAAAAAATGGAAAATAAAAAAACAAAAATAAAACAAAAAGCGAAAATTTTGGCAAAATTTTTGCTTCCAGCACTTTTAAGTGGTAAATAAGAAAATTGCTCAATAAATCTCAAGCGATCGACTTGCGTTATCGCTCTTCAATAGCTTACAGAATCGGGGCCCTGGAGTAACACATAGGCAACTTTCAACCCAGAGAATGACCACGCGGGGCATAGCTAGTTTCAAAGATTATAGTTAGTAGGGATGCACTGACCAATGTAGGAATCACCACGCGGGGCATAGCTAGTTTCAAAGATTATAGTTAGTAGGGCTGCACTGACCAATGTAGGAATCACCACGCGGGGCATAGCTAGTTTCAAAGATTATAGTTAGTAGGGCTGCACTGACCAATGTAGGAATCACCACGCGGGGCATAGCTAGTTTCAAAGATTATAGTTAGTAGGGCTGCACTGACCAATGTAGGAATCACCACGCGGGGCATAGCTAGTTTCAAAGATTATAGTTAGTAGGGCTGCACTGACCAATGTAGGAATCACCACGCGGGGCATAGCTAGTTTCAAAGATTATAGTTAGTAGGGCTGCACTGACCAATGTAGGAATCACCACGCGGGGCATAGCTAGTTTCAAAGATTATAGTTAGTAGGGCTGCACTGACCAATGTAGGAATCAATTGGTCAAATACTTTTCTTACGTAATCTTTGAACGTTATTATTTTCGAGGACTCCAGTGATTTTCCTATCGCTCGTGTATTCCGTTAACTAAAAAACATTAGCAAGCAAATAAATAACAGTTTCCTATATATTCACCTAAAACTAATTCGGCACAGTTCAAACCAATAAAACTTTTATTGGTTAGAGACCGATCGGGGGCCGGGTCGTCGGCGTCGGCTTGTCTCATGTTTGGTCCTTATCTACCACTAATTTGTTTAACAAGTAGTGCTGAGAAAGTATCGATAAGTTTTTAAATAGGTATTTAACCCAAAAGGGCAGGATAAATGGCTAGAAGTTAGTGAAAATTTGAATTACGGACGGGACACTAACCCGCATCATCAGTGCCTGTATGCTCTTTGCCGAGCCATTGTAACTACTGCAGTACTATTATAAGAGACGCATATAAAATGATAACCATAAAGGTCGTGCGAACTGAATTGCACTTTATTGAGTAGCAGCGGAGTGAGCGTTCTGTACGTTAGTACTATTATTTCTTCTGTGCCACTCCATCGCTCTCCAACAAATCTTTCTTTATTTCATTTAGTTTTGTTTATTTGTAGCGGGACGGTATCGCCATCTATTGGTATATTACTGAATTGATCAACCTACAATACAGAATCAGTTTTTAGCGGGACGGTATCGCCATCTATTGGTCTATTACTGAATTGATCAACCTACAATACAGAATCAGTTTTTAGCGGGACGGTATCGCCATCTATTGGTCTATTACTGAATTGATCAACCTACAATACAGAATCAGTTTTTAGCGGGACGGTATCGCCATCTATTGGTCTATTACTGAATTGATCAACCTACAATACAGAATCAGTTTATTTTTATTGAATAAAATTGTGTTCATTAGGTGGTATAGTTAATATTAAAAGTAACAACAGTTTTGCCGTTTTCGGATGTACAATAAATATAAATGAACTCATAGACAATAGCAATACTTAGTCTCAACTAATAGGTACTATAATTATTAACATGAGAATAAGCAATCAATATCTATAATTTACTATTAATTACAAGACTATTAATACAATCAGCTTCATTGTCATAGAGGCTACATCCCATTTAGGGTAAGGTAACATCCCATTTGGGGAACCTTACAAAATACCTAGTCAAAAGTGGCATTTTGGGAACTTTTTCCTTTCCATACAAAAAGAGTATTATGGCGAACTTTTAAATATTCCCATTTGGGTTACTTACTTTTGAACGAAATAAAGAAAGAAAAAAAAGTTTTTTTTTATTGCCACAACAAATAAAATATACAAAAATATAATTAGTAGTAATACAAAATAACATGTGCATTACAAGCTATGCGAGTGTACCAAAAGGGCCAGTGCTCAGCAAAAATGTCCAGTGATAGACACTACCAGTGAACGAACAGTTTTTACAGTGTACAATCAGATTAAAAATTAAATAAGACAAAAGAGATTATATAAAAAAACTGGTCATGAGTTGGTACACTGTTCAGATTTAATCATAAAAGAATTTAGAGTGAACGAGAGTTTGGAAGCTTTATTTTATTCAATGTAACGCACGCACACAAGCTTAGGGCTCACTACACTAGCATACAGAGAATAAAAACATTAAACTAAACATTTAAACACTCTAAGCGAACGCTCGTGCAGAACGGGGTTTTTGTATAGTGTAACGGTAACCAGAGCTATCGCTCGTAATTAGCATTTAAAACATCGATAATTTACAAATATAGATTTCGTCTTCCAGACAGTCCTCAACAGTCTCATTTACACCTTTTTACAGCAATCTAGTCTAGTGCAGCAATCAGTATCTCATCCACACATTTTGTTAGCAGACTTACCTAAAGCTTAACGAAACTCCGTGCTTCGGAGTACACGGTAAACTGTCGGGCCCGGCTCTTATTTATTAAAAGCAGTCGTTATGCCATGTCAAAGGCCCTCGGGAGGCCTGACAAACTCTGACACCAGGGGGCTTGCCGACAGTCAGTCAGACACAATGACGACCACGCGCCCTTGCAGGAACCAGCGCGAGCTCGGTCTGTTGTACATAGAATGGTCTATGTTATGGCGTAACGAAGTTTCAAAATAATTTTCGGATGCAAACCATATTATACTGACATCCACACCTATATTTAAAAGTTAAACGTTGTCTGTTTGTTTGACGGAGCTTTCACGTCAAAACGGCTGATCCGATTTAATGAAACTTTGTAAATAGGTACTGTACAATATAGAGAGCAACATAGGATACTTTTTATCACGGAAAATGGTAAGTTTCCACGGGAAAACTGGAAATGTGTATATTACTTGCTGTAACGAACGGTTGCCATGTAAATGAAATAATAGCAAGTCTGTCAAAGAGCATCAAGTTGGTGATATACTGTTGCATAGATTTTTAATATCCTAGAAGAACATAGGATGCTTTTGTTCGCAATAAACTTTAGTCCGCGCGGACGAAGTCGGGGCGAAAGCAAACACAAAATAAGAGCAAGTTTGAGTTACCAATAAACTTAAATTAAAATAAAACTTTTTACTGATTGTATGAAAAAGTGAATTTCCGCGTCTTTACCTTAGTACTATTAATTATTCTGTTTGTACTCAGGAAGTAAAGGCCCAATAGGTCGCGAAATAAGATATCGATATTGCCCGGTACATCACTAGTCATAAATCATCATTGCCATATCGCAAACGTCAAGTTATACATATTATAATATTGTAATGACCTAGCCTCATTAGTTTATTTTGCAAGTGCGATGACGTCATGCAAGAGAGAGCCAACAAAGCTATCCATGCGATTGGTCACTATATTTCGCTGATATTCACCTTGTGAAATATTCAATAACTTATGTTTATGATATTATCCTCGCTAGAATATACGTTTCATGAAGTTTTTACGAGTGTTTAAGGTAATGTTACCTTCACATTATTTTGTCGTAAAACATTTCCAAAATGAATGCCCTTTCACATACCTAGATACTTTATGTTTACTGTGATAACTCTGCTACGACGGGCATCGTACATGATTGATATTCCACCACTTCTAGTACTTATGATTGTGAATTCATTTTTTTGGAGTTTAAATTTGAAGTAAACATGATGGTATGATCGTTGATACCGGAAGAGATGCAACTTGTTTACTTATCTTGAATCTAATGCGGAGCGTAAATATTGCAAATAATTGATAACCTTTCAATCATGACTGCAGAATAGATATTATAAGTTGTTAAAACAGTTATTAAGACGTAACTTACTATTATTTTGGTCGAGAAACAAGTTTTTTTACTATAGGTTGCGAATTTTCTACGATAGCCGGAAACAACCATGAAACAATAACGTAATATCTTTTTTGATAACTGGTTGCGAAACTCTGTTGCCATTGCCATGACGGCCGGAGCAGAAACTTGTATGGGCCCGCTTAAGCTCTACCTTTTCGAATATAAAAATAATTGTAGAAAACGGTTCAATAATCCCGAATGTGACTAAACTCACAAAAAAAAGTCAAATAGAATTTTAATAATTAATTATATCAGAAATCAACTTGAAACTACTGAAACAGTTTAGATGAAATTTAAGTATATGAGACTACACTAGAAGTCTATCATTTAAAAAAAGCATATCTTTTCAGTAATCGCGAAAATGAGTAAACATATTCACAAAAATTTCTAGGTGATAAAACGTTTCCACCCCAAACGTGACTTTAAGAGTGACGACACACGTGACGATCAATATCAATATTAATATCAATAATGATAACCTTTGATACGCTCTCAACATACGAATTGAATAAAACAATATGTCTTTTATCATTTTAAAACATTGCTTAAATGAATTGTGTAATTTTGTATGGCACCGTCACTTTTGGCGGTCGCCCGTATACGTTATCTCTAAGAAAACTTTATATATTTTACACGATTTATATAATTTAGATCGCACTGCATACAACGCGTTTGCTGTTTCTTTTTAAATATCATTTGCATTTATTAGAGTATTGTGTTGATTTGGTGCATGGTGCAGGGTTGTGTAATGTCGTCCGAGATGGATTTTTCGAATAAAGGTGATGGTATTAATTGTGTTAGTTTTTTTTTAGTTTGGTTGAGGAGCGTAGTTGGGTACCTATTGCATGTATGCTATAGGTACCCAAGTGAATTATAATTTGGCAAGCACATACTAAAGCAGTATGTTCAAAAATAAATATTGACTATCCTCGACGTTTCGATCATGTTACATATTAATTGTGTTAGTTTTTTTTTAGTTTGGTCGAGGAGCGTAGTTGGGTACCTATAGCATGTATTGCTATAGGTACCCAAGTGAATTATAATTTGGCAAGCACATACTAAAGCAGTATGTTCAAAAATAAATATTGACTATCCTCGACGTTTCGATCATGTTACATATTAATTGTGTTAGTTTTTTTTTAGTTTGGTTGAGGAGCGTAGTTGGGTACCTATAGCATGTATTGCTATAGGTACCCAAGTGAATTATAATTTGGCAAGCACATACTAAAGCAGTATGTTCAAAAATAAATATTGACTATCCTCGACGTTTCGATCATGTTACATATTAATTGTGTTAGTTTTTTTTTTAGTTTGGTTGAGGAGCGTAGTTGGGTACCTATAGCATGTATTGCTATAGGTACCCAAGTGAATTATAATTTGGCAAGCACATACTAAAGCAGTATGTTCAAAAATAAATATTGACCATCCTCGACGTTTCGATCATGTTACATATTAATTGTGTTAGTTTTTTTTAGTTTGGTTGAGGAGCGTAGTTGGGTACCTATTGCATGTATTGCTATAGGTACCCAAGTGAATTATAATATGGCAAGCACATACTAAAGCAGTATGTTCAAAAATAAATATTGACTATCCTCGACGTTTCGATCATGTTACATATTTTTATCCAGTTGCCTGGAAGAGATCGTGCTTAGCGATAAGGCCGCCGATCATTTTTGTTGCAAGGTGTTTCTTTTAGTGCAATAAAGTGTTACCAATGAATCCCGCTAGGTGCAATCATTTTGTGTGATTAAAAAAATATTTTGTTTTCGAGTCATGGATGTAATGTAATATTCGTATCTGTGTATGTTTATCCGTTGTCTAGTAGCCATAGTATCCCAATGAGGCTAGGTAATTGGTGTGAAACAAGGTAACCGACATAGCTCAAAGGATAAGCAAACTGAAGTGGCAGTGGGCTGGTCAAATTTCCCGAAGAACCAATAACCGTTGGGGTAGACGAGTTCTCGAGTGGAGACCATGTTTAGACAAACGTAGTGTACTACGCCCTGTGGCTAGTTGGAGTGATGACCTGCGAAAAGCGGCTGGAAGAAAAGGAATGAGGAGAGCTGAAGACCGAGCTCAGTGGCGTGCATTATGAGAGGCCTACGTCCAGCAGTGGACAGATATAGGCTGATGATGATGATGATGATGATAATGTCCCAATAATTTCGAATTTATTTATTTATAATAAATAAAATCGTAAACGTTTAAAAATTAACCTTTTAAAATTATAAACAAAGTCTTCGAGTTATCGTCAGTGGACGCTTACCATCAAGAGACGACCTGCTCGGTTCTCACTTAATTGCATGAAAAATTAATGTTTTACTATGGTTTTAGGGATAAGACCGCCCAATATACATATTTTTTGAAGTATTTTTCTTTCTGTTTGTTGTCTAAGAGTTTATCTAGACAAATTGGACGGAGCCGAGATTTTAATAAAATAAACAATAAATTAAATTTGAAGTTAATTTTATTGGTCTTACTTTTGACCGTACAATTCAAGCGAAGATAAAATAATGACAATTTGTACTTAGTAACTTCCTTATATAACTTTTATAAATGCGTAGGCGATTTCTAGTACATTCTTCATTGTAATAAACAACTAAGTAGTTACATTTCTCATACTTTAGCGAGAAAAACATCTAAGCTCATAAATGCTTATTCAGCTATGCGCAATTAAATCAAATCAACATGTAGAGTACCTCTACTGCGCATTATTCATAGAAAAACAACATAAGTACAAAAAGTGCTTACTTGGTACTTTCACAATCGAAGGAAGTACCTACTTGTATGATTAAATATGTCGCAACTGGACTTCGGTAAACAACGGTGGGTTTGTGGTACATATAACTTCTCCACCCTGAGATTGAAAATTATCTGACTTCAAGAAATGAACTTTTAGTTCATTTCTTGAAGTCAGATTATTTTCAATTTTACATAATTTCAAAATCTTATTTTTATATTTTATAATAAAGTTACAATAGTAAAAATCATTATAATATAAAGTATTAATGTCCATAAACTAACACTTTTTATATGCACTTTATTGACCATTTCACTCATTTCACTAAATTCACTGTTTTTACTTTTCTTCAAAATATAATTCAGCATTTGTAGATTTTCCATGTTTACTCCATCTAAGTTAACAGGTTTTCTTTTGAAATTATTTGTAACTGGAACACTTGGTAAATTTATCAATGGTAGTTTAGGAATATGTGAGTTCATTCCTTTTATAAAAACTTTATCGCCTACTTTTATATTAAATTTATTTTCTCCGCCTCGTTTTTCTTTAATTCTTTCTTTGAAATCGCAACTTGTTTAGTTTTAATTTGATTAATTAATTCATCATATTTGATTGCTTAAATTAAAAATTGCATATCTATTTTTTCTTCTTCATTCGTATGATTTAATCACAGTTTAAGTAGATTTTCAGATAATATTTTGTCTAATTCACAGTCTGTTTCCATATTTTTTTTTCAATTATATTATTCACTTGATGTAAAAAAAAAATTTAATTGTAGCCGTGTCTTAACATCGCTGCATTCATTTAGTAATGAGGCTGCTCTGCCTACAAATTTACTTAAAATTATATGAAATAAATGTAATTATTGTGTTGTTGTAACTTCTGATCCACTTAAGCTACGCACATATTAACATTTTGTAATAAATAAATTTAATAATTTTTCATTCCCATCAAATTTAGGAATCAATTTCACAATTTCATTTGTTATAATCCTTATAGGTTCCATTTTAAATTGTTATTTAAAATAAATTCAAATTATCAAAATTGAGTATGCGTTTGTACAATATAACACATAAAACACACAAAAATTCAAAATATAATTAAAGAAAAGCACATAAAAGTTCAATAAAAACACTTCAAAGATCAATAAAAGCACATAAAACTCTATAAATTCACATAAACATTCAATAATGACATAAAAATCAATAAATTCTCACAAAATTCAATAAAAACACATAAAAAAACAATAAATTCACATACAATTCAATAAAAACGCATAAAACGTCAATACATTTACAATAAAATCAATAATGACACATAAAATCAATAAATTCACATAAAAATCAATTATGACGCATAAAAAAATCAATAAATTCACATTAAAATCATAAATTCGCATACAATAAATCAATAATAACAAGTGTATTGGCAATGTTTGTCCAAAAACACTAAGGGTCGAATAGCAGGGCAAGAATACGGAAAGTGAATGTTTTCGACTCACTTAAAACCGCTCGATCCCATGCCTCGGTGATTATTCCACTCTCTGAATTGTTTCTCAACTCCTTTTTCCAATACAGTCGTATTTGTTTGGTTCGAGTATTTTTTTCGTGGATTTGTCAGGAACACACTGAAGTTATTCAGGACAGCTGCACCAAATATGTAGGTTGCGCCAGACAAATTATATTTCACAATTTTTGAAGTAAGCGCCGGACAAATTAAATTTCCACGACTTTAAAAAAAATACAACCGGCTGCGCCAGACAAATTGGACGGAGCCGAGATTTTAATAAAATAAACAACAAATTAAATTTGAAGTTAATTTTATTGGTCTTACTTTTGACCGTACAATTCAAGCGAAGATAAAATAATGACAATTTGTACTTAGTAACTTCCTTATATAACTTTTATAAATACGTAGGCGATTTCTAGTACATTCTTCATTGTAATAAACAACTAAGTAGTTACATTTCTCATACTTTAGCGAGAAAAACATCTAAGCTCATAAATGCTTATTCAGCTATGCGCAATTAAATCAAATCAACATGTAGAGTACCTCTACTGCGCATTATTCATAGAAAAACAACATAAGTACAAAAAGTGCTTACTTGGTACTTTCACAATCGAAGGAAGTACCTACTTGTACGATTAAATATGTCGCAATTGGACTTCGGTAAACAACGGTGGGTTTGTGGTACATATACCTATCTAGATATGTATTACTCACTTACCGAATTATAACATAAATATAAAATAAAATTTCGTTTATTTCTTTAAAAAACACACGTAGCATCAGCATCACAGTAACTATATTATTGTTTGTTTGTCGTATGAGGTAGTGCTGGCCTCTAGTGTCAGGTGGTGTCTGGTGTGGCGAGTTTGTTGGTCGTATGAGGTAGTGCTGGCCTCTAGTGTCAGGTGGTGTCTGGTGTGGCGAGTTTGTTTGTCGTATGAGGTAGTGCTGGCCTCTAGTGTCAGGTGGTGTCTGGTGTGGCGAGTTTGTTTGTCGTATGAGGTAGTGCTGGCCTCTAGTGTCAGGTGGTGTCTGGTGTGGCGAGTTTGTTTGTCGTATGAGGTAGTGCTGGCCTCTAGTGTCAGGTGGTGTCTGGTGTGGTGAGTTTGTTTGTCGTATGAGGTAGTGCTGGCCTCTAGTGTCAGGTGGTGTCTGGTGTGGCGAGTTTGTTTGTCGTATGAGGTAGTGCTGGCCTCTAGTGTCAGGTGGTGTCTGGTGTGGCGAGTTTGTTTGTCGTATGAGGTAGTGCTGGCCTCTAGTGTCAGGTGGTGTCTGGTGTGGCGAGTTTGTTTGTCGTATGAGGTAGTGCTGGCCTCTAGTGTCAGGTGGTGTCTGGTGTGGCGAGTTTGTTTGTCGTATGAGGTAGTGCTGGCCTCTAGTGTCAGGTGGTGTCTGGTGTGGTGAGTTTGTTTGTCGTATGAGGTAGTGCTGGCCTCTAGTGTCAGGTGGTGTCTGGTGTGGTGAGTTTGTTTGTCGTATGAGGTAGTGCTGGCCTCTAGTGTCAGGTGGTGTCTGGTGTGGCGAGTTTGTTTGTCGTATGAGGTAGTGCTGGCCTCTAGTGTCAGGTGGTGTCTGGTGTGGCGAGTTTGTTTGTCGTATGTGGTAGTGCTGGCCTCTAGTGTCAGGTGGTGTCTGGTGTGGTGAGTTTGTTTGTCGTATGAGGTAGTGCTGGCCTCTAGTGTCAGGTGGTGTCTGGTGTGGCGAGTTTGTTTGTCGTATGAGGTAGTGCTGGCCTCTAGTGTCAGGTGGTGTCTGGTGTGGCGAGTTTGTTTGTCGTATGAGGTAGTGCTGGCCTCTAGTGTCAGGTGGTGTCTGGTGTGGCGAGTTTGTTTGTCGTATGAGATAGTGCTGGCCTCTAGTGTCAGGTGGTGTCTGGTGTGGTGAGTTTGTTTGTCGTATGAGGTAGTGCTGGCCTCTAGTGTCAGGTGGTGTCTGGTGTGGTGAGTTTGTTTGTCGTATGAGGTAGTGCTGGCCTCTAGTGTCAGGTGGTGTCTGGTGTGGTGAGTTTGTTTGTCGTATGAGGTAGTGCTGGCCTCTAGTGTCAGGTGGTGTCTGGTGTGGCGAATTTGTTTGTCGTATGAGGTAGTGCTGGCCTCTAGTGTCAGGTGGTGTCTGGTGTGGCGAGTTTGTTTGTCGTATGAAGTAGTGCTGGCCTCTAGTGTCAGGTGGTGTCTGGTGTGGTGAGTTTGTCAGGCCGCCCGAGAACCTCTGAACCTTAACGACTACTAATTAATCAATCCGGGTCCGACAGCTTAACGTGCCCTCCGAAGCACGGAGCGGTGGAAACCCGCACAAAACTTAGAAAAATCACTGGCCAATTACTAGCCTAGGACCGAACCCGGTATAGTTGGATTCTAAGTTGCACTATTGGACCGTTAGGCTACGAAAAACAATGAACTCCCGGGTCCTACAGTTCGATGACTGCCTCAATCTTTCAAATTAAAAACTGAAAAAATGGGCGCAAAATATATCTAACCAGCATTGTTTTAAACTGGCTCCAGCAATAAGTTATAGAAACATTTTAAAATAACTATCTTGAAAGCTTAAAGAACACGCCTGCCTGTCAAAAAATAACTTATGCCATTCAATTATATGTATACTCTTGGAAAACGCTTTCTTTTTCGCATTTGTAAATGGAGCCATACAAACAATATTTACAAATAAAAAAAAAACATATCTTTTGTTTTTTTTTATGTTTATACTCGGGGGATGTAAGGATTCTAACGATACCCCATACATCTAAAATGTTCAAGCATTTAAAAATTATAGTGGAATAACGAAACTCACCAACATACATACAAACAAGCATACATGAATCCTAAAAACATTACACTCCTTTTTTTAGGCTGTCGTGTAAAATAGCTTTTATTCAGTAACCATGTCATGGTAGTACTTAAAACTGGCTATCGTAATGAAATGCGTACCCAAAATTTCGTGTGCGAGCTGTTGACCGTTGACAGGAACCCTTATCTGGAGCTAATCCTGGATGTTAATTCTTACCATAAAAATGCATTGTCATCGGAACTGCACCAACATGCAAAAATTCAACTCCGTAGGACAAGAGAAAGTGGTTCTAATTCAGCGCAAGATTTGACCTAAACAAACATACATACATACAAACATGGCAAGTTAAATAAAGGCTTTTAAAAAAAGGAGAAGGAACTTTAGTTGACGCGTTTTTTAGGGGTTCCGTTGTCATCACGTAATAACTACTGGACCGATTGCAGTGCGGTTTCCATTGTTGGCCTTTGTTGTTGCCACGGATATGGAACCTATGTCTACGCGTGTCAGACACGCACTCTGCTGGTTATTTAAATGTAAGTCACCGATTTCTCCCAGTATCTGGGCCTGGGGTTTGCATAATATATTATTTATTGGAAAGGGGTTGTCGCATAAAAACAATAGTTATATAATCGCATAAGTTTTTTTTAATTATTATTTTCCCTAGATGTAAGTCAGTTTTTCGGTTCAAAGAATTATTAGGGGTACACTATGGAGCGATTTTCAAAGTTCCATTATAAGTGGATGCATGGGGTGGCCAAGTTTGCACCCTGGCAAAGCCGCGGGGCTCAGCTAGTAGGCAATAAAAACACTACCGAGGTTAGCATATTCACACTATTGGAGCTGCTCTGCAGTCGTAGCAGTGGAGCCAGCCCTAATTGTGAAAAATCTATTTGCCGTCCACATTTTACATTTAATTTGATTACATACAATATTTTATGTGTTTCTGCTCTTTTATTTCAGTTAAATCGTCTAATGAACGAGATATACGAGACTGTGACAGCTGCTTGCATCATGGAGGAAAATAAGCTGGGCAGCTTCCCTACAGACCAATCCGACGGGAGCACTAGTGAAGGTAACAAGATATTATTTGACCGAGCAAAGCTAGGTCTCCAGATCTACTTTGACGAACCAACGTGGTGTTATGTATATAGCGTTTATATCATGCCATTGAAGAAAAAAGTGAAAATCAAGGCTTAAAAAGAGTTTAGAAAGATTTGAATAAAGCTTTCGATAGATTTGACTTAGGTCCATTGTTTATTGATCCAGTCTGACGTTAGTGTATATAATGCAAGTATTTTGTTTATTTTATAACAAATATTTTCGGAAGTATTATAAATTGCCGTCAAGAAAATAATTTAGAAAATATTATGGAGTGCCACAGGGTTTGAATATGGGGCCTGCTCCTTTATCAAATTTCATTTTAAAAAGAATCCTGACCTCTGATTGCTAATAGGGTGTTCAAACTTAACAACACTGATTGACTCTGAATTCAACACTGTGGCTTCACAGCTACCGTAACGTAACGGGAAAATTCACACAAAATTATCGTGGTACTGCTGGTTACGCTCATATTTTTAATTTCACATAATGTCCATAATGTTATTACATTTTGACGTTGTTTAGATGAAATTCCGTGTGCCATACAAAAGAGAGTTACTTGCCTCTGTTTGGGGATGAAACCTGTTTCGTTGGTACTCGGGCGCATCGATAACGCATCCGCACCCGCGCCACAGGAGTCGTCTGTGGGACCTTGTATGGAACGGACCCCGCGCGAGCAATATAAACATTTTTTCTTATCGTTCTTACTCTCGGGAACTGCTTATTAAAAATATATATTAATTACCCCGTGATTGATCCAACGCGCGGTGAAGTTGACTTCGGACTTTGTACATAATACTGGTGAGCTCCTGACCTGCAACTTCGACCGGGCCTGCTATCCTGGACAATACCATCTCGTGACGTGGTGAATTCTTCTACAAAGGTTAGTAGCTCTCTTTAATGGTTTCCCGGTCTTTTAGTCTAGCAACGTCAAATTCTACATAAATTCTATTCTTTGGAAACGCGAACCAGCATTATTCTGCCACAGCTTTAATTGTGGCAGGCGCGCATCATCTCCCGGTCAAAATTTATAAACTGCTGGAGGTTGTATGCACCAACTGCCACGATAAGTATATCTTTTAAAAAATAACTTCGTGGCACTTACTTATGAAGTGCTTGCTTATTTATATCTTCTTTAGTTTTCCACAACCATGCAGTGTGCAGATAGTATGTAAATACAGCAAACCGTGTCAAACGTCACCCATATTAGTACAAAGGACTATGACAGGAAAACCACAGTTGCTAAGAAGAAGTTTTGTAATAATTCCATAATGACATAGTGATTCTATAGTGTAATTTGAAGTACCTAACAAGTTATGTTCATTCATACAAATGTAATAGATGACGAAGAAGGCTCGAGTACTCGTATTATTATCTCTTACTAGCTGCGCTCCACGGTTTCACCTGCATAGATTATGATGTTGATGATGATTAAAAGTAGCCTATGAGTTAATCCAGGGTATAAGGTCTCATGGTACCAAATTTCATCCAAATCCGTTCAGCCAGTTGAGCGTGAAGGAGTAACAAACATACACACTTCTAAAGATAAAATACAGATAACGCTAATCGGCTTTTATGCATTTGATGAAGTTTTGTATGGACTGTCACTTCTTATGTATGGAGTTCTGCATCGCGCATACGAAGTTTTACGATCGAAGAGAGTATTAATTTGTAAAACTCTAAGTTCTGATCGGTCTGTTTACGACTGGCTACACTTCTCTGATTTATAATATTAGTGTGACAGAGAAGAACCTGACAAAAACTACGAAACAGGCTGGGGCTGTTTTAGTATGTATGATTGATACCACTCAGCGCTGAAATGGCTGAAACTCATTGCAGATAGTAAATGGACATATGGACTAGAAAAATATTTAAAGACCTAACTTCTTACATTTCAGAATCAGTGAAACTAACAAGAAGTCTAACAGAAAAGCGAAAGAACTACGTACGAAGAGTCTCATCCCGCCTCGCCTACTTGGAACCAAAAAACATAAAACAAACGCGCTTCCGGCACCAAACTTCCATCTGCTCCTATAAGTCTGAAACCTTAGACAATCCTTACTCCACCTTCCGTTCTTGGAAATCATTCCGGACCTCGCAAAACAACTTAACAAACAAGATGGAGTCCGATTCGAAAGTCAACTTGACAGATTCAAGCGGGAACATATTGTCTATTAAAAATGACTTTGACAGTGACGCGAGCATAGACAATTTGAGCATAGATGAGAAGACGGGCTGTGTTGATATAGAACTGCCGTTTGAGCCAAGGGAGAATGGGCTTTTTAATGTGTGTCTATTGGTTGGGCTTAATTATATGACGGGGGAGGCTTATGTGAAGACTGTTTTTCCTGCACAGGTGAGTTTTTCATTTATTATTATGAGCTTGTTGGTCGAGCGGAACAAGATCTCTCAACTTGAAATGATCGGTGATTGTATTTATCAATGCTTTTTCTACGATTACTTTTGAACCGTTCGTTGAGCCGGTCTTCAGTGTTGTAGGTAGTTAGATAATAATATTATAATTTTTAAGTTCGCACGTGAGCTTAGTTGGGGATTATTGAGATATCGAGATCTCAAAGGCCGAAAGTAATAGTTTCATGCTATGAAAAGGCTTTTTCTGAACATTTCAAAACTGTGTTTGTAGGCTAAAATACAATATTATAATTATATTATAGTATTGGTTCAGAGAAACTAGTTTTTATGGACGTGCTCACTAAAATGTCTTGACTTGCAGCGGCTCTGTGTACCGGGTCACTCCCTTCCCTCTAAATGTTAGAGGGGGCGGGGGTGATGGATGTTGTACAAGTCATACTTGTGAACTAGTCCAGCCTGGTTTGTACCTAGTCATTTGTATTTATTATCGGTGTAATTATTGTGCTACGTCTCATTAGCGATTTTATCATTTGTGTTTGACATTTACAAGTGTTAATTATAATTTCTGACATGACATCCCCGTGGAGTTTCTGTGCTCTCTTCTCTAACGGGCGTATTTCCGAAGCACCGGTAGAGTCAGAAGGGTATTTCCTTTTCAAACTCAAAGCATACTTAGTTTACCAAATTTTATTGAATTCATCTATTTATTTATTGTTCATGTTTTTGTCTTTGTTCATGAGATGTTATTTTTTTGTTTTGCCTATTTACAATAAATACTTTGACTTTATTATTATTTGGGTTTAAATGCGAAAATAAAATGGTAAATGCGTGGCTTCATTAACTATTATGTAATCATATTTTTGATTACTTATTTCGAAAATGTTAAAATTAAAGAACGATGGGCTATTTGTATGGGAAAAAAACAGCGCGGACACGAACCAATCATGTATTTTAATTAACACATCATTGGTTCGTATCCGCGCTGGGTCAAGTTTGCCCAAATAATGGGCCGTTCCTTTTGTAACAATTAATGAAAATAACTGTTAAAAACGCTAAATATGATCACAATTGGTGTTCTCTTTGGCCATCTGTGGGCGAAATTAGCGTTCTGAACGTTTTCGATCACCGTTCGTTTTGCAAGTTTCGATAACATGTTGACATAGGAAAATCGACTTTATTCCGTCAACGATAGCACGGTAATGTTATCTATACAGTATTCTATCTTCATACAAGTGGCCGGAAAGTGAGTTATACCTACGCGCCTCGTGTCGGTACACACTCGGTACACGGCCAGTCGCGAATGCCGCAGTGACGAACGAACGGTGTGTTTTTTTTTGTAAGCAGTAAGCGTGCGATTTGTGAATATTTTACTGCAATAAGTACAAGTACTAACTTAATATGGCAAAGAGCACGAATAGACTATATTGTGCTGTTTTAGGTTGTTTGAATTCTTCAATAACGCATCCAGAGATAACATTTTTTTAATTACCTGCAAACTCTGAAAGGTTAGACTATAAAAAAATATTATAACCTAGTACGTAATTTGTTTCCTTTTTTTAATAGGTAGGTATTTCGCTTTTGGGGTGATACGTTGCGAGTACGGTATCCTCCTTGTCCATGTTTCCCAAAAGTATTAAACTATTTATCCGAATGCGGATTTTTTATACTATTAAATTTAACAATAAAGCTTTTCGTACGTCTCAGTCGAGGCGCTAATACTTTTCTGTATCAAATTTATAAGGGTGTATTTTTTTATTAAATCTACTAATTAAAAAAACACCCATGTATTTTTATTGAACACTTCCTATTTCATTCACAACGAATTTCTTTCTTTTTTTACATATTAAAATATACAATCACAAAACTAGAAAGAAATTCAAGTAGGTAGATGAAATTAAAATACTGCAGGTGGGCAGCCCTATCGCGTATTTACGTACCACGCAGCTGTAGGTAGTTATTTCAAGGACAGAGCCGAGTCACAATACTGATAGATAACATTACCGTGACGATAGGGTCGTTTTTCATTCAGTTTGGAAAGAATCGGTAGTGTCAAAAGTGTTGAACATGTTCACAGAAAAAGGCTTGTTAAAAATGTACATTTCGAAACTGCCCACAACGCCAAATCATCATCTCGAATGCAGGGCTCCTTTAATTTGTAATATCCGTACGCTCATATATTATTATTCGTAGGTACGCTGCAAAGTATTGTAATTCTATCATTGACCGAACGAGCGCGAAGCGTCTCCGTTTCAACTTGGGCAAAATGCTTTCGTATGTCTGGCCGGCGGATATCCGGCTGTTCTTCTCTACAGGTCGCATTTCTCTTTAACCGATTCCCGTGAAATTTTGTGAGCAGGTTCAATAATTACATGTTTTTTTGTCGATTCAGTATTTCATTAATTTTTTCAAAACGGCGTATTAATAATAGGGGTTGAAAACGTAAAAAAATAATATTTTAGCCATTTCGAAAAAAGTTCATAAATGTTGCAATTTTTTTTCTTACCCTATTGACGCATAAACTTCAAGGGATCGGGCATCGATATATATGTATGGGGTAGGGTGTGTGAGAGAGTGGAAAAAATGGAAAAAAGCAAACAGACTCGCGAGGTCTGCAGCTCGCAGAGCCACTAGTTAATAATAGTAGACTTCTATTTATTTTATTTACGGTTTTATATGCGGTTTTCCATCGCTCCGTGCTTCGGAGGGCACGTTAAGCAGTCGGTCCCGGCTGTTATTGAATAATAGCAGTCGTTAAGCGAGAGGCCCTCGGGCAGCTTGACAAACTCTGACATCAGAGGCCAGCACTACCTCATGCGACAAACAAACAAACAAATTATATTGTGTTTTTTTTTGTGCCAAACTATGTACATGTATACATAATTATAACGTACCATACTTTAATTTCCAGGAGCAAGTCCCCCAACACATAGAAAACATAATTATAACGTACCATACTTTAATTTCCAGGTACAAGTCCCCCAACACATAGAAAACATAATTATAACGTACCATACTTTAATTTCCAGGTGCAAGTCCCCCAACACATAGAAAACATAATTATAACGTACCATACTTTAATTTCCAGGTGCAAGTCCCCCAACACATAGAAAACATAATTATAACGTACCATACTTTAATTTCCAGGTGCAAGTCCCCCAACACATAGAAAACATAATTATAACGTACCATACTTTAATTTCCAGGTGCAAGTCCCCCAACACATAGAAAACATAATTATAACGTACCATACTTTAATTTCCAGGTGCAAGTCCCCCAACACATAGAAAACATAATTATAACGTACCATACTTTAATTTCCAGGTGCAAGTCCCCCAACACATAGAAAACATAATTATAACGTACCATACTTTAATTTCCAGGTACAAGTCCCCCAACACATAGAAAACATAATTATAACGTACCATACTTTAATTTCCAGGTACAAGTCCCCCAACACATAGAAAACCTGATTTTCCCGGAGACCATGAGCCAAGACAAAGGAGAGTGGTCGGCTGATGCGAAGTCCACCCAGTGCTACTCGTTTGTCCTTACCGACGAAAGGGGAGAGAGGTCTTATGGGTGAGTACTTCTTGCGCTTACTACCACCTGCTCATCTCTGGCAAAGAAATAACTATTATCTATCTATACATATAACTAGCTGCTCTGCCCAACGGCTCCGCCCGTAAACCCGTTCCCGATAAACAGCTTTGAATAAAAAACAGTTTGAAGCTGATGTGATCGAGGTGGTTCTTAGCTTTAATGGAGGAGGGGGAGGGGTCGGGATCGTACCTCTGCGATTGGACTATCTATAGTATCAAATTTGGTAGTCTTCTAAATCGCAATTTGTTTGCAAAAGCAACGCAATTGCTTCCGAAATGAGTGTTGCCACTGAAATAAAATTAATAATAGCTTAATTAATAATATCAAACACGCATCAGCGTCAAAGCAGCTGTCCAAGATCGGCCTAAATAGCGAGCTGACTGCAAAATCGAACAGTAACAATCAACTGTGTGACTGTCAACATCGGTGATTTTCCTGCGATCGACTTGCGTTATCGCGGTTCAATAGCTAACAGACTACCCTGCTACGTGCTGTACGTAACACATTCCCTGCGTTTGAGATGAAAAAAGGGCGTTTTGGGCAGTTTCTAAATATACATTTATAACTGATCGCTTTGAACATTTTTTTCATTTTAGCCACTAACGATCCATCCCAAACCGAATTAAAAATACCTTAATCTACGGAATAAAGTCTATTTTCTTATGTCAAATTAAACAGTCATTCTAAATAAGCAAAACAAACGGTGATCGAAAACAATTCAGAACGCTAATTTCGCCCACAACTTTCCAAACCGAACGGCAAATGTGTTTTTAACTGTTATTTTGGCTTCAACACGAACAAAGCTCATATGTAACGCCTCACTTTGAGAATTACATGTAGTAATTAAATCTGAAGTGTAGTAATATAATTTCAGATATTGCCGACGAGTGCTTCCCGAAGGTGCCACGTCGTGCCTCCCTCTGTGCTACTGCCTCATCGGCAAGTACAGGGCTCCTGGGTTCTATTATAAGGTACATATGAATATTAGCTGCGGTGGTTGGTGGAGTAACTGTGGCTTTGCGTCTAGGTGACACTCGATTCGAACCTCGAGCATCCTGAAATCTTTTAATTTTACTATGGAGCGAAATCGCGGCAACTGAACAATTCTTAAAAAAATCGAAAGAGGACTTCAATACAATAAAAAACGGGTTGGGCTGTGTCGGGGCACACGGCTGTTTATTTGTCGTGAAACAACTACGCCACGTATCTAAATCGCGAGTTATACCGAATTAAATTCAGAAAAACATCCATTTTGCTCTGTGCGTCCTGCTCTCTCCCTCTAGGTCTTTTGACATGACATAAGTATTATATCATCGAAATGACTATATAAGCTAAAAAATTACACCAGAATTAGATCACTGGAGCTTATAGTTACAGAGTTATAAAAGCGAGACGATTTAGACCTTTTCGTTACAGTTCACTTTTTAGTATTGGTACCCAGTGTGATTAAGACGTGTCATGTCAAAAATGTTATGACTTTAGTATCCTAAAGTGTCGCTTTCCGAGATATTGGAGCACAAAGCTCATATGACAATGCCGCCATGCCAATGCGACAATGCCGTCGACAATGACAATATCGATCTACTGGTTCTGAGCACCAGTAGAGTCAGAAGGGTATTTCCTTTCCCAGTGTGAGATTTAACTCTGTTGGTACATGAAAGGGAAATTTCCTTTTCAAACTCAAAGAATACTTAGTTTATCTAAATTTTTATTGATTTGATCTTTTCATAATATTTTATGTATTTCTCCTTGTTCATGAGATGTTAATTTTGACTTCTAAAAGTGATATTAGTTTGCCTATTTACAATAAAATACTTTGACTTTGACACAAAGATAGCAGAGTTTAAGTTGACGTACTTCAAGCTATCTTTGAGCTCCTATATTCAAGTCCGCTACCAACTTACTAATGACGCTGGGTCATATTGACCCGAGGAGATGTTAGACGGTCATATTACACGCACACCGTACATTTGATCGTTCGTGTAGCTGGAGATCCAACACCTGTCTACCGGCACCGCTGATTTACTCAGTTCGAAGCCATATGGCTTCGAACTGAGTAAATCAGCGGTGCGGTAATCATATGTGCAGAGTTTTTTTTTTCTAAACTTTAAACTGAAATATCTTATAAACTAGGCGTCTCCGCAGGGGGAAGGGTGCCATGGGGTAGCATCTCCTCCCCCCCGCCCGACCCCTCCCCCCAACTCCTGCCCGTCGATTCTAGATCAATCCCGATCTCTCTTTTATTGAATGATATTTTTGGTATCTATTATGATATCTAATAATTAGAATAAATTATGGTAAATAAATAAAAATAAAATAAATAATAATATAGCTGAAGACCGAGCTCAGTGGCGTGCATTAGGGGAGGCCTATGTCCAGCAGTGGACAGATGAAGGCTGATGATGATGATGATGATGAAGAAAATATAAATATACGCAAGTAATGTTTTCAGAGTTGATTTTGCATGTTTTGGAAAAAGTTGATAAACGTTTAATTAAAGGCTTACTGCACGCGTCTGCCGCGGCACCAGAGCTCGGTACCAAAACCGGTTTGTGCGAGCGCGCGTGCAAGTACTGCTATTTAATTAAAGGCTTACTGCACGCGTCTGCCGCGGCAGCCAGAGCTCGGTACCAAAACCGGTTTGTGCGAGCGCGCTTGCAAGTACTGCTATTTAATTAAAGGCTTACTGCACGCGTCTGCCGCGGCACCAGAGCTCGGTACCAAAACCGGTTTGTGCGAGCGCGCGTGCAAGTACTGCTATTTAATTAAAGGCTTACTGCACGCGTCTGCCGCGGCAGCCAGAGCTCGGTACCAAAACCGGTTTGTGCGAGCGCGCGTGCAAGTACTGCTATTTAATTAAAGGCTTACTGCACGCGTCTGCCGCGGCAGCCAGAGCTCGGTACCAAAACCGGTTTGTGCGAGCGCGCGTGCAAGTACTGCTATTTAATTAAAGGCTTACTGCACGCGTCTGCCGCGGCAGCCAGAGCTCGGTACCAAAACCGGTTTGTGCGAGCGCGCGTGCAAGTACTGCTATTTAATTAAAGGCTTACTGCACGCGTCTGCCGCGGCAGCCAGAGCTCGGTACCAAAACCGGTTTGTGCGAACGCGCGTGCAAGTACTGCTATTTAATTAAAGGCTTACTGCACGCGTCTGCCGCGGCAGCCAGAGCTCGGTACCAAAACCGGTTTGTGCGAGCGCGCGTGCAAGTACTGCTATTTAATTAAAGGCTTACTGCACGCGTCTGCCGCGGCAGCCAGAGCTCGGTACCAAAACCGGTTTGTGCGAGCGCGCGTGCAAGTACTGCTATTTAATTAAAGGCTTACTGCACGCGTCTGCCGCGGCAGCCAGAGCTCGGTACCAAAACCGGTTTGTGCGAGCGCGCGTGCAAGTACTGCTATTTAATTAAAGGCTTACTGCACGCGTCTGCCGCGGCAGCCAGAGCTCGGTACCAAAACCGGTTTGTGCGAGCGCGCGTGCAAGTACTGCTATTTAATTAAAGGCTTACTGCACGCGTCTGCCGCGGCACCAGAGCTCGGTACCAAAACCGGTTTGTGATTGATACCAAAACCGGAATGATGATTATGATGAAAAGTAGCCCACTTGTTATTCCTGGGTATAAGCTATCCCATTCAAAATTTCATCAAAATTCGTCCAGCCGCTATCACGTGAAAGCTGCCCAAACAGACAACGTGTGGCCAGCATCTGACGTGGCTTAACGACTGCTATTGTTAGCAACCGGGATGGATGTCTTAACATGCCCTCCGTGGCACGGGGTGGCAAATCGGTAGCCATCATCAATCATCATCAACAGCCTGCATTAGGCCACTGCTGGACATAGGCCTCTCCCAATGCGCGCCAATCGGTAGTCATATTCGGGACAATTAACGCCTAGCCCAAACTAGGATACCCTGCACTATGGGTACTAGACAACGGATAAACATAATCAGACACGTTTACATTCATTTGTCATCGGGTTGAGGATCGAACCCGGGGTTGTTATTACAGCTTGACATATCTCACTATTAAACAAAACAAAATTATTCGTAAAAAAATCGTACTAATATTTATTTATTTTCTACTTTTCAGGTGTTACAAGAACTAGAATCTCATCACGGCAGCTCTCACGACCAAACACAATCGATTCTTCAACAACTATTCGAATTAGACTTCCCGAGTCCAGGGGAAGAAATCACCCTCACATCGAAACATGCGTACAAAACTCAAAGCTCCTCTTCCGATCTCCCTAACCTAAAAGACAGTTTATTAAGCGATTTGTCAAAACATATCAACTATTCAAGGAAGAACTCCATTAACAGTGAATCGTCAAGCTCCAAAGATGTATCGAGGAGAAACTCCAAAGATGATTCGACGAAAACCTCCAATGATTCGACCAAAATCTTAGATGAGGCGATCAGAAGTATCAAAAACTTAAAGAGTCAGTTTTCAGTGCCAGATGTGCCGAGTTCCAAAAATTGTTTAGGAAATAATGTGAAGAGCAAGACAATGCCGGCAACGCGCAGGAGTGAGGGAGACAACGAATTGGATCTGAGTTCGGATTATTACGATTTTGAGAACAATAATGGACCAGCGAAGGTTTTGCTGAGCTTGGACAGTCCTAGGTAAGTTTAAAACAAACAAACAGTCAAGGCTTTCCTCTTTATTATATTAGTGTAGACTAGCTGCACCTCGCGCATTTGCCTGCGTCGATATTTTTCGAGAACAAACAGTATTTTATATGTTTGTTATTAGTTCGTAAGTTTTTTTTAAATATTTTTATTTGTCTATTTTTTCTTTCTTTTTTTGCATTGTCTTTGATTTGTGAGCTACCCTGAAAGTTTCAGCAGGATAGCTTATCGGGAAGTGCTCGAAATTTGAATTGCAAGATTCCAGGACAGACAGAAATACATATAATAATACAATAAAAATAATACAAAATATAATACATAAAATATATATTGTAATAATTTCGGTTTTTCCAAAAATCAATATTCGAAATGCCAGGTTATTTGTATTTAGAATGAATAATGACCAACTATCAAAATGAAAAGAAATGAATTATGAAAGAATTAAGAGATCAAAAGAGTATTATTATGAAAGAGGTTTTGACCTCGTCACAATGTGTCTAACTATAATAGTTAAGTCACAATAATCATTTTCAACCCCCGAACAAAGGGACGGGTGCTATAAGTTTCTATAAATCACTATTACGTATTGTAGATATATACAAATTAGTGGCTCTGTGAGCTGTAGACCTCGCGCGTATAAACTTTTTTGCAAACAATCTAGCGGTGCACAGTAGCGCCATCTAGTTACCTTATTGTAAAACTAACATTAATAACCAAGGTGCTCCATCAATTCCATCTAGTAGGTAAAGGGCTGATTCCACTGGTAGAAACCTAAAGTGAGAAATTTACTGCACTTTGAGGAGCTATTCTGATCATCACGCCGAAGATCCTCATCAGATCTTCACCAAATGTTTATGAGACCAACTTAAAGTTACAAATCACCAAATAAATACATAATCTACATTCTACATAGAAGACGTAGGCCTAATATATTTTATCTACACTCATGTCGTAAAATCCGGATTATGAACTCAAAAATGGTGGCATAATGGTATAAATTACACACGGCACGTGTCTAATAAGAAAAATAAATAAATTATAACACTGTTTTTTGAACTAAACGATGTTATAATATGATTTTTTTTGCCATTAAAGCACCATTAAGGCTCCGCACGTAAGAGAATTTTCGCCATTTATTATCTATAGCAGCGCGTGTTAAACCGTATGCGCGCGAATTCACTGTGGACTGGTTTTTGGCGCCATACTTTACTTTACATTAGTACCTAACCAATTTTATGTGATTTATTATGTTGATAATAGGTTTTATCCTAATTAAAAAATGTGACAAAGACGTGTTAAACATGTGAAAACAGTGTTTGTGAGGAGAATTTGACTCCACCTGACATCACGGAACAGCAACGATCATGAAGAACGAGCTTTTACCAGCAAAATCAAGAAAAGTGTACGACGTTATGTTTTTCATTAAAAGTTAGTTCCTATTGCATGAGTGTATATAAAGTATTGTATGAAACGGCACATAACTTCCCTTCAGTATGCTACCGTTTCATAAACTACTATTGTAAGTTAAAAAAAGCACTCGCCCAATAAAAACTTGAAAACCAACTACTACTAGAATTCAACTAGATTCCGAACTATTATGTTAGCATTTTTCAAAATGAGTTTCTTTCTCACGACCAAACCTTGTATTTATTTTTTACATTTATTGCATAAGTGTAGCTCTGCAGACAGTTTTAGTAGTGCGTTTTCCTGTAAAATATTTCCAAATAAAGGCACGTTTAACGTGCGTTTTTAATAAACACACACAACAAAGAATTGAAACGAATGAAAGATACATTCATTCATTCTATTATATTCAATAGTATAGCGAGAAAGGTTTACGAAACACCTCCAGGGAGCGCGATTGAAGCCAACGCGATCTAGTGAGAGATAAATAATGCTGAGATCCTCAAAGCTATAGCGATAGCGATACCAGTGCACTGTCCATCCTTGTCATTGAGTTACGATATGACAAGGACGGACAGTGCATTGACGTCATAAACGATCACAATTCCATTACGATCGCTCAACCGCGGTCGCCCTGCAGCCGTACCACGTATGTTGGTTTCAAACTAATGCTTTGCGATAGAGTCGAAATTGCTATGAAGAAAGTGACAATCTGATTGAAACCAAGTTCTCTGGTCTGTGGCCTTATTACAGACCTTGGTTACAATCGGATTATCACTTTTTTCATAGCAATTTCGAGTCTATCGCAAGGCATTAGTGATAGCGATATTGACAATCCGATTGAAACCAAGTTCTGTGGTCGGGCCCCGGGGCCCTGTGGCCCTAATACAGAACTTGGTTTCAATCGGATTGTCAATATTGCTATCACTAATGCCTTGCGATAGAGTCGAAATGAAAAAAGTGACAATCTGATTGATACCAAGTTCTGTAATACGGCCCCTACTGTAATAAGTACGATTATAGGTTGTATTATGTGGCAAAACAAAGAGGTTCGTGCAACATGAGATCTCTCTTTCTGTCTTAATAAGTTAGAGCAAGAAATAAAATGCGTATATATCGTTTTGAATTAGGCAGCGCAGCAGAAGGGTGGGTGGGGGGGAATTCAAATGGGTTGCGTTCTTAATTATTCACGTTCAGCCTACCTACGCTAAACTGCTGCGTTCAGTTTTAAGAGTATAGTTGCTCGTTTGAAAATTTTAAATCGATTCGTTACTTGATGCAAAGTACTGATATTAGTGCAAAGTATCGAAAGGAAGTATCAAATTCTGAATACTAGTATCGAATCGAAAAGTAGCGATATGAGTAAAATATCGGATTCGATATCGAGTCCCTACGTTTGTTTATGTATGGTAAAATTTGTATGTACATTGTATTGTAGTCATGTGTCGTGTGATTTTTAGAGTTTCGATAACGATTTCCAAACCGTCTATTTTATAACGATCTATTTCATAACCGTCTAGGTTTATTCTCAAAACGATGTCCGTTTTTCAATAAATATTATATATGATAGAGGTTTACGGTTTTAACAAACATCTATTCACAATTACGTTACGTTTTCCGATTGCTATTTTCATGGCGACTGCATGCGTTTATAAAATTATCATTTCTTCATACTTTTTCCAGGCTTAGACTGGGTGTATAAATAAAGTAGGTAGATAGCAGTAGTTAGAAGCAGTTCAAATTAATAGGTATTATTATGTAAGCGTATTTAAAAGTTCATTTTATATACATTTTCTTAGGTTGGATATAAATTCTTTTTTTGAATTACAATTATGTTGTTAGTTTTCATAGTAAACAGTATCATCGGTAGCATGTCGAAGGTCACTAAAATGCACAAAGCAAAAGCACATCGAAAGCACGATCACGCCGTAACCATATCTTTCGCTCCGGCGCGCCTAGCAAGTTCAAGACTTTTAGAGAGGGCTATTATTATGAGTTTTGAATTTGGAACGTGAAGTTTTGATGTTGGCGATCAATCGGTTCCGCGACGCGAGCGCCTGTGGCTCGTCGACTCTTTCCGCCTCAGCTCGGCCTTATTCAAGTTATTAGCCATCACACTTTTTTAATGTGCAAATGAAACACTCCAGTTGGGAACTTCGCTACTAAAGATCGGAAGTCAAACGATGTTCCGTCGAGTCATGCAGACTTAGGTATTAGACTTAGGTGTATTAGGTCAAAAATTTAGTATAGATCAGATGAAGGGTGACTGATTCACAGTTGACCAATGAGCTCATTTTTTTTTGTTCATTGGTTTGCGTGGCGCACTGTCTATATTTTAAAAAGCATGCAAATGGCTAACTTCACGTTTGCCTAGATCGGCTGACGGTACTGTAGCGTGTGAAATATTATTAAATGAAATGACTTGTTGTGAGGGTCTCAAAACTCTTAAATATGTTTCATTTATAATTATAAAATAAAAATAGTTTGAATGATTTAGGAAAATAGATGAATATTAACCATAAATATTTAAAATAGTTCTTAACGTTTCCAGGACAGGATTTCAAATCAAACAAACACTTTTCTTCTTTATTAAATGGACTGTATTCTTCTTTCTTTACTAGGCTTCTTATTCTAGTTTCTTACTTCTAGTTGTTCACTTTCTACATTTATACTGAACTCAGGATCACATATGGGTACATTTCGAGTACATCATTTGCAATTTTCTCTCACTATATTAATACCATTTTACGTACTTCCTAACTATTTACAACATAAAGAAGATTGATTTATTAAGTGAGATTATCTAATAATATATTTTTTACCTTTTTCTTATATTCTGAGGGTATTTCATAGAAAACAATATGCCACTTAGTTTCAGAGGAAAAAAATAAAAACGAAAATATGCCACTTAGTTTCAGAGGAAAAAAATAAAAACGAAAATATGCCACTTAGTTTCAGAGGAAAAAAATAAAAACGAAAACATGCCACTTAGTTTCAGAGGAAAAAAATAAAAACGAAAATATGCCACTTAGTTTCAGAGGAAAAAAATAAAAACGAAAATATGCCACTTAGTTTCAGAGGAAAAAAATAAAAACGAAAATAATTAGTTTCTTCAGTTTACTGACTATAGACGATTCAATGATTTGTGTCGATAAAAATGCGACACAAATAATTAGTTTCTTCAGTTTACTGACTATAGACGATTCAATGATTTGTGTCGATAAAAATGCGACACAAATAATTAGTTTCTTCAGTTTACTGACTATAGACGATTCAATGATTTGTGTCGATAAAAATGCGACACAAATAATTAGTTTCTTCAGTTTACTGACTATAGACGATTCAATGATTTGTGTCGATAAAAATGCGACACAAATAATTAGTTTCTTCAGTTTACTGACTATAGACGATTCAATGATTTGTGTCGATAAAAATGCGACACAAATAATTAGTTTCTACAGTTTACTGACTATAGACGATTCGATGATTTGTGTCGATAAAAATGCGACACAAATAATTAGTTTCTTCAGTTTACTGACTATAGACGATTCATTGATTTGTGCCGATAAAAATGCGACACAAATAATTAGTTTCTTCAGTATACTGACTATAGACGATTCAATGATTTGTGTCGATAAAAATGTGACACAAATAATTAGTTTCTTCAGTTTACTGACTATAGACGATTCAATGATTTGTGTCGATAAAAATGCGACACAAATAATTAGTTTCTTCAGTTTACTGACTATAGACGATTCAATGATTTGTGTCGATAAAAATGCGACACAAATAATTAGTTTCTTCAGTTTACTGACTATAGACGATTCAATGATTTGTGTCGATAAAAATGCGACACAAATAATTAGTTTCTTCAGTTTACTGACTATAGACGATTCAATGATTTGTGTCGATAAAAATGCGACACAAATAATTAGTTTCTTCAGTTTACTGACTATAGACGATTCAATGATTTGTTTCGATAAAAATGCGACACAAATAATTAGTTTCTTCAGTTTACTGACTATAGACGATTCGATGATTTGTGTCGATAAAAATGCGACACAAATAATTAGTTTCTTCAGTTTACTGACTATAGACGATTCAATGATTTGTTTCGTTAAAAATGCGACACAAATAATTAGTTTCTACAGTTTACTGACTATAGACGATTCGATGATTTGTGTCGATAAAAATGCGACACAAATAATTAGTTTCTTCAGTTTACTGACTATAGACGATTCAATGATTTGTGCCGATAAAAATGCGACACAAATAATTAGTTTCTTCAGTATACTGACTATAGACGATTCAATGATTTGTGTCGATAAAAATGCGACACAAATAATTATCTAGAAGTCAAATTAAATTACAATCATATGATAATAATAATAATAAAATGTATTTATTGCAAACAAAGAAACAAAAACAATCAACACAATAAAAATAATCATATATTCCACGATAACATGACTCGCGACAATTAGTAACATTAAATTTACCGTGCCGCGCGTCACGTTACGAGTAGCATGCACATCTGATGATTTTTTACAATATTGAGCTTGTTTGCTTGTTTTTTTTTTATCCTGGAGAATTAATTATTTTTCGCTTTACGACCATAAAAACAAAAGTATTTTCAAAAATTCATTACTCCGGAAATAATCATAATTGACACACGGGAGTCCTACTCTACCGCTTTAAATAATCATAATTGACACACGGGAGTCCTACTCTACCGCTTTAAATAATCATAATTGACACACGGGAGTCCTACTCTACCGCTTTAAATAATCATAATTGACACACGGGAGTCCTACTCTACCGCTTTAAATAATCATAATTGACACACGGGAGTCCTACTCTACCGCTTTAAATAATCATAATTGACACACGGGAGTCCTACTCTACCGCTTTAAATAATCATAATTGACACACGGGAGTCCTACTCTACCGCTTTAAATCCAAAATACTAACTAATTCTGACATAAAAACACCATGCCCGTAAATCTGGTCTCATACCATACTGTGGCACGATTTGGTAGATTTTCCCATACAAAATTATACGCCGGCGCATATTTATCGTCGGCGTATATTTGGCACTAATTGAATCACGTGACCTCGTTACGGAGTACGATACATCATTTAGCAGCTGCGTATATTATCCGAAATTCTTACCGCCGGAGTAGGGCCGCAGATCACAAATTAGCTTTGTGTCGGAAGTTCGTTGTTCGTCATCCGGTTCGTTCGCGACATTGGCGATCGATGACCGAATCAACAAGGCACCGGTAATACTGAATAGTCCGGATGCCGATATATTCCAATTATTTTTTGAGATTAACGTAAACTTTAACACTAAGGCCGTTCGTAAAGCGTGCTCCCGTGACGGAGGAGCTCACCAGCGAAACTGGCCGCACGTTGTTGCCGCGCGTAGACACGTTAGCTCAACTTACGCTTGTCGTCGCCTATTATTCTTGTAGAAATCACCAGTTTACAGTGAGCTCCTCCGTCGCGGGAGCCCGCTTTATGGTGCGGAGCTTCTAATTATTTGAAATGGATAAAAAACTACTTACCAAATCGAAAATAATGTGTTGAAATTTCTAATTTAGGACCAAATTCTGCAATATTTCACAATCGATCAACATACCAAACAAATGGAAACAAACGTGATTTTTGAAAAGCGCTAAATTTCTACAAATGCTTGTTAGTAGAATAGCGTTGCGTTGGTGTGGTTTGGTAATAGTTTAGTGAGATGAGATGAGTGAGTTGGATTGGATTAACTAGGTTAGGAAAATTTTAGATTCGTTGTCACTCCATCACTCCACCATGTCCTAAATTCCTAATATAATCCTATTTCCCTATAATTCCTATACCTATTTAAGTAAAGTACCGTACGTACTTATTTATAGTACGAGTGTTTCAAAACTTCTTATTTTTGTATGGCCCATTGGTTACTTTGAGATATGATTACGATACGGTTATTAAGATAGAATAAAGACGTATTTTCTGTATTGTGTTATCAAATTGAACTTTCCTTCATAATTTATCGAGGCTTAGAGGCATGGCTGCTAATTTTAATTTTAATAATATTACTTTTCCGTCTGTTTTTTTTTTTGTAAAGAGTGAATGCAGATGTATTTAGAGGTTATTTGATTTTCTATAGTGTTTTTCTATATTACAGATTAGCCCTATATTTATAGGTTTTTTTTTCACTATATTTACAAATGAAATCGGTTCGGAACCAGATTCACATTTAAATATGTTGAGTTGTGCCATTTTTTTTTAAATGGTGCGTCGGTCATTGATTGTTAGGCCGGTTTTACTAAATGTATGTTCTCAAGGAACTGAAGTAGCTACTATGTTCTAGTACGTAAGTCGTATTTTCATAGCAAAACCGCTAGATTGGGGTAAACATGGCATAAGCTCTCTTTTTTAACAATAACTAGTGTGGTTTGATAAGCACGCACACATCGATACGGTGGAGTCACGGCGAGACTCGATTCGAGAATCGAGTCCATGGCGGAGTTTTAAGTTTCAATAACCGCTTCAATGAAACGCCACCATGTCAGTCGTCTCGCGTCAGTCAAAACTGCGTACGAAAAATAATCGTTACATTCTGGTTCACGAAACTACGTATACGATTATCAGTCTCATAACTAGTTACTGAAATCGATTACGTTAAATAACGCCCACTCCTAATTTATAGTATTTTATAGGAATTATAGGGAATTAGGAATATAAGTTTAAGTACCTAATCTATTGAATCCACGTACTCTATGCCGAGTTCATGGATTAGGTGGATTCAATGGAGTGGTGGATTCAGTGGAGTGGTGGCGGCATGAAGTCCAGTCCACAGAGACGGAGCGGAAGATGCTATGTTGCTAATATCTTTTTTTTCTTTTAACATAATCTATGGACCACGCTGTCCTTGTTCTGCCAGCTAGCCATCCATTACGGCTTTGCCTACTTTCAAAATACTAATAGTTTCCCCACGTGTAAATTTACGTGACAAAAATACATCTTTCTTTCATACTTTGCAACAGACTTAGGTTAGGATCTACCTACGTAAAAAAGGCGTATTTAAAAGATTAATTCATTGTATATTTATTTTAAAATAACATTTTTATTATATTTCTTTTGGGCAGTTTTTAGCCTAATTGGTATTTCCTCTCTGCTCTGCTTCAAGTACAGTCTCTGCTTCAAGTATAGTCTCTGCTTCAAGTACAGTCTGCTTCAAGTACAGTCTCTGCTTCAAGTACAGTCTGCTTCAAGTACAGTCTCTGCTTCAAGTACAGTCTCTGCTTCAAGTACAGTCTCTGCTTCAAGTACAGTCTCTGCTTCAAGTACAGTCTCTGCTTCAAGTACAGTCTCTGCTTCAAGTACAGTCTCTGCTTCAAGTACAGTCTCTGCTTCAAGTACAGTCTCTGCTTCAAGTACAGTCTCTGCATCAAGTACAGTCTCTGCTTCAAGTACAGTCTCTGCTTCAAGTACAGTCTCTGCTTCAAGTACAGTCTCTGCTTCAAGTACAGTCTCTGCTTCAAGTACAGTCTCTGCTTCAAGTACAGTCTCTGCTTCAAGTACAGTCTCTGCTTCAAGTACAGTCTCTGCTTCAAGTACAGTCTCTGCTTCAAGTACAGTCTCTGCTTCAAGTACAGTCTCTGCTTCAAGTACAGTCTCTGCTTCAAGTACAGTCTCTGCTTCAAGTACAGTCTCTGCTTCAAGTACAGTATCTGCTTCAAGTACAGTCTCTGCTTCAAGTACAGTCAATTTGCTGTCGTGTATCAGTTTGTTGGTACTCCTCTACAGATTGTAGTTGAATGTACTATTATTTATTCTGTGTTTACAAGTCGTATTTTACAACACAACATCTAGTTTACAATATTTACCTATTTAAACGTTCTCTATTACTATTATTTTGCTATACAATTAGTGCCAACTCGCTAGTAGGCATCTATATGCATCACTGATCTATAGTAATAATGAAGTTGTCTATGTTATTATGAACTATCTTTCCCGCCCGCGACTTTGTCCGCGTCCGCACGGACTACAGTTTATCACGAAAAAAGAGAGAAAGAAGAAGAGAATCGTAGCTTCCAAAGGAATGGACCGATATTGATGTGATTTTTATGTTTGAAAACTGATGTGTTCGAGATAGTTCTTTGTTTTATAGAGTTAAGAAAAGGAGATGAGAAAACGAATAAACCGATTTTGATGCGGTTTTTATGTTTGAAAACTGATGTGATCGAGATGCTTCTTAGCTATAATAGGGAGTGGTGTGGATGAATATAATCGGTATGGATTTGGATTGTATTGTACTCAGTGTGACTGGGATTAGGTGGAACCCGTGAACCGATAATATGAATATAATCGGTATGGATTTGGATTGTATTGTACTCTTGTGTGACTGGGATTAGGTGGAACCCGTGAACCGATAATATGAATATAATCGGTATGGATTTGGATTGTATTGTACTCTTGTGTGACTGGGATTAGGTGGAACCCGTGAACCGATAATATGAATATAATCGGTATGGATTTGGATTGTATTGTACTCTTGTGTGACTGGGATTAGGTGGAACCCGTGGACCGATAATATGATATTTTTGGATTAGGTGCGGCCTAATCTCGCGAAATACCTAATCCCTGGACCTAATCCAATATTTATGCCTCCCCTTGAGTTGGTTTTCTACTCTACACTTAACATTATAAAGAGAAAATATTTTATTTATGTATGTATGTGTGTTTATTTGTAATTGAGAAACTCAAAAAATAATTAACAGATTTAAATAAATAAACATTTCACCGAGCTCTTTTTTTTTTTTTCACTTTCTAGGCAATTGTTTGACTATGTTCTCACATGATGGAAAGCGATGTTGTGGTCGAAGGTATAGCAGGCTTGCCTAGTAGATACCTATTCACTCTTGACTTGAACACACCAGGGTTATATTATACCGGAAACACTGACGAGGGCAGGACATTGCAATAATGTAAACCGGCCTACAAAATTATTAAAAAGCTCCCAATATCTAGCATTATGACCCAGGTTATGACGGGGCACGGTGGGTTCTCGGAGTACTTGAACAGATTCAAATGCAAAGAGGACCCATCGTGCATCTGCGAACCGGGTATAAAGGAATCGGTTCCCCACATTTTGTTTGAATGTCCTGTTTATGGCCTCGAACGACATAATATAGAACAGTCATTAGATTGTAAAATGACTGCCGAAAATGTATGGACACTAATGATGAACAAAGAAACAAGAAGTAAATTCATACAATATTGTGAAAAAATAGCAAAACTTGTAATAAAAAGAAACAAATAGATTTTGTAAATATGCTGAATATATATAATGAGTTATATGTTTAATCAGCATAGAAATATAGAATAGAAAGCTAATGAGATAAAAAACGTTACAACAAGTGTGAAAGGAACATCAGTAAGCACAGGCTCCGATCATGTTGGAGGAGGATGCAACCAGGGAGGGGGTTTTAGTCGGTAGGTCGCCGCAAGGCGGAGTCCGACATAACCGTCCGCGGTATCCATGAGGATTTCCCCCACCCTGACAAAAAAAAAAGTAAACCCAACACATCAAAAATATGCCTAAAGTCAAAACTAAAGTCAAAAAGTCATTCACAGTAAAAGCTGTGAAACTGCGGAATGCTCTTCCGCTGGATATCAGACGAGCTAAAACAATACCTATATATAAATAAAGAATTACTATTTCTCCATTAAGCACTGCTACGTAAAAGTTTGTATATAAACCTAATCTATGTATACTATCACCAGTCGATCATCGGGTGGCGATATATCTAACATTGCGCAGTACCACGCACATGCTGCGCGTGCGCGTTACGGTAAAAACTGGATAATAAAACTGTAAAATAGGCTAAAGCTGCAATAAGGAAGGTTTAAAAAAAAACTGGATGTGTGGCGGGAGTGGCAAGGTTTGCACACGGGCGAAGAATGTGAATTTTAAACTTGATGACTGTCTCATGTCCGCGGCTTCGCACGCCTGGTAATTTCTCTAGGTTAAAACTTGATGACTGTCTCATGTCCGCGGCTTCGCACGCCTGGTAATTTCTCTAGGTTAAAACTTGATGACTGTCTCATGTCCGCGGCTTCGCACGCCTGGTAATTTCTCTAGGTTAAAACTTGATGACTGTCTCATGTCCGCGGCTTCGCACGCCTGGTAATTTCTTTAGGTTAAAACTTGATGACTGTCTCATGTCCGCGGCTTCGCACGCCTGGTAATTTCTCTAGGTTAAAACTTGATGACTGTCTCATGTCCGCGGCTTCGCACGCCTTGTAATTTCTCTAGGTTAAAACTTGATGACTGTCTCATGTCCGCGGCTTCGCACGCCTGGTAATTTCTCTAGGTTAAAACTTGATGACTGTCTCATGTCCGCGGCTTCGCACGCCTGGTAATTTCTCTAGGTTAAAACTTGATGACTGTCTCATGTCCGCGGCTTCGCACGCCTGGTAATTTCTCTAGGTTAAAACTTGATGACTGTCTCATGTCCGCGGCTTCGCACGCCTGGTAATTTCTCTAGGTTAAAACTTGATGACTGTCTCATGTCCGCGGCTTCGCACGCCTGGTAATTTCTCTAGGTTAAAACTTGATGACTGTCTCATGTCCGCGGCTTCGCACGCCTGGTAATTTCTCTAGGTTAAAACTTGATGACTGTCTCATGTCCGCGGCTTCGCACGCCTGGTAATTTCTCTAGGTTAAAACTTGATGACTGTCTCATGTCCGCGGCTTCGCACGCCTGGTAATTTCTCTAGGTTAAACTACTCTATGTACTATTCCAGGACCTAAAAGGTACCAACATTTCATCAAAATTTCTCAGCCGTCAAAAGTGTTTTATCGATTACTCATCGGATTGAGATACCAAGTAGTAAGTAGTCGTTTTTAAGTCAAACAATAATCTATCCAGCAATGAAACCCGCATCGCAACCGGTCCAGTAGTTTTTACGTTACGAGTGAACAGACTTATGACAGACACAATTTATAAAAATGTTATATTCTTGTTCAGTAGCTTATTTTACCATTAATTTTGAATTATTATCCATTTATTCTTTAGCACACAAATACAATGTACAAGGAGGACTTAAGGCTAAGCAGCATTTTCTACCAGTCAACCTGGAAGGGCAAGAAAATTAAAGAAGAGGTGCAGTGTAAAAAAATAACGTAAAGTGATTAGAAATTGGTAGCTATAAATTATAAATTGAAACAATAAATAAAACAAAAACCATAGAATACATACGAACATGTATAAGTAATATACTAATATATAAAATAAATATAATAATAATATTATAATTTATCATTATCAAGTGTGAGACAGGTGAAAAAAGTAATATATTAAAAATATTTCATTATGTTCTTAGTACAGACTTTTTCCTACCTATTTATTTTATTATAAGTATACATAAGTAGCTATAATACAATTTTGTTCAAGTGTCAAGTTTCAACCTTGTAGTTCTTGTAAGTACCTAGTGTTGGAATAACAAGGGAACATACATACAGACAGACAGATAAACTAAAAGGGTTCTCAATTGACTACGGAACCCTAAAAAGTAATTACTTGTATCTGTTTCCTAACAGTTTATAGGAATATTCTAAGATTAGTCTGTTTATTTTATTCTTCAGGGCAAAATCCATAAAGCAGCCTCTTGACCCTCGTGCTGAAGAAGTGAGCGCGTCACAACTCCTAGATTCCCTTGGTGCTGGTCTTCTCATCAAAGTCTTTGGGTCCATACTCCTGGAGAGGAAGATCATCATCCGCGCTGATCGACTCAGGTAAACTCTTACGAAAGAACTTAGGAATTGATTGATTGGATATGATCTTCACAATATTCTTGACTCGTAGTGAATTATGGAGTGAGCTTGGATTTTTCCTGAAGGACAAGATTCGTAATGAAGATATCCGACGCAGAACCAAGGTAACCGACATAGCTCAAAGGATAAGCAAGCTGAAGTTGCAGTAGATCGGCCTTATTTCATAAAACTATAGTAGACTGACAAATGTAAATCGACAAATGTCAGTCTAACTACCGAAATGCGTTTCATAAAAATCCGACAATTCATTCAACGAATTGTCAAAATATAATTTTATTTATTTATTTATGACACACCAACAGTGTACATATGTAAATTAGACTAAGAAAAAATTGCCAATTTTATGACATTAGCCATAATTATAGATTCCGTTATGGGCACCTTTTATAGACGTATACATCGTTCACAAAAAAACAGTGGTTAAAGACAAACTAACAACTACCTTAACAGTAAATGCACCTGTAACTCATGGACTTGGCCTTAATATATGTATCAATAATTAATTAACAAAAAGATGTCACGAGGCGGTCCCCGGGTTTGGGCTTGCTCCACCAGCCCAGGGACCAAGCCTCAGTGGACAACATAAAAGGGTCAGCATTCAATTAGGAGCACAGGAACAGATGATCACAGACCTTTTTGTACTTCGACGATACGGATTAAAACCACTTACGTAGGTATTGTGATATATATATATATATATATATATATTTAAAAGACTCATATATATTTGTAATAAACTTATGTAGATATTTTATAACATATTATTTTGTAAAATTGCAGTTCTGCTAAAAATCAATATCCGAAAGACAATTTAAGAATGACAGGTTATTTGAATATAGAATGAATAATGAACTATCAAAATGAAAAGAAATGGATTATGAAAGAATTAAGATATCAAAAGAGTATTATTATGAAAGAGGTTTTGACCTCGTCACAAAGAAGCGCGGAAGTTCATTTAACATAAAGTAGTGACCGGTAGTTAACCGACAATTGTATAACAAATGTCAAGAGAAAAACGTTTGAAACGGCGGTTGCTTACAAATTACCACGATTTGTAGAATTGTCGTGACAAATGTGACAGCAGAAGCTTTTCCCGTCACTGATCGGTCAATCAAAATAGTGAGGGGATTTTTTTACTGTGCTGTGAAAATGCTGTGGCACGACTGGCCTTGTGAAATGCAATATGACTAACAATCATCAGTCCTGTCGTGATTGTTTGTTATATGAAACGCAGGTTTGGAGTATTCGACTGACATTTGTAGTTTTATTATGGTTTGTCGCTTTATGAAATAGGGCCCTGGTCACATTTCCCGAAGGACTGATAACCGTTGGGGTAGACGAGTTCTCGAGTGGAGACCACCTAAACGTAGTGTAGCCAGCCAGTGTCCCCGTGGCCAGGGCCCTATTTCATAAAACTATAGTAGACTGACAAGTGTCAATCGACAAATGTCAGTCAAACTAACGAAATGCGTTTCATAAAAACCCTACAATTCATTCAATGAATTGTCAAAATATTACTAAATGTGTTTCATAAAACATTAGTAGTGACCGGCAGTCAACCGACAATTGTCTAACAAATGTCAATAGAAAACGTTTTATGAAACGGCGGTTGCTCAAAAATTACCACGATTTGTAGAATTGTCGTGACAATTGTGACAGCCGAAGCTTTACCCATCACACTACTATGACTGGCATTGAGAAATGCAATATGACTGACAATCATCAGTCCTGTCGTGATTGTTTGTTATATGAAACGCAGGTTTGGCGTATTCGACTGACATTTGTAGTTTTATTATGATTTGTCGCTTTATGAAATAGGGCACAGGTGGAGTGACGGAAAGCCGCTGGAAAAAATGGATAAGGAGAGCTGAAGACCGAGCGTCGTGCATTAGGAGAAGCCTACGTCCAGCAGTGGATAGACATAGGTCGATGATGATGATGTCATGTTATTAATTAATCAAATTCCGTCCCTCCACAGCGTGGTGTCATCCCGTCTGGAGGCCTTGCAAGCATCGCTGTACCCCTTCGTATGGCAGCAGCCCCTCATATCGCTGGTGCCAGCAGAGATTCAGCAGGAGTTGCTGCACGCGCCGCTGCCGATGCTGGCGGGCATGCTGCGCGCCGGGGGGGAGCTGGATCTAGGGGGGGTGGCGTTCGAAGAGGTATGGTGCTGAGGCTGCTTGATAGCGTTGGCAATGTTTAAAACAAGTAATTAAATCAAGTGTTTAAAACAAGTAATTAAATCAAGTGTTTAAAACAAGTGTTTGAAACAAGTGTTTGAAACAAGTGTTTGAAACAAGTGTTTGAAACAAGTGTTTGAAACAAGTGTTTGAAACAAGTGTTTGAAACAAGTGTTTGAAACAAGTGTTTGAAACAAGTGTTTGAAACAAGTGTTTGAAACAAGTGTTTGAAACAAGTGTTTGAAACAAGTGTTTGAAACAAGTGTTTGAAACAAGTGTTTGAAACAAGTGTTTGAAACAAGTGTTTGAAACAAGTGTTTGAAACAAGTGTTTGAAACAAGTGTTTGAAACAAGTGTTTGAAACAAGTGTTTGAAACAAGTGTTTGAAACAAGTGTTTGAAACAAGTGTTTGAAACAAGTGTTTGAAACAAGTGTTTGAAACAAGTGTTTGAAACAAGTGTTTAAACAAGTTATTAAAAGCTTTAATTCAATGTTTGTTTGTTTAGGTCAAATCTTACAAGCTGAATTAGAATTACTTCCTCTTATCCTACGGAGTTGATATTTTACATGTTGGTTCAGTTCCGATGACAATGCATTTTTATGGTAAGCATAACCTGAATCGACATCCAGGATTAGCTCCAGATAAAGAAACTCTTCAACGGTTAACAGAACAGACGAAATTTTGTGTACGCATTTAATTGTGATAGCCCGTTCGAAGTTTCACCATGCATAAAAGTTTTTTTTTAAATGTTTTTAAATAGGCTTACAACATTCATACCGTAGTAATAGATCATAGTAAGTAGCTGGCAGTAATTACATGAGGAGAGCCGAGGATCAGACTCGGTGGCGCGCATTAGGAGACGCCAATGTCCAGCAACAGACTAAATGAACAGACTAATGCAGGCTGTTGATGTATTAATATATCATACGATTTTTTTATAGTAAAATACATATATAATGTACTTACTGTGCCCGCGGCTTTGCCCGCGTGGTTATTTCATTTAAAATTAGCCCATAGTGTTATTTCAGGACCAAAAATACCTATAAAGTACAATATATTAGTTCAAAATACGTTTAGCCGTCAAATAGTTTATTTTCGATTGCTCGGGATCTAATCATTGGGTTAAGTTACCAAGTACCGTATTAAAGTCAAATCCTAAGCTATCCAACAGTGAACACCGCATTGCAATCGGTCCAGTAGTTTTTACGTGGCGCGCGAACAAACATAGGTACAGACAAACAAACAAACAGACAAGATATAAAAAAAACTTGTTTAGTATTTTATATTAAATACCCTAGACCATATTTTGCATTACCTTATTTGTACAGACTTTTTCGTTCATATTGCTTTATTATAAGTTTAAATAATGTATCGTTATTGAATTCTGTTTGACAGGGCATGTTGATAGACCTGTCTCACCCGACGAAGGTGCTGTTCTACCAAGGCGACGAGTCTACCATCCTGCCCACCACCAGTTACAAAACCTTGAAGACGTCACTACAGGTAATTCACTAGTACTTCTTATGTCACAAGAAATCTGTAGATGTCGTTATTGTTGTGTGTCGTGACAATTCAGAATTTTTACAAAACCAAATGTGGGTAGTTGGAGACAACGCTCGCCCTTCTCGACGCTGACACCCGCTACTTCAGTCTTCTCGTGACCACGATCAATGCAACTTGATCGAAACGTCGAGGTAAATAAATATTAAGTTAAGATGTACGTCAATTCGACTTCAACTTGAATCCCTCCGCCTGGTTGGACGAACAAAATTACAATACAAATTATTTATTTATTTGATTTAATAGAGTAATAAAACTTTATTTTCTTAGATTTTTCTCGTATGTTCGTTATACGAGAAACATACCAGAAAAATACGACAAAAATACCTAAAAAAAAAAAACAGGAAAATACCAGTAAAACATCAGGAAAATACGAGAAAAATATCAAAAAAATAGCAGGAAAATGCGACAAAAATACCAAAAAAAACAGGAAAATACCAGTAAAACATCAGGAAAATACGAGAAAAATATCAAAAAAATAGCAGGAAAATGCGACAAAAATACCTAAAAATATCAGAACATTATGATAAAAATATCAGGAAAATACGATTCAAATATCAGAAAAATACTAGTAAAACTTCAACGCACGGCTGGGCATGAGGAGTGGCGATGAACTGAGAGTGGGGCAGTTTGGATTTGAACAGCGGAACCAAAGGGGTCAGCGATTGGCCGACTTCATGGAGAAGACTTCTCTTTATGATGAACTCCTTTTTCAAGAAGCGCCCGTCCAGGAAATGGACGTGGCTGCACCCCGGCGGTCATAAGCACAAGATAGATTTCATTTTGACGACCAATAAGCATATATTCAATTATGTCTCTGTGATCAACAGGGCTAAGACCGGCAGTGATCACCGCATGGTAAGAGGCTCATTGAATATCAACGTAAAGCTGGAGAGGTCTCGTTTGATGAAATCTACTCTTCGCCCAAGTCCTGTCCAAATCCGTAACCCCGAGAGCTTTCAGTTGGAGCTCCAAAATCGCTTCCAAATCCTTACCGAATGCGATACAGTGGATGAACTAAACAACGGGCTGGTGGAAATAGTTCACGCGGTCGGGTCGGAGTTCTTTAAGACCCCTCGGAAAAATAGAACACAGAAACTCTCTGAGCATACACTCAAACTTATGGCAGAACGAGGCGAGATGAGGCTGCAGTCTTCAGTGGATATGTCGAGTTACAGCTTGCTTAATAAACAGATCTCCAAGTCATTGCGACATGATTTGCGTTCCTGTAATAGTTCTTGTATTAAGAACGCAATAGAGCGGAACAAGGGCTCCAAAGTGTTCGCAAGAGATCTGTCTATTGGGCAAAGACTGTTGACGAAGCTGAAAACCGACAGTGGCAGCATCGTTTCGTCGAAGCCAAAGATTTTGAGTGAGCTCGAGAAGTTCTATGGAAAATGATACACCTCATCGCGTAGTCCTCCTAGCATGACTAGCGATGCAAGAGCCCGTTTAACCCGACATTATACCGAAGATATCCCGGACGTCAGCCTATAAGAGATCAGAATAGCTCTCAAACAGCTTAAGAGCAACAAGGCACCATGGGAGGACGGAATAACGACAGAGCTACTGAAAGCGGGTGGAGCACCGGTACTTAAAGTCCTTCAGAAGCTGTTTAACTCCGTCATCCTCGAGGGTACTACGCCAGAGGCGTGGCACAGGAGCGTAGTGGTTTTGTTCATTAAGAAAGGTGATAAAATCCTCTTGAAGAATTATAGGCCCATTTCGCTGGTGAGCCACGTGTATAAGCTGTTTTCGAGAGTAGTTACAAATCGTCTCGCTTGTAGGTTCGACGACTTTCAGCCTCCCGCACAAGCTGGATTCCGAAAAGACTTTAGCACCATAGCCCACATCCATACGCTCCGGCAGATTATTATATTACAGAAGACTGAAGAGTATAATCGGCCACTATGTCTAGCGTTTGTGGATTACGAAAAAGCCTTTGATTCAGTCGAGACCTGGGCAGTGCTACAGTCATTACAGCGGTGCCAGATTGATTACCGGTACATCGAAGTGTTGAAGTGTTTGCAGCAAGGCCACCATTACAGTCCGTCTTCCGGATCAGAGCCCGAATTCTATCCACGTGCAGAAAGGGTGAGACAGGGAGACGTTATTTCTCCGAAACTGTTCACCTCTGCACTGGAAGATATATTTAAGCTTCTGAACTGGAACAGATATGGTATTAACGTCAATGGCGAATACATACCTTCGATTTGCTGATGATATAGTCATCATAGCAGAAACCCTGGAAGACCTAAGCACAATGCTCAGTAACCTCAATATTGTTTCCCAACAGGTGGGTCTTAAAATGAACATGGGCAAGACGAACATCATGTCAAATGCCCATGTCGTATCTATGCCAGTTTATGTTGGGAACGATATTATCGAAGCGTTTGATCACTATGTATACTTAGGTCAGACGATCCAAAGAGGTCAACCGACGAATTTAACTCGGATGGGCAGCGTTCGGGAAATTACGCCATATCTTCTCGTCGCAGATACCGCAGAGCCTCAAGACGAATGCGTGGTGCCAGTGATGACATACGGCACTGAGACGTGGTCGTTAACTATTGGTCTCATATGTTGCCCAGAGTTGCGCAGCGTGCAATGGAGAGAGCTATGCTCGATGTTTCACTACGTGATAGAATCAGAAATGAGGAAATCCGTAGAAGAACGAAGGTTACCGACATAGCTCTCAGAGTTTGCAAGTTGAAGTGGCAATGGGCAGGCCATATAGTTTGCAGAACTGACAACCACTGGGGGATAAATGTTCTCGAATGGCGACCACGAAGCGAAGTGTAGGGACACCCCCACACGATGGGCCGACGACATTGTGGCCATCGCAGGAAGTCGGTGGACGGAGGTGGCACAAGATCGCTCGTCGTGGCGCTCTTTGGGGGAGGCCTATGTTCAGCAGTGGACTTCTAAAGGCTGAAATTATGATGATGATGACTCTTGTTTTCGCGGAAACCTTATTATTTACAAAAAAGACCAAGTGTTCATACTTTATTTCATATTTCGATTTGGGGCCAGCTCCTACTATTACTGTAAGCTTTATTTAGGTGATAATGCCAGCTTTGTGAACCGAATAAATAAAAAAATAAAAAAAAACGTTTTTTTTGTCTTCAGATGGAGTCGACTAGGAACAAAGACAAGTCAGACACGAAGACCCGCAACGTGATGATATCGGAGGCCTTCCTGAGGTTCTTCGTGGACATCCTCGGCGACTTCTGGCGGTACTTCCGGTTCGGAGTTTTGAAAAACGGCGACTTGGGAAGAGGGAATGTCGTGTTTGATGTGAGTGTCTTGTTTCTTCTACTAGCTGCGCCCGCGGTTTCACCCACGTGGCTGATGACGAAGAGGTCGTGTTATTACAGGGCATGAAGTATCAACATGACAAATTTCATCAATATCTGTTCAGCCGTTTCAGCGCTTAGTGGTAACAAACATACAAACTTTCGCATATATAACTAGTTGATAGCCGCGGCTTCACGTGCGTGGATATAACTGACCTAAAGTATCTTAAAGTTTTATCTCAGCCGGTTCAGCGCGGTAACCAACACATAAACATTCGCATTTATAATATTTATTACACTATTACATTAAAATAAATAAATAAATAAATATATTTGGGACAATTCCACACCAATTACCTAGCCCCAAACTAGGATACCCTGTAATATGGCACTAGATAACGGATATTATTATTAACCCTATTTATTTTCCCTTTTACAGAAAGAAGCCTTCGTCAAAAACGCAGCGTCAAAACAAAATCAGTACTTCCTAGAATGGTTTACTGAAACTGCTATGTTCAACCATTTCATTCAAAACATGGCCGTGCGATACAGGGAGACGTATTCTCAAGAATCGCCGAAAACAGACGCGAAAGTAGACCCAAAAAAAGACTTGCGGAGTCAAGACTCGATTGAGTTTTTAGACTCGCAATACAAACTTATAGACTGCCCGACACCAAATTTCTATCAACTATTTGAAGAACGCGTGTTATCAAGGCGGAACAGTAAAGGGGTAGACAGAAGCGGATATAAAAACGCGCTAAATAAACGAGTTAGGCTGCTTAAGTCTAGACTTAAAGACTTGGTTGGCTAAAAGACCATAGTGATTTGTGTTTTGTTGAAGTCTTCGAAAGGACAATTATTTCGTAGAAAGTCGTATTACGCAAAGTAAACCATTAAGGTTTTACCGAACCTAGTGGTTGTAGATTCGTACCTAAATGCGAATAAAGACTTGGTGGATTAAAAGACTTGTAATAGTCAAATCAAATCAAATCAAATTGTTTATTTGCATAAATATGGGTAGGTATACAAAGATGCTTCACTAATTATAAGCAGAACGCCACATTTTTACCGTAAGGTGTGCAAATATATTTAAATGTAAACATAGAATAAAACCTCATAATAATAATTTCTTAAATTCTAAATTATTATTAGTGATTGGTTTCTTTGTTGAAGTCTTTAAAAGAACACCGTTATTTTAATATAGTGTATTCCGCACAAAAGCATTCGGTTGTAGGTTCGAATGAAGACATTCTTGGCGGGTTAAAAGACTTGCAATAGTGATTTGTGTTATGTTGAAGTCTTGGAAAGGACCCTGATATTGCGTATGAAGTCTCAACCACGGTTGTAGGTTTGTACCCAAGATACGAATTAAGAGTTTCTAAGGTCTTTCTAAGGACTTTTTAAGGTCTTTCCGGTTGAAAATGGTTACAATTAGGTACGAATTATATTAAGCGGCAGTAACGCGCGTTTCGAACGCTGAATGTAGAAGCTACTGACAAATTTGTATGAGAATCAGTTTTACGTAGAATAAAAATAAAAAGTTATAAACAAGTAATAATTAAATTAAAACATTTTTGTATTGTCATGAGAAAAATAAATAAAAAAAGAAGAAAAGAATTACATATATTCAACACTCACAATTACAAATAATTACAACGATTAATGAAGTTGGTATTTGTGTGAAATAGGGACTGTATATCTGATTTTGTCACGAGAACTGGTTGTAAGTAGTTAAAAAAAAAACTGTCGCAATAAATCAAAGTTAGACATGTTTAATAATCACACACACACAGTTTGCGACAGTTGACTTCAGATGTCATAAGTTGGTATCAAAATCCTTTAGAACGATATTATTTAAACATAGATCTAATTAAAAGTGAGGAGATTATGTACCGGCTCTTCGGGCCTGGACCGGATACATTAGGTGCAACGCACACAAGTGCCCAAAGCAGCCTCAGTCACAAACGGAGTTTTGTTTGTATAACACATGTGCGATGATTCTCATTCGCGCTTCAGTCTTCATAAGTATCAATATATGTTGTTGTTGCACATGAAGCACGACGGTGGGAATGTAGCTGTGTGTGCGTGTAGTGGTATCTTCCCCTTTAACTAGATCTATGTATTTAAATTAAAAAATCAGCCTAACGCATCCACTATTCGGGTTCAGGCGTTCTCTCTCTCGAGTGTAGCCACACTATTCGGGTTCAGGCGTTCTCTCTCTCGAGTGTAGCCACACTGGCCCATGCTGGGCCACTGCGTGTTTGTGATGTCACATGTTCTTGAACTTCGTATTTGCGGAGATTTCGAGTATGTTCACGTAAACACTCCAGTGCTAAGGTTAATATTATTTTGTGATGTAACTATTTTATTATTAATTATGTTAAATCTCATAGATTAAGATGCTTAGTTAATGTAAATAAAGACTGTTTGTTATACATGATGTTATAAAATTAGAGACAGAAAAACATTTAAAAAAAAATACAACCTATTTGTATTTTAAAGTTTATAATATAAAGTATAAAGTTAAACAAAAAGTTCTATAAACATATTTATCTAAAGCTTTTATGATATTTTTTTCGCTTTCATAGCATGAAGTATGAAATAAAAATGACGTAGCAACTTAAGAAATCATTTTTCTCATTCAACTTTTTGTTCGTTATAGACAAGCAACACATTAGCATAGCCTCGTTATAGACAAGCAACACATTAGCATAGCCTCGTTATAGACAAGCAGCACATTAGCACAGCCTCGTATTTTTTCTCACGTTTATTAGATTTTAAGCAGTTTTTTATATTTTAGATAATGTGCAGTTTATTACGTTTGAAAACCTTTATATGGATAGCAAATAAAAAGTTTAGAAATGTTTTAAAGGTTGCCGTACTGCCATAGAAATCCCGTTTTTGAGGTTCTCCGCTAATTTAATTAAAATTGTCTTGTTTTAATTTTATAACATCATGTAAATTAGATTTAAAAAAAAAAAGTTTTAATTTTTGTAAGTTAATATATGTCCTAATTCTGTTGACACAAGCTTGCTTGTCGTATGAGGTAGTGCTGGCTCCCAGTTTGTCACGACATACTATTGATCAATAACAACCGGGACCTACAGCTTAAACGTGGCCTCCGAAGCACGGTGCGATGGAAAACCGCACATAACTTAGAAAAGTCATTGTTGCGGAGCCGAGGAACGAACTCTGTCCTGTTGGATTCTAGCTAGTATACTATCGCTCTTACACATTGATATTATTCTCATGTTAGTATCAATGGCGTTTTTTTGGGAACAAATTTCAGTAAACCTAGTTCAATGACAGCAAAGCTGTTCAAAAATCATCCTAATCGGGCTACTAATATTCTAAACATTTTAACTATTTGTGTTGGCCAGTTCAGAACACTGCCAATAGATGGCGTTACCAACCTCGTAAGATGGATTTAGAAACTGAGGGAAAAGTTTGGATGATGATTAAGAGGTCACGGTAGCCGAATTGGTTAAAGGCAGCAAGGCGACGCAGAGTTCGTTTCGTTTCGAAATTTATTAGTTTTGACTACCTCGACGTTTCGATCAAGTCGCATTGCAGTTCACGAGGAGTCTTAAAATTATTATTGTTTTTAAAGAATAACTCACTATATTTCATAAAACTATACTTAAATATAATCATCATAAAAATAAATAGACTAAAACTATTTTTTATAACTAAAATAACATTTTATTAAATTAAAAAAAAAACTACAGGTAGTTTATGTCTAGAATTTTTGTCTGGAAACTTGCCCAAAATGCTGGGCACGATGCGCCCTGTATAACGAGGTTAACTCTTTGCCCCAAGTATAGGTTTCTTTTCTCATTTTGTTCATGAGCGAAATCATTGTTTTCTAAATAAACGTTTTTACTAGTTTCGATGATTTTAAACAAAAAAATAACGTGACTTGGCGGTTGTTTAATTGTTGTGTTTGTGACATGTTTGTGACAACAGAATTAGCACGGTAATGAATATTGTATTCCACCACATTCCTATCGTCCTGTATTTATTTCTGTAGTTTTACATATTTTAATATTTTCAAAAACAAGTATTTTTATTACATCGGTTCAGTGCAGTGCCATGGAGAAAATTGGATTAAAGTGTTGTACGGCACTGCGCTCGTCGCCCTGCTCGGCTGACAATGATTTGGCCATACAGTATATTTAAGCCGTGCAAATGTACAATGCAATATTCGCTTCTATTTCGATTTGTTAAACAAAGGCATTTTGGAACCGATTCTAATATTATTCCGATTCGGATATTATTAAATATATGGTGAAAATTTGCTGTAATAAAAATGATTTTGGTAATACGTTTGTATGGAGAAGTCATCGTCCGCCGACCTCTTATGAGTCTACCTTGGACGAATGCGTTTTTGGAGCATTAAGTCCTGTTTGGAATATATAATGACTAATCGGCACACACACATTCTGAATTTAAGAAAGGTAAATGATAAACATATACAAACGAAAAAAAAAGCTTTTATTTTTCTCAAATTCAGATTGTGTGTGTGTGTGTGTGTGTGTGTGTGTGTGTGTGTGTGTGGCAAACCTTTTTTTCATTTATACAATGATCGCTTGAAGATCGAGAGTATTGTCTAAAAATGTTCACATCGAAATGAAATCGTGTAATTATGTATGTTCGTTACTGAAAGCTATAACAGGACTAAAACAAATGTACTTACTTCTACTACTCAGATGGCGCGAGCTTACATTAACCGACGTGTTAACCTGTACAGGGCCTTTTCTAACCGACCTGTAACGTTCCGATTGGATAAATGCATTGAGATCTAAAAGTAAAACAAAATTAATTTCTTTATTAAAATTATTGACTAATATTATAATTTAAATAAACCGTGCCTTAATTAGTGCTATGTAAGTAAGCTATAGTTGAATATTGTTTAGGTATCATAAACTGTATTATAAATAAAATACATATTTTACAAGAAACTTGTTTTTTTTGTTTGCCTGTACCTAATGGACGCTTTCATAATTTTTTTTGTTTGCCTGTAGGGTAGACCGGGTATGGTTAAAACAATTTTACTTTAAATGTATGTCACGCAGTTTTTTGACTATTTGAAGACACTAATTATATACAATTTCAAGAAACATATATCTAGTTACTAAATAACTAGATAAAGTCTAGTCGGTGGCTCTAGCATAATCAATTAAGCTACAGTAGCCACAAAGAGATAAAATGAAAAAGTGGTTCAACTGACCCCATGGTAGGGACGATTGAAACACCAAGAGGGGTAGATTGAAACATTTTAATATCTTATGAACTGAAACACCAAGAGGGGTAGATTGAAACACTTCAAATACTTATTTAATTTGTCTTAATAATTTTCTATAATACAACAGTTTTTAACGCGATCATGAGAATTTGGTAAGGGTTAAATCATTATTTTAAGATTTATAAACATAAGTATGTCTGACCTAAACATCTTTGAATATATTTTTTACTATGTGTCTTTAAGTGTTCTTAAAGACACATATTTGGCACAGTCATCATAGTTTTTCTGACACATTAAGATTTAACAAAACATAAATAGAAATAAACAGGTATTAACATTTTCATACAAAAGTTATTGTTTCAATCATAACAATGTTTCAATCAAAACGTACTATTTACGCAACTGCCCAAAAGAGTGTTATGTTTGTATGATGTAGGTGAGTTTCTTTAATCCACGATTTGGCACTTCTAAACTAGAACACACACAAATAAAAACACACCCTCGCACACACACACACAGAACCCTAACACACAAACACACTTCATTTTATCCCGGGTAAAATAGGCTGACTTAAAAAAACAATGGGAATACTATGATAAGCAAATTCAATTTGTAAACTTTGTCTAGAACTTCATAAATCTAAAGTATTGGCATACATGTTCCCTTTCATTACGGAACAACAGTCGTGTTTTTATAATAAAGATTTTAATAATCTCCTAACCAGTAAACATATATTTACCTCACTATCTATGTGGATAGGTGTTTTATACGAAAATGAAGTTGTTTTTTTTTTATATTTTATGTAATAATAATATTCATTTAACCTGTGGATCGGTTGAGAAATGCGACCAGCCATGACCCTTTTTTAGTCGGGTGTTAAAAACGGAGTATGTTTTCTCAAAATTACTCAAAAAAGTATGGGGATGGTTGAAACACCGGGACGGTTGAAACGTTTTAATTTTCCCCAGGCAAGTTGTTTCTAACGTCCCCATTCGGAATTATCTACTTCATCGACAAAATATGGGTTTTAAATCGGCATAAGCACCAATCCAAAGTAGTAGAAATACCTTTAAATAGCTAAGAAACACATTTCAATCAAAAGTTCTATAAAAACATAACGGTAAAATATGTTATAAAAGAATTAAAATTACAAAAAAACTTGCTTTGAGGGCGCGAAATTTGATAAATCCTCCTGAGCTCATTTGCTTGGCTCGCTGACTCGAACGCTACTGGTGGCAGAATCGAACATGGCCGAACGGAGAGACGACTCCTACGTCACACGGCGTAAGTATCGTAGTTTTTTTAAATAAATGAGTTGTTTCAATTGTGACGTGTTTCAAACGTACCCAGTCTACCCTACCTAATGGACGCTTTCATAATTTTTGTCGTAATCTTTATGCACGGCACGGCAAACTTGGTGGGTAGTCAGCATCATGTCAGCCTTTAGAAGTCCACTGCTGAACATAGGCCTCCTATAAAGAGCGCCATGACGAGCGGTCTTGTGCCACCTGCACAAGATCGCTCGTCTCCAGCGACTTCCTGCGTTGGCTACAATGTCGTTGGTCCATCGTGTCTCCCCACACGTCGTCGGTTGCTTTTTCGTGGTCGCTATTCGAGAACCTTTATTCCCCAGCGGTTGTCGGCTCTGCGAACTATATGGCCTGCACATTGCCACTTCAACTTGTAAACTCTGTGAGCTATTTCGGTAACCTTGGTTCTTCTACGGATTTCCTCGTTAGGAAGTGAGGAGTAAATCGCTTTTATAATTTACCGTAGAATGTCACGGAACGCACGGCACGATATTGAAGATTCCCTGGAGAAAAAAAAAACTGTTGATATCAAATTGTACAGAAAAGCTGTTAATTTTCCATGTTCGGTAAGGGTATGTCGTTTAGTTTGTTCCTTATTGGACAAACTCGCGCCACTTGCGCACTATTTTCTCGACTTTTGCATTACAAATAGTTATTTGTCAAGATTTAAAATAGTCTTTTCTATGATGAAGATAGATGCGGGGAGTAAAATTCTATTCGGTTCTATGATACTTCGTTCAGTTATTTGGAATTCAGGCAGGCTTATTTTATATATGCCTACGATTGGGGTATTCTACATAATAATTATCGACTGGCAAGTGCTTTGTTAGTACATTCCAAAAATATTTTGTTTTATTTTTGAATTCTTGTTGAATCAGTAGTTTTTGAACTCTTATCCAAAAATATGAAAAAGCAAACGACTGCCTAGGTCGGGTCGAACAACTACGTATCTTTTACTGTCAAGAAATAGGTAGGTAATATGAAATCATCGATCTATGCATCTAATTAGAGAATAATAATTGTACTATAACTGTAATTTATTATGACAATACTCATTCAAATGTCTGCTTTGTTATGCAAAGAAGGAAGTGGGCTTAATTAAGTTATTAAACTTGACAAGTGCAACAGATCTACCTATTGCATTGTTCCTTGAATACTTACATAATTACTAGCTGATGCCTGCGGCTTCGCACGCGTGGTCATTTCTGTAGGTTAAAAGTCCTCTTTGTGCTATTCCAGGACCTAAAATACCAATATACCACATTTAATGAAAAATCCTTCAGCTATCAGCGAAAATTATTTTTATCGATTGCTCGGCTACTCATCGGATTCAGATACCAAGTACTCTAGCGTTTAAGTCAAACCCTAAGCTATCCAACAGTGAAAACCGCATCGCAATCGGTCCAGTAGTTTTTACGTGATGCGCGAACAAACAAACAGACACGAATTTTTAAAATGTTATATTCTTGATCAGTAGCTTATTTTATGTAACCTAGACCATTTTGTTTTTTAATTATCTTATTTGTACAGACTTTTTCGTTCCTATTGCTTTATTATAAGTACAGATTTATTTCAACGAATGATTTCAAATTTGTGTTTTGAAGGTTAGGTTAGACCATCTCAGAACTCATTAGCTACGGCGAAGCATAAAGGATATATAACCGGAATGTGGGTATGTTCAGCTGTTCCTGCATAACTCAAACTACTCTTCATAACTTGACAAATGAGGTATCGATAGAATCGTCTTCATCGTCCGCTGGTTATGTGACGTCACATTTAATTGAATATGGCGAGGACTAGATATCACTAGAGGACATAAAGAACTGAAATAAAAAAGTAATATCCTTTGTTTCCGTGTTTGATATCGAATGAAAGGGCCTTAATTAGCAAATTTTTAAACTTTAGGAGTGCGATATAGAATTAGTATTTAACCAAGAAGGTAAGGCGCACCCCCACGGCTCTAAAATTTCTAAAACGTTTGAATATTCTTGTTTGTGACTTTTAGTCCACCGAGACCGTAGTTAGGTTTTAGTTTTTGAACTTTTTTTTTTGCATTAGTTGTTTTTATATGCGCCATCTTTGACTAACTCTTAAATACATTCTAGGATAGGTACTAGCGCGTATACTAACTAAATTACCACGACTATAATTCTACGAGATATAGCTTATCAAGTTAGTGCGTACAGGTCGCGTCATGTAAAAAGAACGCTGGAAGAAAGTGGAGGCGATGTTTTTATATGCGCCATCTTTGACTAACTCTTAAATACATTCTAGGATAGGTACTAGCGCGAATACTAACTAAATTATCACGACTATAATTCTACGAGATATAGCTTATCAAGTTAGCGCGTACAGGTCGCGTCATGTAAAAAGTTAGCGCGTACAGGTCACGTCGTGTAAAAAGTTAACGCGTACAGGTCGCGTCGTGTAAAAAGTAAACGCGTACAGGTCGCATCATGTAAAAAGAACGCTGGAAGAAAGTGGAGGCGATGTGTTTGCGCATGGGTACACTGGCGTCTAGGTCTATTGTTTAAAATAATTATTAATTAGCCTTTCGTTCGCAGCTTCGTATACCCGTCCGCCCCGCGCCGCATCACTTACCACCAAATATAGGTTTAAGTTAGTCGGTTGCAGAATCCTACCGTAGAAACGACTTAGTTGACGAATCACGTATAAACTACTGGCTGGATCTATTGCAGTGCGGCTTTCACGGTTGGGTTAGGTTAGGAGCCTGTCTTTATTTACGTGTCTGCCACGTACTTGGCCGGCTATTTTTCTTTGAACTTTTACGTTTCTACTAAAAATTTATCCAGTTTTTAGTAGAAACGTAAAAGTTCAAAGAAAGTGGAAGTTTTTATGTAGGTACAGGCCGCGAGGCCCAAGCTGAGCTTTGCATTTGTATGAGTGATCACCAAAAGTAGAGTCAGAGAATAAACTCTTAAAAATAAATTTTATTATGTTGTAGGTACATAACATAAGAGGGAGCGGTATTCTAGTATTCAAATAAAATAAAACTAAATTGTTAGAATAAAGGCCAGCTATATGTATGACTTATGAGTATGTGTACATAAATGTATGTCTGACTTAGAAGTCAGAGATCAATAATTAAAATTCAAATATACAAAAAATATAACAATTCTTCTACACCGGACATTGCACCGTCATCATTTTCCTTATCACTCTCGTTTTCATTTTCACTCTCGTCTGATGTGTCGTTTGTGTTAATAATGAATCGTTCCGTTATATAATCAATAACGGCGTCGTAACCATGAAACTTGTTTTAAACTTTTTTTTACTAAATTTCCTTCCGTCTTCTAAAACACGTTTACCAATAAAACTCTTTTAACAGTGGGCAGCGGAATTCCTGTCGATGTCGCTACCAATTGGGCTGATGTAGTGACACTTGACATGTCTTTATCGTTCATGTCTTTAAAATAACTATTTAAATTACACAACATTTCTTTTAATTGGCTATTTAAAGGTCTTCGTATTCTTCGTTTATTTGTGTTGGCAGCCATTTTACTAATATATCGAACACAAAAACAAAATATTAAGAATTAAACATTGTACTGGTAGCAGCGTGACGCTGCTACCAGTACAAGAGGTGAAGTGTGGAAGGTCCGCGGCGCGCGCGGCGTTGTTACGTTTACGTCGCGCGAGGGACGCACCGCGCCTCAGGCCGGTTATCACACCTACACTATCTATGACAATCACACAAATGCAAAGCTCAGCTTACGCCTCGCGAACTGTATACGTACTTAAATCTTCTTATTGAAACGAACCTATTTCGTTTACTTGTTTCTTCGACTTCTATGCGTTCATATCGACCATCCGCTTCAGATTACATACTTCAAAAAATAGACAGTTATTGTTGGTACTTACGTTAAAGTTTCTGACATAAAAAAGAGAGAAAGTAAAAAAAAATAACGAATGATCAAAATATTGTATACTACAAATAATTTCAAAATCTTGGTATCTGGCATCAAAATCTAGGTATTTTTAAGCGACTTCAAAAAAGGAGACGGGTATATGTTCGATTTTATGTTTTGTTTTGTATGTCGGTCGGTTTCTCCGTCAATTGCAGACCGATTTTGAAAATTATTTATTTGTTTGAAATGGTATACTCGGTGGCCATGTGGCCCGATATAAATTGTATCAAAATTGGTACAGCAGTTTTTCGAGAATAAATAGTTTTTTTAGTAAATCCATTCGATTTTGTGTTTATAATGCCTTGTGTTAGTTAAAGAACTCAACAATCGGATGATGGAATCCCTTCGAGTTTGGGCTCATTTGGTTTGTCTTGATGAGTTCTCTGGTGTTATGTGGTATCCAGGGTCTGATGATGGAGCCGGAAGTTAGTCTCGGAACTCAACAACAAAATGATGGAACCCCTTCGAGTTTGGGCTCATTTGGTTTTTCTTCATGAGTTCTCTGGTGTGCTGGACTTTAACTCCAGCAAATGTTATGTGATGACTTTCGGCCGAATGTGGCATCCAATAACTTTTGATTACTAAATGCATAACCAAACTGCCACTAGAACTTTTGCAATTAAGGATTTGGGAGTTACATTCGAGCGAAAGCTCACGTTCCACGACCACATCAATACTTTGGCGAAGGAATCATTTAGGCGCTTAGGATTTGTGTTAAGGAACGCGTGGGACTTCCATAACACCAGTGTGATAAGGTTGATTTTCAGTGCTCTAGTCCGTACCAAGCTTGAAACCAGTGCATGCGTATGGAACCCTCACGAAAGCACGTGTGCACTGGTACTAGAGAAGGTCCAAAAGGTATTTTTGAGGTACCTCTACAAGAGACTGTATGGATACTATCCCTTTATGTATCCCACCAGGTTCCTTTTGGGATGTCTAGGATACAACTCCCTCGAAGTTCGCCGCGCAAACGATCAAATGTTGACTATTTGTAAAAAAATCCGTGGTAAGGTAGATGCTTCGGAATTTAGTGATGAGTTGTGTCGTTTTTTTGTCCCGAACAACTACTGCAGGGGCAGGAAACAAACTATTTGCCGTGCCCTTCTGTCGCACTGTTGCGCGTGCTAGATCTCCTCTACCCCGCACTCTCTCTGCACTCAACTCTCTGTTGGATGCTAATCCTAAGACCGATGTGTTTGCGGATGGATGGATGGAAATGCTGTCAGTGTGTCTGAGGGTTTGTGAGAAAGATGGATGAATGTCTGATTTTTATTATTATTATTTTTATTATATAATTGGTGGTATTTAATTGGCTCTATTGTTTCTAATTTTAATTTAATTTTGTGTTTGACATTTATGATTAATTATAGTTATTGGCCAACGCCGTATAATTGATGGATTATATAAATAAATAATAAAATGTGGTATCCATGGTCTGTTGATGGATCCGGAAGGTGGTCACAGGAACTCAAAAACAAAATGATGGAACCCTTTCGAGTTAGGTCTCATTTGGTTTGTCTTGGTGTGTTGTCTGGTTTTTTGTGGTACCTATCCAGCGTCTGATGATGGAGCCGGAAGGTAGTCATAGTAACTCAACAATCGGATGATGGAACTCCTTTGCGTTTGGGTTCATTGGGTTTGTCTTGTTAAATTCTCTGGTCTAATGTGGTATCGAGGGTCTGATGATGGAGACGAAGACAAAGGAACCCATTACCCAACCATCAAATGATGAAACCCCTTCGAGTTTAGGCTTATTTGATTGGTCTCAATGAGTTTTCAGGTCTTAAGTGGTACTACTGGTGGTGTTTCGTAAAAGATTGCTTTAAAAAAGCAAATGGATTTATATTTACAACTTATAAATCCATTTGTTTTGTGTTTGTTTCCTCATATCTACGAGATGTGTAACCATTTTTTTTAAAGAGTTCCATTTCATTCAAGTGTTTTTTTTTGTCAAAACTAATTCAGTTGTTTTTTGAGTTACTCATGTTTGATTTTAATTTACCTACGCCTTGAGCTTTTTGCTTTGGCATATATTCTTTCTGATGTTTGCATAAGTCACTCAAAATCAGAATAAAAAAATAATTTTCCAAAAAAAATGTTATTTTGTAAAAACTAAAAATAATTAAAATTGAGCCAGAAAAATATCACTTTTTCGATATTACTAACGTAATAATAATGCAAAAATACAACTTAAGATAAGAAAAAGTGTTTGAAGCCGGTGCCAAACCCAGGCATCATTTACATCTTATATCTTTACAAAATTAATACGTACCTGTCTACGTACGAAGTAATTTGCAGTTGTGTATGACGCACCCTGATACAAAAACACGAAACGCAAAGAGACAAAACAAGTGTCTCGCACGAGCAGATTTTGACTTTCACACGTTCACAAATCGATTGACACGAATACAGTAATCTAGTAAATGATAAAGTTTGTGTAGATAATTACTATAATAGCTTAAATTATATAGCACGTGAAGCCGTTTAAGACATTATCTTTTTGAATAAGCTCAACCACATTAATAACTATAGCTCGGTTTTTCGTTTTTTTTTTGTTTTGGTTTTTTGTCACCGCCTTCAAAAACCTTTATTTTTTAAAGTTGTATTTTTGCATTATTATTACGTTGGTAATTTCGAAGAAGTGATATTTTTTCTGGCTCAATTGTAATTATTTTATTCGTTTTAGTTGTTTACAAAATAACATTTTTAATGTGAAAAATATTTTTATCTAGGCTAAGGTATTAGACTTGACTCGACCGATCGATTTTTAGTGTAATATAATTATGTGTAGGTGTCTAAGTTCTTAATTTAATTCAATGACGATGACACTGTTAATGTAATTAATTTAATAAGTGTAACTTAGAAACAACATTTAACCGCAGTTTCCTTTTTCTCTTCTGGTCACGTATGGAGATTTCTATCTTCGAATACCTAACATATTTTCAAGAGTCTCTGTGAGTTTCTTTTCGAGTCTTTCTTCAAGGTTCTGTTGAAGAATTTTGAGTTTATCTTCGAGTAAATATTCAAGAGTCTTTTTGAGATTCTTTTCGACTTTTTCTTCTAGTTTATGTTGGAGATTTTCGAGTTTATCTTCGAGTTTATCTTCGAGTTTCTTTTCACATATTTTTTCGAGTTTCTTATCAGTTGTTTCGTCCAGTTGTTCTTCAAGATTTCCTTCGAATTTCCTTTCTAGATTATTTTCTAGTATCGTTACGTTATTTTCTGTAACCTTCAGGCACAGAACTTCGTAAGTTCTGTGATGAAACTCCGCTCCGTTGTAAGGTATGTACAGTACTTTATGGCTGGCACACACCTAGAAACAAAAACAATAATTACATTGAAGGATTTACTAAGTTATTCCCTAAAGTGCACAAAATGGATTAATAACATAAATATGTACAATCGTACAAATAATCGCTATGAGTTTTCGGGTTCGGAATGTTTTTGAAATATGACATTTAACATAGAAGTTAGTAAAATCATTGGGGAATACCTTTACCTAAAAATGGGCAATGAGATATTTCAGGCAACGGTAAAAATAATCTTTGGAATATAAATTAAAGTTGAGCTAGTACAATACCTTTCCCGGAATCATTAAGCCCTGTTCTTTAGCTCTGCCGACGTATAATTTCTCCCCGGTGGCGCCAATGCTCCCGGCGACGACAGCATTTGGCGGGACGGAACCATCATGACTCTCCACCCATTGTATTCTCTCAGGTGGAGCACAGAACACCTGGAAATATTACGTGATACTCCTTGAACATGAGAACATTGGAGTAGACGCGTCTTTACGTGAGTGAATAGGAAAATCTTAAGTTGCTCATCAATCTGTGAAAGGCGATGAGAAAAGCCTGAATGATAAGATGAATTCAGAGGCTTTCATTACTTCGGATCTAAACAGATCCGAAAATCTTTTTTTTTTTTTTTTTTTTTTTTTTTCTTTAATCTATTATCTAGATTTTCTGACTAAACAGGGGCTACAGTCTCAATATAGATAGCGATTGTAAACCGAAACCGCTTATCGATTGTCATCGGTATCCGTTCTGTAGATACTAGCAAATATCCGATCGTAAGGACTTTGGGACCGATTTCGGTCAAAACTACGATTAATAATATGTTGTCGAGCAATCGCTATCTACGTCGATACTGCAGGTCCAGGCTGTCAACATATATCGAAACTGACCTCAATATTATTCACTACCGAGTGTTCCCTACACCCATAAGGAACAAACGCCTGCCGGTCGTCAACAATCAGCTTCCCGGATACCAAGTCATCTGCTATTGGTGCTCTGATGACCCACACGGGGCTTCCGGAATCTGTGTAGCCAGCGACTACAGCTCGATCACTCAGTAAAATTGCATCTTCAAGCGTCGTTGAAATCCATTCCACTGATTCTGAAATGTACATTCTATTAGGTACAAAAAAAATTACAATAAGAAAAGTCCTAACTTTTAATATATAACATCATTGACTTTTACTATAATTTTTTTAGTGGTTGTTTCAAACGATTGCTCATTTACTAGCTGTGAATTTCTGAAGTTTGTGATTGAAAATAATTGATAATTTCATTTGTTGTGCTCTTTCAGTGATGGTGTTTAGAATGTTTGAATTAATAGTGATTGATCTCGCGTAGGTATCCTGACATGACAACATACATTTAAAAAAGCTGAAGGTAGATCTACTGAAAGGAAGTCATTTGTTCAGCATTGGACGTCTTTCGGCTGATGATAAAACTCAATTTTGTCTAGTTATAAAGATTGGTTTTGGCAGATAGAAAAAGAGAAAAAGAGAGACTGAAAATGCTTACGTGATGTATTTTTATACGATTTAAATTTATTTCTGAGAGACTGTTCGAGTTTCGTTTCTTGTTGAATTTCAATTATTTGCTGTGTTGAACTTTCAGTGTTAAGATTTCCTTCGAGTTTCCTTTCAAGATTTCCATCTAGTATCGTTACGTTATTTTCTGTAACTTTCAGGCACAGAACTTCGTAAGTTCTGTAATGAAGCTCCTCTCCATTGTAAGGTATGTATAGTACTTTATGACTGGCACACACCTTGAAACAAAAACAATACTAAAAATGAGGGAATAAAGTGAAAATTGATTATTAGTATAAAAATGAACAGTCGTACAAATAATGGCCACGAGTTTTCAGGTTCAGATTGTTTTTGAAATGAAAATAACATAGAAGTTAGTAAAATCATTGGGGAATACCTTTACCTAAAAATGGGCAATGAGATATTTCAGGCAACGGTAAAAATAATCTTTTGAATATAAATTAAAGTTGAGCTAGTACAATACCTTTCCCGGAATCATTAAGCCCTGTTCTTTAGCTCTGCCGACGTATAATTTCTCCCCGGTGGCGCGAATGCTCCCGGCGACGACAGCATTTGGCGGGACGGAACCATCATGACTCTCCACCCATTGTACTCTCTCAGGTGGAGCACATAATACCTGGAAAAATTATGTGATACTCCTTGAACAACATTAGAGTAGATGCGTTTTTACGTGAGTTAATAGGAAAATCGTAAGTTGCTCATCAACCTGTGTTTCGATTTTCCTAACCGATACCAAGTCATCTGTTTTTTTCGATTTTTTAACCGCAAAGCGGCTAGGAAAGACGGAATGATAAGATCAATTCAGAGGTAGCTTTCATTACTTCGGATCTGATTAACCTTTAATAGGTTAATCAGATCTAAATTTGTTGACTAAACAGGGGCTACAGTCTTGACACAAATAGCAATTGCTTTAAACCGAAATCGGCTATCGATTGTCATCGATAGGTACTGTAGAGGTTAGCAAAAAGCGGATCTTTAGGACTTAGCGACTGATTTCGGTTGGAAACTACGAATAATAATATGTTGTATAGAGCAATCGCTATCTACGTCGATACTGCAGGCCCAGGCTGTCAATATATATCTAAACTGACCTCAATATTATTCACTACCGAGTGTTCTCTGCACCCATAAGGAACAAAAGCCTGCCTGTCGTCAACAATCAGCTTCCCGGATACCAAGTCACCTTTGATTGGTGCTCTGATGACCCACACGGGGCTTCCGTACTCTGTGTAGCCAGCGACTACAGCTCGATCACTCAGTGAAATTGCATCTTCAAGCGTCGTTGGAATCCATTCCACTGCCTCTGAAATATACATTAATTGTTAGATTACAATTAATAAAAAATAAAAAGATATAATAGACAAAGTTCTGACTTTAACTATTGACTTTTCAAAGTGATGGTATTATGAATTATTACTCATTTGGTGTAAGAATTTAAATCAGTGGTCATATATTTTCCGCACTTTCAGTGTTGATATTGAATATAGTTACAATCTAGGTATCCTGACTTACGAACGTACATTCTATATCATTGGGATATAGACGTATGAATGAAGAAACTTAAAATTCTGAATTAAAAGATTTTTCAAAATTTCCCCGGAGTTTTCATTGCACACGGTAGCAATAACGCGTTTTCATTGCACACGGTAGCAATAACGCGTTTTCAGAATTATGAGTACTACGTAATATTAAGTTTTCATTGCACACGGTAGCAATAACGCGTTTTCATTGCACACGGTAGCAATAACGCGTTTTCAGAATTATGAGTACTACGTAATATTAAGTTTTCATTGCACACGGTAGCAATAACGCGTTTTCATTGCACACGGTAGCAATAACGCGTTTTCAGAATTATGAGTACTACGTAATATTAAGATGATATTTTCATTTATGGAGAAGGTAAGTACTTAAGTAGGTATTAAATTCAATTTTGGTTCCAAATAAATAATTAATTTTAAAAGAGAGAGATTGATTCGATAAAACTGTATGAGAATATGTCAAAGATGCTGAAATATGTACAACGATCTCCTGTATGGTCTGTGCTGTACAACTTACGTGATGTAGATGATGTTGTTTGCAGGTTCTCTTGTGTAGTAAAATACTCTGTAGTAAAGACTTCTTCGTCTTCTAACTTTGAGGAGTATATTTCTGTAGTTAGTTCCACTATATCTTCAAATGTTTCAACTACTGGTTTGTCGCTCACCATTTGCATTTCCTCGAATTTCATCTGTATCAGTTTCTCTCCAAGATTGTTTTCCAGGTTCTCTTCTGAAGTGAAATTCCCGTTTAGAAAGAGTTCCTCTGTAGAGTTTATAACGGGTTCCGCTTCTGTAGTTTCGTCCTGCAGCCCTTCAAATGTTTCCAATCCTGGTTTGTCGCTGACCGCCAACATTTCATCGCTGTCCGAACTTATATTGGAGGATAGCGAAGCGGTTTGTGAAGAGGCTGTGAGATTTGCAGTTATTTCATTTTTCTTTAGGATTGCAAAAGCATTTTGGAATTCATTATCCCCGAATGAATTAGTATCACAAAATAAACATAAGACAGTAGGAATTAAGTATTTTGCCAACATTTTGTTAACTGCTCTATAGATAATATATGTCAACACCTAAGGTCCCACAATAAGTAATAAAGGACTGTTAAAACAATTCTGCTGTTTATATAGGTACATATTCACCCGTTAATGCAATAATTTCAACGATAACCTTACGACTTTGGGAACCCCGGTAACAACAAGTTGATAAATTTAGTATTTCATACCTAATGCTCCAGATAAGAAGTGGTGGGGTTTTCTGCACGAGTCCACAGTATAAATAGAATAGTAACTACCTACCATCGCCAGATATTCTACTACTAGTAGTAGTGTGCACGAAATACAATTATTTGATACTAGCTGCGCCCCGAGGTTAACCCGTGTGGATTATGATGATGACGAGGAAATGTTGTCTGTCCAGGATCTAAGCTATCCTGGTACCAAATTTCATCCAAATCCGCTCAGTTTTGCGTGGTTGATGATGATGATCAAAAGTAGCCTATGTGTTAAACCAGGATATAAGGTATCCTGGTACCAAATTTCATCCAAATCTGTTCAGCCGTTTGAGCGTAAAGTAGTTACAAACACGCACATACACGCACATATATATATATATAATTGCGCTTCTATAATATTAGTGTGATATCATGCTATATGTTATTAAACGGTTTTATTTAACTTGACCTGTTTATTGGTTTTTGGGTAAAATAAACATAAAATTAAAATTTGTTTTGTTTTTTATTGGTAATTAAAATTTTATCCCCTTCCTGTTGACCGATTGATCTGAAATTTGGTACACACTTTTAGTTCTGATAACAATATAATTATGTATAATTATTCAGTATCATAGTAAATCCAAGATGGCTGCTGCCACAAAATGGCGAATTACATATATTTTTCTTCCCCCTCAAATGAAAGGGCTTAACTAGTAGAACTACAGTATTAATTAACACAGTACACCATGAAAATTCCAAAACCAAGATGGCCGCCACCACAAAATGGTGGATAACATTTTATTTTCAATCCCCTCAATATGGGTCTCAAATAAAAGGACTTGACAAATAGAAAACAGAACACTTTAGAAATAAATAAACAAAAAATTGAAATGAAACAAGTTTTTTTTAAGTCAAATAATTTTATATACTTATGTAATAAATACTAAAAAATAAAATAAAATCATGGGGCGTTGCGTAACCTAATAGAAGTTCGACTCGCCTCACTTTTTTTTTACAATTTTGTAGCTTTTTGTACAAATAAAACAGTAATTTATTTTACAATATATTTTTAAAGCACACTACAAAAATACTTAGTACAAAATACTTAAACCTAGTCTTGTTAGTTAGGTACCACCGGCATCGGAGCAGGGCCCACGCTACCGAGGTGATGGTTAGGTACCACCGGCAGCGGAGCAGGGCCCACGCTACCGAGGTGATGGTTAGGTACCACCGGCAGCGGAGCAGGGCCCACGCTACCGAGGTGATGGTTAGGTACCACCGGCAGCGGAGCAGGGCCCACGCTACCGAGGTGATGGTTAGGTACCACCGGCAGCGGAGCAGGGCCCACGCTACCGAGGTTATGGTTAGGTACCACCGGCAGCGGAGCAGGGCCCACGCTACCGAGGTGATGGTTAGGTACCACCGGCAGCGGAGCAGGGCCCACGCTACCGAGGTTATGGTTAGGTACCACCGGCAGCGGAGCAGGGCCCACGCTACCGAGGTGATGGTTAGGTACCACCGGCAGCGGAGCAGGGCCCACGCTACCGAGGTGATGGTTAGGTACCACCGGCAGCGGAGCAGGGCCCACGCTACCGAGGTGATGGTTAGGTACCACCGGCAGCGGAGCAGGGCCCACGCTACCGAGGTGATGGTTAGGTACCACCGGCAGCGGAGCAGGGCCCACGCTACCGAGGTGATGGTTAGGTACCACCGGCAGCGGAGCAGGGCCCACGCTACCGAGGTGATGGTTAGGTACCACCGGCAGCGGAGCAGGGCCCACGCTACCGAGGTGATGGTTAGGTACCACCGGCAGCGGAGCAGGGACCACGCTACCGAGGTGATGGTTAGGTACCACCGGCAACGGAGCAGGGCCCACGCTACCGAGGTGATGGTTAGGGCTGCAGAGTGAGGAACCTACTGACAATACGATACGGGTTTTGTATTTGATTAGCGGGAGCCTCTTGAAGCCGTTCGAGTTGTAACTGTATGTACTGATATTTAAGAATGCGTATACGGAGACAAAAGGTTGCTCTGCATAAAAGAGTGCAAGGTCAAAAATCTTCCGTGAACGACCCATTGCTCAATCACTTTTGAACTGTCAAATCTCTAGGTATGAGGCCACGCAGATACTTGAACTGTCTCAAAATATGTAAGGCATTCTAAGTATAATAGTTTGTGCAATCTAGAATAGGTTACCTAGACTTTAACCTTTTGATAACCTTTGTAGCCCTCGCTTGCCTAATAGCTACTTTTAGAAATAATTGATAGATTCAGGCGTTACTTTGCGGAAATCCATATTTAAAATGAACAAAATAAGAATATGTAGCTTACTTCCGCCAAAACTGTAAGTCAGACAAATGATAAATGGTAAAATTAACACAAGTAAAACCCCACGCTAAACAAAACCCTACCCCAGATTGAACTAATGAAAAATATAATATTGTTAGTATTGTTTGTCAGTTTTGTTTAGCGTGGGGTTTTACTTGTGTTAATTTTACCATTTATCATTTGTCTGACTTACAGTTTTGGCGGAAGTAAGCTACATATTTTTATTTTATCATTTTTTTTTTTACCTACTTTTAGATTTTTAAAAGCACACAGGCAGAATGTTTGACAAGGCAAGGTAGGTATACAAACTTGACTTCCGAAGACATTTGGTCGTATTACCGTGGTAAACACAATGATGTTATATATAAACTGAGGTAAATTCTCATTGGGTAAACACAGGTATGTAACTGTTATGAGGGCCCTCTAGGGGCCCATGTGAATAAAAAAAATAGTTTACCTAATTCATTGCCAAACTCTGACAACAGAGACCAGGTCTACCTCATACATAAGCAATTTCATTGACTTGATGTATTTATAATATTTTAATACGTTGGTAGCTAGGTATAGTTCCTATGTAGGTATATAGTTTACGCAATCAGGTCCTAATCAAGAAGGTTAAAAAAATACGGAGACCAAACCGCCAAGTTGAAAGTGAAGCACCCAAGATATGCCAATTCGCTCGTACGCACAAGCCTCACGCACAAAGTTACACTATTTTATGCCTATCGGCCGCCACATCGCAGCAAGATCCCGACCTTATAAGTCGTGTTCTATGTGTCAAGTTCTCACGGAAAATCAAAACCAATGCAGTCTGTTGTGATATAATTGTGTATCAACCACAAAACACCACAAATTATCCATTCATGCACACATTCGCTGCCGCGATTTGCTGCTTCACTCGTTTGTTTGGCGGTGTGGTCTCCGTATTTTTAAGATCTTCTTGGTCCTAATACATTACCTAGACTTTAACCTTTTGATAACCTTTGTGTTGTGGCCCTCGTTTGCCTAATAAATACCTAACCTACATACCTACTTGTCATAGGCTTTAAACAACACACAGACTGAAAATTAGACAAGAAAGATATGGTACCTGCGCAAAATTCAAAGAATTTATTGTAGGTGTTGAGTACGAAGCATCATAACATGTTAAAGCACTTAAAAGTCAAATAATTAAAAGTCCACGAATAAGAGGAAAAAAACATCATATTGGACAAAAAGTCAAGACCATAATACAAACTTAACCATATAACGCTAATACTTAACTACACACATCAACTAAGTCTAGGATCAAAGTGTTTCAGTGAAATATTTTTAAATCAAAACATAAGTTCAAAAACTAAAACTCTACGACGGTTGGATTTTAGTTTTCCTATGATAACTAAACTCTTGCGATGATGACGAATGGATTGATACCTCGCTTGTCAAAATCGGACCAAGTTTTTAGTTTAATCACCTTCCTTCCTTTGCTTTGCTGTAGTCGGGTAAAAATATACCTACTGGCCCCTAAAAAAGTATGGAATGCTATTAGGTTTTCAAAATTTTAATTCACAAAGAAAAGGAAGCTTTGAAGATTTGAAAGAGTTTGAAATTGTGTTCGAAAGTCCTTACGTCTTACATTTTTTTTCATATTTTACATTTTTTTTCCGAAATACCAACATTTCGCTTAATCTTAAAAGTTGGGCATTGTAATGTCTCACCGTCATTTGTCTGGGCCAGAGATAATTCGAAAGCCGGGCGCACTCAACGCGATTTTGCGAATGCTATTGAAACAAAGCCAGACTCTTGCCCAGTTTGGCGAGTTCCTGGAATCCTGGACTTACAAGCTGACTCCAATACACCCCGGAAGTTCACTACGCGAAAACAAGCGACATTCAAGCTTGTGTGCTCGTAAAAACGCTCGCGGCTGTGTGGGTGAAACGGAAGGAGCGCGGCAGTTGCGCGGGGCGCGCGGTGTGTGGAACCGGCGCAGGCGCGCTAACGCGCCTGAGACTTCGTTACTGTTATTTAATCTGGGCCTGAGATTTATGGAGAGCTAACTCGCCGAAACAAGGTCATTAGGCGCGCGTTGTCACACGTCCTGTACGTGTGACAACGTACCGTGTCCCCAGTGTGTACAGGCATAACGCTTACGAAATTTCTTCACTCCTTTAACCATGATGCCCTGAAATGGGCTGACGCATTCTAACTCGCTATAGTGTACACAGGATGTACACATGTAGAGTGTACACAGGATGTACACATGAAACAAACAACATATCAAAGTTAAAAGGTCGGTACATATGACTTATTTTGGTCAGATCTGAGCTCACATTAAGTCCTTTACACCCACTGTTAGGACATCACACGTCATTCTGAGTAGGCATTTGTTTATTCTAATGATAGGTAACATGAAGTTATTATTACCCTTTATTATGAGTATGACACCTCAAGTTGAGCTAGCTTGATTTAAACAGCATTACTTATATAAACAACTGTCAAAGTGTCAAAGTTATTAAAATATCGTTATTTTATAGCTGTGCCCGTGTAGTCATTTCTCTGTATTAAATAAGTAACATATGTGTTGTTTTAGGACCAAAGCTACAATAACTATAATACATTTTTATCACAATTTGTTTAGCAGTCAAATAATTTATATTGCTCGGCTTCTACTTATCGGATTGAAATTCAATAAAGTAGAAACACCAGATTTTCACACCATCAGTAAAACAGCATTTCAATCGGTCCATTCGTTTTTACGTGATGCACCAACAGACAGACAGACAACATATATTCTTGTTCAGAAGTTAGCCATATTTTTTATTATCTTCATTGTACTGGTTTATTAGGGCTGGTTACTGTTAAAGTTACTGTTATAGTTTACGTAGGGTTAACCGTTAAGGCGAAATGGTATCCAAATTTGACGATTCGTCCTCACGAATATTTAAAACTAGACCTTTGAAAACGGTTAATTTACTTTATTATTTATGTGTAATAAATGTTCACAAAATACTTTATCGGGCTGTGGTCACCGAAACACGATTAAATAAATTTGGCTCAATAGAAAAATAACCTAAAGTTTCCTAAATATCACCCGTTTTGACGTTCCCGTCGTTGGAATGAATCAACTTCATTCGGTTTCTATCGTAGATGTTTTTACTAAAACCAAATGTGTGTAATCCCAACAAACATTTAAATACTGAATAATCGTAAGATTATTAAAATCAAAATATGAACTAAAATCGGCTCCCGAGAAGCATCACCTTTCCTGCTTACTCTGCAGTACAACGAGCAGGACAAAAATTTGGAGCCCATAGCGCCATGACGTTATATAGGAATTGACAGACGGTGCATCAAATTTTGTGCCTAACGGGTACTTTAACTGAAATGTCGATGTTTGTTATTGCTAAATAGAGATGGCCGTTTCAGAAAAAACGTTATTGGAGATCGCTGCCAGTGAATGATGCTGGCAGCCGATGCCGATATAATGTAAAACGGATGCCCTCAACATCCGATTCTGAGAAACGTGAGCACAAGACATTACAGATGCCACCGAGCGCACGGTTGGTAACTGAACATTATAGTCTTGCTCGCTCGCTCTCTGTTGCACCCGTGGCCGTGCGAGCAAGACGACCAACGAGAACGACAACGTACTTTTATACCTAGATTGAGCCGGTGCGCGCGAGTCCTTGGTTGCGAAATACTAAGGGTATTTAATAATAATGATCGTAAAATAATTAAAGGCCTTTCTAAGTATTGTAGTAAGGCGTTTATTGAAGGGACCCGAGGGCCGTTATAGGAAAGTACACTCCGTCGAGCGATGTATCTCTTTTATGAGAGCTGATTACGCGATGTCTGTAAATATAGCGATAGTATTTACCTATTATTAACCCTTGGGTGGACGAATTAAGTCACAGTAATTCCCGCCCTAAGATAGGTATAAACTCTAATAAATAAGATGATAAATCAATATGCATGCAGCTGTCACGTAATCCTATAAAATATTTGAGTTCAATTAATTAACTTAGAGCTGGGTTTCATTAAGGAATTAATGAACCTTTAGCCCTTTAGGTTGCATGAATAGAAAATATCATTGCTCATGAAGTCACCTATTTCGAGATTGCTCCATACAATTACTGCGACCATTTCCCACGATTATGGAATCTCGCATCTGGTTAGAAAGTTAACGAACAGGGTAATTTGTAATTTGTTTTCAAGTGTTTTTTTTCAACCTTTTATGACCAAGTAATAGATCATTTGTAAAATATACGAATTACGCACGCTTTCTTTTGTATGAACCAGTAGTAGTTTTTGATCATGTCGAGACGGCAAAGAGCAGCAAATCCTTTTTGGGACTACTTTGATAAAAAGACGATACTATCGGAATTTGTAAATATTGTAGTCAGTGTATAATTTATGTCTTCGACGAGAAGCACCATCCCGTCAGAGAATAACGGTCTCTAACGGGATGGTGGTTTCGTCATTCTAAAATATACCCGACTTTGAAATATACCATACAAGGTGTAATATTGTTATAAACTATGTGCCTTGTGAACGAATATTCTCCAAAGCCGGGTACAGTTTAATGAACGAAGGACACGCTTTTCCAACTCTATTTTGGAAAACATTTTCTTTTGTTTTGAAAAAATATATTCATGTGTAAATTCGTATTTTATCTTGACTCAACTGGAACATAACTAAATATGTTTTGGTCGTAACTATAAACAAAACTCTAGGTAATTATCTAACTTCAAAGTAATCCGAGTAAGCCGAGGCTCGCGCAACGAAACGCTGCGCGAGCCTCGGCCAGGCGGTAAATTTATCACGTTTCGGCCGGCATCGATGCCGAAAAAAACGATGCTGGCATCGGTTGGTGTATGACAAATATCGATGCGCATCGATGCCAAAAATTAACAATAACGCCCATCTCTATTGCTAAAGGAAGATGGTGCAGGTGCAACCCACCCTAAGCGTTATAGACAGACAGACGGCGGGAAACGACTTTGTTCTAGACTATGTATTGATTACAAATAAAGTGACAGGGATATCAGGGTAAATAAATACCGACGAGGCACCGTCAACTTTAGAAGAGGTTTTATTTTTTAATTAGTCCTGAAGTTTTTCTCGCTTACTTAAAAATATTTGTAACAAGACAAGTTCAAATACTAAAACCCGACTACGGTCGGGTAAAAAATAGTCTATGACACTTGCGAACAAGACGAACCGATTGATACCTCGTTTGTCGAAATCGGACCGATAGGGGCAACGCTATTGTGGAACATCCACATACCCACATACATACATACATATCTATGTATATACATAGGTATATACATAGACTGTTAAACTCATTACCCTTCAATGGAAGGGTAATGACTTCACCGTAGTCGGGTAAAACTTGTTGCCCAATATATTTTAGTATTTATTATCTAGCTGTACCCGCGGCTTCGCACGCGTGGTCAGTCATTTCTCTAGATTAAAAGTACTATATGACCTAAAATACCAATATACCAACATTTGATCAAAATTCCTTCAGCCGCAAAAAGTTTTTATCGATTGCTCGGCTTCTACTCATTGGATTGAGATATCAAGTACCCCAGTTTTTAAGTCAAACCCTAAGCTATTCAATAGTGAAAACCGCATCGGTCCAGTAGTTTTTACGTGATGCGCGAACAAATATACAGACAGACAGATACGAATTTTAAAAATGTTATATTCTTGTTTAGTAGCTTATTTCAAGTACCCTAGACAATTTTTTTAATTATCTTCTTTGTACAGACTTTTTCGTTCTTATTACTTTATTATAAGTATAGATACATAATTTTTTCGTGGCACGATGTACAAACATTCGTAGTTACGACTTGTACCTTGACTGACTATCGTCAGCTCTTGCACTGTTGATCTACTGTTAGAAAAATACCCGGTACAGCCCCCTTACTCTCGAACACCATTCCGAGTCAATCACGATCCCAACAGTGTCATTCAGCTAGAAAACTTAACCTGCACTGCAACGTGATTGTTACCTTTCGGTGTGGCAACATGTGGCATCTTGGTGTTAAAAAATTACGTCCTTCCCCCACTTCCCAAACTTTCTCCCACTTCCCCCACCCTTCCCCCTTTATTCCTACCCTTTCCTTATTTCTTCCCTACCTTCCGCCACTTCCCCTCACTCTTTTCCCACTTCCTCTACCCCGTTCCCACCCTTCCCTTCAGCTTCCCTCACTTCGCATCACCTGCCCCAGTTCCCGCACCTTTCCCTGACATTCCCTACCCTCCCCTCAATTCCTCCCCCCCCCCCCGTTCCCTCACATCCCCAAACCTTCCCCCTCTACCCAACACGTTGGAGTGCAGTTGCACTGTTGGGATCGTGTTTGAATCAGAATGGTGTTCGAGAGTAAGCCAACAGGACAGATTACGCTATAAACTAATTAAAAGCTTTTATTCAACTTGCAATGTTTGTATGTATGTATGTAAGTATGTATGTTTGTTTAGGTCAAATCTTGCAAGTTGAATTAGAACCACTTCCTATTATTCTACGGAGTTGAATTTTTATATGTTGGTTCAGTTCCGATGAGAATGCTTTTTTTGGTACGCATGACCTGAATAGATCCAGGATTAGCTCCAGATAATGGAACTCTTCAACGGTTAATATCACAGACATGAAATGTTGTGTACGCATTTTATCATGATAGCCTGTTTTAAATTTTACCATGACATTGTTGCTGCACTCAGGGTTGGGTCCTGACTAGGGAACTCCTCAACGGTTAACAGCATAGACACGAAATGTTGTATACGCATTTAATTATGATAGCCCGTTCTAAGTTTCAACATGACATAGCTAGTGCATAAAAGATTTTTTTTTAACTTTTTTAATTAACTTATTTTATTGTAAGTACATTCCTACTGGGGCGTCGCAAACAGATAAGAGGGGAAGGAACAATTCTTATTACTAACTTACCAATACCTACACTGTGGATTAATTATAATATTACTAGTTTTCCCGCCCGCGACTTCGTCCGCGCGGACTACTGTTTATTGCAAAAAAAACTTACTATTTTCTGGGATAAAAAGTATCATATGTTTTATTCCAGGGTAACAGCTATCTCCATTCTAAATTTCATCAAAATCCGACCACCCGTTATCGCGTGAAAGCTCCCCAAACAAACAAACAAATAAACAAACAAACAGACAACGATTCACTTTTATAATATATTGGTATGGATTATATGTATGGTAACTAGGTAATTATTCTCTCATAATCTCAGTATCACAATTATTTAAACCAAATTATCTATGTTAATCTATGTTGTTACTTTCTTCAAATATCACTAGATAATAATAATGATGTGGATTTAAATACTCTCATCGTCATCAGCATCAGCCTATATCTGTCCACAGCTGGACGTAGGCCTCTCCTAATGCACGCCACTGAGCTTGGTCTTCAGCTCTCCATTTTCTTTCCATCATTTCCTTTTCGCAGGGCGTCACTCACAAAATACTCTATTATAATAATATTTTCCATTTGTCTCCCATCGAAGGCTAAGTCGGTAATGCAATTGGCCACAAAATAAATACAATAAAGCATCACTCAAAAATACATCATGATAAGGCGCCTATCAAGTTTCGAGAGATAACGTCAACTCAATCCCTTAAATAAGAGGCTTCAACTCTCATCCCATTACTTTATGCAACACTATGATATAACACGTTCTACATTATTCATATTTACTTGCAAATATTATTGTACAGTGATCGAGACAAGTGTTACTTGTCAATTAATCATTTAATTGTTTATTTTTCACTCATTTCATCACTTGGTGGGCCCAAAACTATGCGCGCGTGCTAACTTTGCCACTTCGCTCCACCTCTTTAGGAATGGAATTATAAAAAAACTCGTTCGTGCACCCCTACTCAAGGATTATTTCCTCCAAAGGACTTTGAAGGTTTGGCATAGTGCTCCGCCATGTTGTAGTTTGTGGCGCACAATGAAACATAGTTTTTAGGGATAGAAGAAACTCCAAATACAAAAACTGGAGTATAAAGTTATAATGTTCCACGTTACAGGGATAAAGCTATGCCAGCCTCCAATGAAAATGTTTCTGTCCTTGCAAATCTCTATGTCCACCGGTTTAAGCTGTGCATTGTCTGTCTGTCAGTCAGTCAGTGTCACGGGCTCACGGTAGGTACTGTTTTATAGATATAGATTATAGAGAACACCAATGCTAACTATAATTCAGACCCATTTGAAAAGTTAGGTAATTAATATTTTAAAATAGGTACGACATACCAAATGTGGCTACATGATTTAGTGTACGTGCGCATAAAACGACTTTTTTAAATCGTTCTTATTTTTGCTGACCGTATGTCCCTTCGGTACAGCTGCAATATGTCATGTCACCTATGTCTATAGTTTTTATTTAGTATACCTATTTTTTATATATTGCAGTGGTTTGTGCCAATAAATAATTTTTCTTTCTTTCTTCTGTATCACGTGTAATCGGGAAATTTCAGAAAACGGACCATTCCGGAGAACCAAACTTTATGTAACACGTTAAACATTTCTCCACCGACCTGTACTCAAATTCCTTTAGGCAAAAGGTCAAGCACAAATATATGCGACCAATCCTTTTAAATAATGTCGAGCGATTTGTCCGCGCGGTACATCAATATTATTTATATTGTTTTTTTTTAATTGGTAACAGAAATACGTGATGCGCAAACAGAGTAGTTCTGGTTGGATTCAGTCTCTCACTATGGAGTTTGGTCAGAGTTGACGCGGGTAGAACTGTAAAATGATGATTTTGTTAGGAAATCCACTAGATAAATATTAATAACTTAAAAATAATAATTACAACTATAAAAAAAAAATGCAAACGGTTTTGTTGTAAGGAAACTGAATGATACAGATAATGTACTAAAAACTAAAAATAAAATAAAAACGTGCAGCGAGTCGAATTTTTATTACTCAGGTAACGCTACGCTCATAATAAAGCAGTAAGTAACAAAAAGACTGTAAAAAAAAAAAATGGCCCCGAGGACTTGAAAAGAGCTGCTGAACATCAATATAAAGTTTTTTGAAATCGTGTCTATCTGTCTGTCTGGAAATACGGTTTTCACTGTTGGAAATCTTAGGTTTTGACTTAAAACGGTATACTTCATATCTCAACCCGATGAGTGGAAACCATTAAAAATGTTTTTGGCGATTGAAGAAATAAATGACCACGCGGGCAAAGCCGCAGGCACAGCTAGTACTTAATACTAGTTTTTCAGTATAGTCCTTTGCTATCATAAAAATATAATAGTAGAACATTGATTCCTTTAGAAAATATTAGCGTTACGAAACATAAAAAATATAATAGTAGAACATTGATTCCTTTAGAAAATATTAGCGTTACGAAACATAAAAAATATAATAGTAGAACATTGATTCCTTTAGAAAATATTAGCGTTACGAAACATAAAAAATATAATAGTAGAACATTGATTCCTTTAGAAAATATTAGCGTTACGAAACATGAAAAACCTCAACAAAAATTACAATAATAAAATAATCCAAACCAATGTCGTCCATTTACGAAATACGAATACCTCGCTGGTGTTACCATATTTTGAGGCCTTTACCAAAATAAATTGATTAATTTGTATTGTCACTGTTGTATTCCAAATCCGGTGGCAGACGCATTCTTGTAACTCTCACGCGTGCTCATATTTCTTTTGTTGACGTGGAGCGTCTTTAAAATCACTCCGATACATACGGGGTACCACCATGACTAAACGAGCGACCGTCATGAAAAGGGTATATCGTCTCGCTTTCATAACCCTGTAATTATAAACTCCAGAGAGTTATTTTTTAGCTTATACGTGGTGGACCAAACCAATGCCCCCGGAGGGAAAGTACCCTAAATATTGAAGTTAGCAAATTTAACTTAAAGGTTTAAATGTTTTCTCTCTATATAAACAAAATGATACTTATACAAATGACAAATGATATTTAGCAATATATAGCATCAAAAAGTACAAGACGTATTGAAATAAATATTTTAACCAAGTATGCAAACTTTTTATACAAATTTGAAATTGAAAACTATAGATTGGCTTGTTAACTTTGAAATAGCGTTGTATCATATTGTTTACTTTGAAATAGCGTTGTATCATATAGCGTGTATTTACTGGAAACGACCATTCATTTATTTTTAACAAAGTCGATAAGATAATGTGTATCTTTTTAACTGTTAATTATAATAAAGTGTTTCGTATCGTATCGATAAATGGAACAAAACTTGTTTTAACTGTTAATTATAATAAAGTGTTTCGTATCGTATCGATAAATGGAACAAAACTTGTTTTAATTGTTAATTATAATAAAGTGTTTCGTGTCGTATCGATAAATGGAACAAAACTTGTTTTAATTGAAAAGTTAGTTTTAACAATTGATAAATGTTGAAGCGAACTTTTTTTTTCTTTTAATAAGGCGTGTTACCTTCACGTGCCCTTATTCTAATCGGTTCCGCATAGATCTGATTAAGGTTATTAAAAGGCCTTGCGGAATATTGTCCCATTCTTGTGAAATTGCTATTCTGAATTGCTAGTCTCTGTTACTATTTTGACGAACCATGTCGATGAACACAAATTCCGTTCGCCTGTTCATAGTGATGCCACCCCAGACACGAACCGTCTCCAAAAGAAACACGCTCCTCAATGCAGCTTTGAGCATATTGGCGTAGATGTTTCACGACAAACAAACGTTCGTGCGCCCTGACACAGCCCCAACCACTTTAGTTTTATTTTTAGACATCCGCTAAAATAAAAATTACGTTTACAGATTAACATTCGTGCGAAATATGTATAATGCGACTTACCAAACATTTTTTTTGGCCTGTTGTTGTATTATAAAACAAGCCATAATTATTCTAGGTATTTTTATGGGTAAGCACTAATGAAAGTTACTATAAAACTTTCATAAGTATAATGGATACATCAGTATAAAATACTTCTCCGAACTTTTATTTCGGATATTGATATATTTTATTTCGTATATCCGGTACTGATAGTAGTATCTGATGCTGATACGGATTATTTAATACTAGCGGATGCCCGCGACTTCACACGCGTGGTCATTTTAATATATATTCTATGACACTCACAAATAACGTGGCTTTCTACTGGTAAAATAATTTTCTAAATCGGTTCAGTAGATCCAGAGATTACCCCCTACAACCTCACAAACTCACGAACTTTACCTCTTTATAATATTAATATAGATTAAATACTGTTTTGTAGAATATATGATGTAAAACAATATCATACGAACCCGAACACATTGTAATTACGTAAATTACGCTAGATTACATACGTCACGTACGTCACAATTTTACTAAGTCACCCTGGCAACACAGAATCTTTCATACATTAAACAATCGTGCTAGTTCTATAACAATAGGTATTAATTTATTATAATTAATGTAAAATAACTGCCGTAATAGGCGTTTGATTTTTAAATGCCTAATTTTCCGTAATATATGGGTTCATCCTTGAAAATTCACGTGTAATATGTATATTAGAACTATTTTAATGCGTTACAGTTATAGAAATAATATAATTTATAACTACATAGTATGCACACGTTTCGTCTATAGGCTCGACGGAAAGACTCGACCAAATGCTGCCCAGCTCACCTGTATTCTTCTCTCTTAAAGACCCCCTTTGGTTAAGTGGTGCGTCGAGTGGTGATCCGCATGGTGGCTGGCGGTAGTTAGAAAGGTAGAGCTGATGTTTGGGCTCAGTGGCGTGCTATGGGAGAGCCTATATCCAGCTGTAGACTGACACAGGCTGATGAAGATGATGCTAAAACACCCTAGAAGGGATTTTCCATCAGATTTCACGCTAGAGGATAGCTAGGATTTACAATTGTCAGTCCAAGTTGGCTCTACAATTTTTAGCCCCGGGGTCTGTCTGAAACTCAGGTACCAGTGCAGCAAAAATGTCCTGGACATTTTTGCTGAGCACAGGCTTAGTGTAATCGGGTCCATGTTCTCAATAAAAAAGTTGCTCCGCGGGTCCATAGAGCAAAACCTACATAGTAGGTAGTGACAGTTTATCCTCACTTCAAGGTTGAGTTTTAATTCTTTAATCCGCGTACAATGTCTTTGGACGGTATAATATTATTGGCTATTGTCCGACAACTTAGGGTTCCATGGGATATATACAAAACTAATACCAACAATCATATAGTCAGTATAGTCTAGACTAAGTTAGCGTGACAGCGCGTCGCGATTGTTAGTGTGGTTTAAATTGCACTTACAGTGCTGAGACTGCAAACACTGCTAACAGTCTGTTTAAATTGTTGGTCAGCATAGGCACGCTAACAAATTAAACCGAAGATTGCATGCTTCAGTCATTTGAGTCAGCTGTTCTGTGAATCTACCTACTGTTGTTTTGTTTTTAGTATTCTCAGTTCTCTTTTATTTCTGTTGAATTCGTTCGCTTCGGCTAATAGAATATAATCATCAAATCAGCCACCATTTGCTATGCTTCACTTGTTTGTTTGGCGGTGCAGACCCTGTCTTTTTTTAAGCCCTTTGTGTCATACTGTATTTTTTTTTTGGATTGATGTTTGCTGTTTTCCTTTACCGGCCTCTACAGCTTGAACCTAACTAGAACGCTCCGCCTCGATGCGTGACGCAGAAAGCGCAAAGTTAAAATTTTGAGACCGGCTCAAGGGCAATCAGGGGGTACGGACCTCGGCTTGGACGGTCGTCTCGATTAGGAGGGGCGGACTAAACACCCCTGGATAGTGTTAGTAGTGATCGAGAGGGCCTTGAAAAAATGGCTAGCAGCCTTTTGATTGAATTATACAACTGACCGCCGATTCGTATTACACCTTCGAAGAATCAGCAATAAACTCGAAGGTGAATAATAACAGACTATGAGTTACGGGAACTTTTACCTCGCTGGCGAGGTCATTGTCTGTGTCTAAGTGTGTTGATTCCCCCTGGCGGGTTGCCAGAGGAGGTAGAATTGTCCAAAACATCGCGAGGGCATCATTTTAGCCACTCAACTTAATCAAGGATACGGTTGTTCAATTGGTTAAAAGCACATGCCGCGCAGAGCAGAGGCATGGACGATCGCGGGTTCAAATCCCGCCAAAACAACATTAAAAATTCAGAAAAAAATAAGAAAGATATGGTTTCGTCAGGCTTTTAGGTACTGCTCTATCATAACAACAAAAATATTCCGAATTCTCTACAGAACCCACGAAACAAACTCAAACAAACTGTTTTCACAAGTTAATCCGTTTAAGCTTGGTCATGAACCGGATCCTGTTGCGGCACATTTTAGGAAAGCATGACGTCATAACAGACAGATGAACAACTTGGGAGGTTAGGTATTAGCATAAAATAAGTACACTTTGCGCTTTGCCCTTGTGGAGATTTTCTGGGATAAAAAATAATATTTCAGCAAAATGATTTTTTATCGATTGCTCGGTTTCTACTTGTCAAAGCGTACCAGAACATTAAGCCAAAAATCGCTCCGTGCTTGGGTAGGCACGTTAAGCTATCGGTATCGGCTGTTTGTGATTAATAGCAGTCGTTAAAACATGTGAGAGATCCTCGGGCGGCCTGATAAACTCTGACGGCAGAGGCCAGCACTTTCTAACACGAAAAACAATCAATTAAGCCAAACCCTAACATAACCCGCTCACTTGTCCCTCACACACATTTTATTTATAAATCCATTGTTACAGTTGTTTACAACATGTGAGGGACCAACACTTAAAATTGCATCTTAATCGGTCCAGTAGTTTTTAATTCATACGAAAACAGATACAGCAGACAGACACCATCAAAAATAATTGTTGTTCAGGATCCATACACCTTGTTTTCTAATTATATTCATTGTATCTACAGTTTTTATTGATTTTTGCTTTATTATAAGCAGGTGTAGAAGACAGATTTCTGCAAGTAGGTAAGTATTAGGCATCATGCTGGTCTTTTACATAATATATCGACATATATAAAATATACAGTCAAAGGGTCACCTATTTGCTCTACAACTATAAAAAAACAGTTTTTTTTTATTAAGTAAGTAGGTTACACGCACTTTTACTTTTTTATCATAATTTAGTACAAAAACAGAATATCTACATAAAGGTCTGCATTTAGCTGACCCGTGCTTAATTACTTTCTCTTTTATTAGCCTTAAAGCCTTTTCTTTACGAACCCTTTCTCGTACTGTCAAATAAAAATGCCTTGTCGGGACTGATGTTAGCAAAAAACAATTCCAACGAACTTATTTGTATGTACATTGGATACTTAAGTCGATTTTAGAGCGCATTTACGTACAACAATAGCCGATTTGGGGTCACTGCGACTTAAATCGTCTGCACAAGAATGGATGATGATGTTGGAAGATGGTACAGGCGCGGCGCCTAGAATGCCACCTGTTCAATGCTGCCAGAACACTATGACCTACCTTTGAACAGATATTTTGCTTTGAATAGGCTTTTAGTCATTCTTTTATTTAGTTATTAAACGGGACTTAATCGCGCTGAAATCTTAATTTTTATTTACCTGTCGTTCCGATCGGTGCATTGATCGTGGTCACGAGAAGACTGAAGTAGCGGGTGTCAGCGTCGAGAAGGGCGAGCGTTGTCTCCAACTACCCGCATTTGGTTTTGTACAAATTCAGAATTGTCACGACACACAACACTAACGACATCTGCAGATTTCTTCTAAAAAATATATATAATAATTACGTAAGATTTTAGCGAAATTATGTCCCGTTTATACGTATACTAGCTTACCCGCCCGCGACTTCGTCCACGCGGACTCAGTTTATCGCGAAAAAAGCGTCCTACTTACGTTATTCTAGGATATTAAAAACCAATGCAGAAGTAGACTTAGACTTCTTGGTTATGGCCTCCGTGGCTTGTTGACTTAATCTGTGGCACCAACGCTCTTGATGATTTTTGATGGACTTGTTATTTCATTTCCATGGCAACCATTTCTTACAGCGAGTATTCAACATGTTTTAGTTTTCCCGTGGAAACTTACATGGATTTTCCGGGATAAAAAGTATTCTATGTTTTATCTAGGGTATAAGCTATCTCCATTTTAACTTTCATCGAAATCCGTCCAGCGGTTATCGCGTGAAAGCTCCCCAAACAAACAAACAAACAAACAGACAACATTTCACTTTTATATATTGGCATGGATAACTATGTGTTTGAATCGCAATAGTTTAAACACTACAATTATTTTATTTTTCTTATTATCTATCTATACTTATAATAAAGCAGTAAGTACCAAAAAGTCTGTACATATTTAGATAATTAAAAACACGAGCGAGCCGTCAGCAGTCGCATATGATGTGTAACGTCTGACATTTCACCTTGGTAATAGGCAATATAACACACCCCCCACACCTCCCCACCCTCACACGTGCACGACATGATACCCTCTCCAAGTCCCTTAGTTCCGTTGCACTAATGTTTAAATTTAGTTGAAATGATCAAACAGCTTTTAAGTTGAGTGTAGTGAGTTAAACAAGTTAATTAACACCAATATCATTTCGGACATTTAATAAACTATAAAGAATAGATAAATATGAAAAAAAACATCCCCGTAGTATTTCTTGGTGCTCTCTTCTCTAACGTGCGTATTTAGAAGCGCCGGTAGAGTCAGAAAGGCATTTCCTTTTCCTGTGCGAGATTCAACTCTGAGTTAGCACATGAAAGGGAAATTTATTTTTCTAACTCAAAGCATATTTATTTTACCTAATTTTAAAGGTTTGATCTATTTATAATTTTTCATGTTTTTTCTGCCTATTTACAATAAATACTTTGACTATGAGAAATACTAGCCTTTTAAATGCTGTATTATGTTTACCTCCGCAGCGTCCGCCACCGCACTGGCTAATAAGTCTTTCGTTTAAAACAATAATGACTATAATTATTGGAATGGTGTCCGTCGGTTTTTACCACACGCGGGATGTAAAATCATGCCTCAAGATAAATAAGCTTGGATATCCTATTCCTAATAAGCTGGCTCTTGTGGTTAAATCACGTGATTTGGTTAAAACCGTGGGGTGTGGTGCGTCTGTTCGCGAGAAAACTTTTCAGTTGTTTTGTTGAATCTCCTGTTTGTGTTACATAGTATTAAAAAGTAGATTATTTTATTAAAAAGTGGCTCATACGTGTTAGACTAAAAGCACATATAAAGTACAATATAATACATTTCTTCAAAATTAGTTCAGCTGTCAAATAGTTTTTTAATGATTGCCCGGCATTTGATCATTGGATTAAGATACCAAGTACCCCAGTTTTTAAGAAAAAACCCTAAGCTATCTAATAGTGAAAACCGCATTGCAATCGGTCTAGTAGTTTTTACGTGATGCACTAACTAACAAACATACAGAAAAACAAACTAATCAACAAACAAACCTAGTAACTTTACTTTGCTAAGAAAATAGTTATGTATTTATACGGTATAAATCACTGTCAGTCACTGTCGTCACAGAGCATTTACTCGAATCGAGCCCTAATCACTGGACTGAACTCTACGACCCGAAGATCCTGTCCACGGAACGTCACTACTAGTCCAGGATTGTACGTGAAGCGGTTAAAGTTAAAAAGTATCCCAATTTCAACTGGCAGGATGGTTTCAAGTTGGCTGCGTCCTGGAATCCCGTGATAAGCAAGTGTTCGCGTCGCGGTTTATGTCAGAAGATATCTGCAGATGTCGTTATTGTCGTGTGTCGTGACAATGCTGTTTTTTTACATAACCAAATAGTTAATAGTAGTTGGAGACAACGCTTGCCCTTCTCATCGCTGACACCCGCTACTTCCCGGTGTTGTAATCTGCATTACGTTACAGTGAATTTATTATAATAACAAAAAATGTGGATCTATTATATACCAACCTGCACTACCAATACTCTTAGTTGGATGTTTGTTTATGTATATTTGTGTGTGTGTAAGAGATACAGAGTGTGTGTTTGCGTGTGTGTGTTGTGTGTGTGTGTGTGTGTGTGTGTGTGTGTGTGTGTGTGTGTGTGTGTTAGAAGTTGCGTTGCCATTACTATGGCATTTTGGTAAATATTACTAAAAATTTACGGCCTACGGCAGCATCTCCATTGCTGATGCAAGAACTAAAATAGGTATATACTTTATCAGCAGTTATTAAGTCCTCTAAACCAACAAATTTAATTATCTTATTTGTACAGACTTTTTGTTAATTACTGCTTAATAATAAGTTAAGTATATATAGATCATCAAAATAACTACGCTTCCCGCTAGCAACCGCACCGAACACCAACCTAACACATTCCGATCAGCGAACCTACGTTATTTTCCACGCAGTTTAGGCAAGACCTCGTGAGTCACAACACTAAGCACAAGATCGCGTTTTCCTTAAAAGGATTTTTGGTAGCCGGCTGCAAGTTTATAGCGATGTGTTAGATAAGTAAGTTTAGAATTTAGAATTGTCCTTGTTGACTTTCAATCTTTCACCCTTTCTCGTTCACCCGCTTTATAAATAACGTAAAATATTCGAGAATTTAGCAACATTTGAAATGTTCTCTATGTAGCTTTTTGACTACTGTACTTGAAGAGTATAAGATCTTATACTCTTCAAGTACAGTAGATTAAAAATTGTTGGAATCGGTTCAGTAGTTTGATCTTTATAAATGTCCAAGCGTTCATTGGGATAGGCCTTTGTCCAGCAATGGACGAACACAGGCTGATGATGAAACGACCAAGGTAGCTTTGCAATTGGGACCACGTACTTTGTAATGTTCTAAATATCGGGTACCCGCTTTCCATGATACTCACAATATTCAAGAGTTTAGCCAAATTTAAAATTTCTTGACTGTAGCTTTCTATCTGTAAAGTAGTTGTTGGAATCGGATAAGTATTTGGATCTGTATAAACGACCAAGGTATAGCTTTTTCTTAAGGCGTATATTGCCGTGCTTACGGCGATGTTAACTGAATATACACTACGGTAAGTTTACGGGTCTTTTAAAAGTCTGTACGGTGGTATTGAAAGTCCATACGGCTAAATTAACCGTAAAAAGATTAACCTTACAGAAAGGGTGTTTTGATGTTACCTGTACATTATAATCAACGGCACCATACTAACGTTTTACCTGTACATTATAATCAACGGTACCATACCAAATTTTTACCTGTACATTATAATCAACGGTACCATACCAACGTTTTACCTGTACATTATAATCAACGGTACCATACCAACGTTTTCACTTAGCTAAGTAAAAATTAACGTAAGCATTACAAACTAACCTCACGTCATTATAATTTAACCGTGTAAGTTCTAATTCGCCTTACGCTAGAAATCCATTTTTCTCGGTGTAGCTGTGCAGTTGGGACCACGGCACCTCTAACTTAAAATTTGGATTTTTGGTTCATATAATTGTTTGTTTGTTGTATGAGGTAGCGCTGGCCTCTGATGTCAGAGTTTGTCAAGCCGCCCGAGGGCCTCTGACATGGCTTAACGACTGATATTAATCAAAAACAGCCGGGACCGACAGTTTAACGTGCCATCCGAAGCACGGAGCGATGGAAAACCGCACATAACTCAGAAAAATCATTGGTGCGGAGCCTAGGTTTCGTTGGATTCTAAATTGCACTATAGAACCATATATAGGCCACCATCGCTCATATAATTTATAACATCGATAAGTCTACATGAGGAATATAAACGGTTTTTGATATTAAAAGATTTAACCTTCACTAAAAATATAATATGTCTAAAAAACATCGTAGATTTTCATGCGGTATAAATTCGAAATTATACATATAAGCGTAGAAATTATATAGCGTAAGAAGATTGCCCCTGCTTCTCATAGAGGCGGATGTTATTCTCGAAGTTCCTGAGATGTCAGAGATAAATGAAAGCAACGGTCTGACATTTGCAGTTTGAAGACTCAAGGGCGAAATGTATTATAAATCATTTAAAGTAGCTAATATCCGTTTAGATATGAAACATAAGCTTTAGCCCGCGGCTATGCCCGGTTGGACAATACTCACTTCACTTCAAATTATTATTTTCATCCCCTTACGGGTTGAATTCCGGAAAATGTTTTCTGATTGTACAGTAATGTAATAATTGGAAACTACCGCCTAATTTTCAGATTTTTAAAAAGATACGCGCGTTTTCTTAAAACTGAATGAAAAATTTGTATTTCGGACTCTCCCTCCGTCACGTCCCCGTTGTCAGTCAATAACAAACTGAAGAAAACCAATTGAAGCGCGAAGTATACACTGGACTGCAAAGAAAGCGGTTCGGTTATGAAAAATAGGATAACTTTTAAAATATATCAGCAATCATTTTAAAATAAAAACTAAATTAAAGTTTATTTCATTACAAACATAGGAAGAAGTAAAACCTTGTTATTTATTTATTATGATTGTATTATAAACCACATATAAAAATAGCATCGCCCAGAAATCTGGTGGAAAGCATGACAAGCCGTATAACATCGGTATTATAAGCTAGTGGTGGCAATACAAAATACTGAAATGTGTGAAAATTGCATATTTAGATCATTTTTTGAAATCTAGTGAAATATTGATATTTTTACTTATCCTACTTTCATTCAAAATTAACTTATTTATCTTGAACTTTTAATAATAATAATAATAATAAGGGGTGTAAGGGAGTTAATAGGGGGGGAAACTCCAAGTCAACCTCACCTGCACGTGGTGCACCCTGCTTTTAACTAACGAGGCTCTGGCGTCCGATTGGTGGCGGCATATCCATCAAGGGAGTAGGAGGGGCAGAAAGGCTAGAAAGGTCCCCCTTTCTAGAAGGAGAGGGATTAGAACAGGAATAGGAAGGAGTAGGAGTAGCAGAGGAAATAGAAGGGATAAAATAAGTACTTAGGAATAGGTACGTGTAAGCAAGATGGTGGGTATGTATGATAACGTCGTCATAATGATAGGCTACTTTAGAGCTCTTGGACGTGAACGTCCTTGAGAGGTCTAGGTAGGACAGACAGCATTAGTGTAGGATGTTGGCTATGGGTGGTGGCGGAGGAGTATCCAGTATACCAACGGTGGCGCCCACGGGCTTAGTTAGGTAGCTCACTACACGCTTACACGCTCCGGACAGGTGTTGTAGGTTTATTTAGTCCAAAAACCCTCATAAAAATGAATAGCACAAAAGAAAACAGGCCCCAAGTGCCCGGGGACTCTAGGGGGGATGTTGATGACAGTAGGCAGGTACCTCATAGAGTCAGGGGCGAGTTGAATCTCCGGGTGGGATTCTCAAACTGTCAGGCGACTATTGCACGTAACTCGGACTCCGATATAATCTTTTCGTTACCGGCCGAAGATGTTGTGCAAGATAATCTTGCATCTACTAAGGCCAACCAGCGTCCGCGAAAGAAATGGACCGAAGAAATGAATAAATTCATCATACGGACATACTTTATCATTACAAATTTAGAAAATGATACTAGATCATACTTAACCGAACTTCACAAAAAGTTCACACATACATTTCCCGATATACAAGCTTCCAAACAAAGGATAGGTGACCAACGTCGAACAATTCTGCGAAATAATTTACTAACAACAGACCAAATAAATAAAATTAAAAAAGACGTGGAGATATATATAAAACACATAAATACTCCAGGCGTAGAAGAACTCCACACTGACCATAATTTAATAATAAGAGAAGATAATAGAAGTCTTAGTTTAGAAATCATTAATGAGGGCACAAATGGACAAGTCCTTAATGGGATATCTGAACAAAATCAAGGTAATGACAATAAGAGTATAGAAGATGAGTCTCATCAGACTCTCCCGGCTGAAAGTGCTTCGCAGGTAGCTTCGGCAATGAAACCTGCGACCACCAAAGCTGGCAAACCACGTGTGCGCATGAAGTGGAGTATAGATGTTAACATATTCATAATGCGCACATATTTCAAAATAACTGAACTTGAAACAAACTTAACAAGTTATAGACAACAACTTTACCAACAATTTAAACAAAAGTATCCAGATGCAAATATATCAGAACAACGACTAGCAGACCAAAGAAGAGCTATAGTTAACAACAAGTTTCTTACAATAGAACAAATAGATGAAATAAAAGCTGAAGTGACAAGAGAAATACAATCAGAAAGTGATCAAAATAGAACACAGACACGAATACGACATAACACACATAGTCAGTACCATAGACATAGACGACACCCCAACAATGATAATTCAACGCCTTTGCAAATAACTCAAACTGATGATATCATAAGTATGGACTCTTTGACACAAACAAATATAGGGTTATCTACGAACCTTAATCAACAACAATTGGACACTTATGAAGAAGAAATTCAATTTGACGTAAATGAACAATTAGTGACTAAATTAACCAGTAATTTTAATGAAAACATTGCTAAATATGCTCATACTGATCCCATAACTAGGCCTACTCTACCAAAAGTAAGGCAGTCGCAAAAACTAACTGAAGTGATTTACATATTCAATAAAGTAATTTTACCACATCACACACCTCAACTAGAAAATGTAAAGCAAACACATACTCTTGTTTATTGTACTGCAATGACCATTATCGAACATTTTAAACTCAATAGAAATAATAGAACACAACCTCAAGAACGTATAACAAATACAAAAAAACCCAAGTGGCAAATACGACTAGAAAAAGATATAGGAGAATTAAGGCAAGATATAGGTAGATTAACACAATACAAAAATGGAAATAGAAGGAAAAGATTAACAAATAATGTCAATAAAATCCTAGAAAAAACTCAGCAACACAGTACACATGATGACTTCAACAAAAAAATAGCTGATAATTTAGATACACTAAAGCAAAAACTAGCTGTAAAAACGCATAGGCTAGCTAGATATAAAAAGTCAATGGACAGAAAAGAAAATAACAAGATATTCCAAACTAATGAAAAACAGTTCTACAGAAAACTTAAAGGAACTACTGAAGTTAAAGAAATTCCTACAGAAACTACGTTAACTGATTTTTGGTCTAATATATGGGCACAGAATGAAAGCCACAATAAAAATACTGAATGGATTGATAGAGAGGTCAAACGGATGGAATCAATAGAGCAAATGGTATTTGACGACATAAGTGCAGATGAATTTACAAATATAGTTAACAGAACACACAATTGGAAGGCACCGGGATGTGACCGAATACAAAACTACTGGTTTAAAAAACTCATATGTTTGCACAGTATATTAGCTCAACAAATAACAGATTTAATAAAAAATGATAATAATATGCCAGTTTTTTTTTATGAAAGGCTTAACATTTATGCTGCCGAAGAGTGAAAGAACCCATGATCCAAGTCAATACAGACCGATAACGTGTCTCCCAACACTTTACAAAATTATAACTTCATGCATATCAAATAGAATAAATAAACATATAGAATCAAACAGCATTTTAGCAGAGGAGCAGAAAGGGTGTAGACGTCATCATATGGGATGTAAGGAACAATTAATAATAGACTCAGCAGTGCTTAATTACGTTAATAAAAATAAAAAAGATCTTTTTGTAACATATATAGACTACCAAAAAGCCTTCGATAGCATACCACATAGCTGGTTATTACACGTATTAGATGTTTACAAAATTAACCCGAATATTATTAAATTCTTAAGAAATACGATGCAATTTTGGAGAACTACATTAAACCTACGCTCAGAATTATCTGAAATAACTACACTCGAAATTTCTATTAAAAAAGGTATTTTTCAGGGTGATTCTCTGAGTCCATTATGGTTCTGTTTGGCCTTAAATCCATTATCACAACAACTTATAAACAGCAATCTCGGTTTTGATATTAAAAATGGTAGGCAAAAAATAGCCCAAATAACTCATTTACTTTACATGGATGATCTTAAATTATACTCAAGTAATAATACAGACATGACTGAACTATTAAATATTACAACAAATTTTTCTAAAGATATTAAAATGGATTTCGGTCTTGACAAATGCCGCAAATTAAACATAAAGAAAGGGAAAATAGTCGAAGGTAATCATAATATTGATGAACAACAACAAATAATAGCAATGACTGAACAGGATTTTTATAAATATTTAGGATACAATCAAGCCAAAACTCTAGAACATGCTACTGTTAAACAAAAACTAAAAAATGAATATTTTAACCGTCTAAACTCACTTTGTAGAACACAATTAATAAGTAAAAATTTGTTTAAATCTATTAACACATACGCAATTCCAGTTTTAACTTACTCGTTTGGCATAATCAAATGGACTAAATCTGAACTAAAAATGTTAGAAACTAAAACTCGGACCACCCTGACTAAACATAGATACCATCATCCAAAATCTGCAAAAGAACGTGTTACTATCCCACGTAAAGAAGGTGGAAGGGGTTTGATTGACATATCACTGTTACATAACAAACAAATACAGAAACTTAGGCACTTTTTTAACTATAAGAAAGTCTTCAGTTCAATTCATAGAGCTATAGTTGCTATAGATAAAACTTTGACACCGTTAAACCTCAATTCTGAAAATATCGAAGCAATAGAAATAGACAAATATAATCAGGAAAAACTCAATAGCTGGCACAATAAGGAGCTTCATGGACGACATCCAAACGATTTAAAACAATCAGGAATTGATAAAACAGCATCCAATAAATGGCTTGACTCTAGTGGACTGTTTCCAGAGACTGAAGGCTTTCTTATGGCTATTCAAGATCAAGTTATAGCTACCAAAAACTACAGAAAATTCATAATGAAGGATAGAACAGTAAATAATGATCTTTGTAGAAAATGTCGTAGTAAACCCGAAACAATACAACATATAACAGGAGCATGTGTCACACTCACACAAAATGATTACACACATAGACATAACCAGTTAGTAAACATAATTCACCAAAAAATTTGCATCAAACATAATCTCTCAAGGTCCTCTCCTATACCCTATTATAAATACACTCCTGCAACAGTTTTAGAGAACACTTCTCACAAAATTTATTACGACCGCACCATTCTCACAGATCATACTATTTACAACAACAGACCAGACATAACGATTATAGATAAAATTAATAAACACGTTGATATAATAGATATTGCAGTCCCTAACACAAACAACCTTCAAAATACTGTAACCGAAAAAATTAGGAAATACACAGAACTACAACAAGAGATAAAACGATTATGGAAAATGAATACAGTAACCATAATACCTATAGTGATATCTACGACAGGAGTTATACCCAACCATTTGTTTTGGAGTTTGAATACACTAGGACTGAACAAATTCTCGTTTATTCAATTACAAAAAGCTGCTGTACTGAATACATGTCGCATTGTCCGTAAGTTTTTGCAACTTGACATGGACAATGTTGACTCAACACCTCTCCAACCAGAACTAGAGTAGCACTTGGTACCCACCCGTGTTACTCTATTAAACCAGGTATAAAAAATCCTGAGAAACATAATGTTTAACGCTAAATAATAATAATAATAATTTATTACTCAAAATACACGTACAATTTACAATAAATTCAGAAGTAATTCTTACTTAAATGACTTGTGTGCGTTATAGTGACGTGCAGAACCTACACTAAGAATAATTTCTTGTGTCGTAGGTTTTATAAATTTTATCTACACTCAAATCGTAAAATTTGGATTATGAACTCAAAAACGGTGGCATAATGATATACTTTACGCACGGCAAGTCTTTAATAAGAAAATATATACATTATCTATACTTATAATAAAACTGTAACCGGTTCCAATTCTGTACATTGAAGATATTCTGGGTTTTTTTTATTGGAGGGTACTCTATATTCGATACTTCGTTTTTTTTTGTCTGTCTTTCTGTCTCTGTATCTTGGCTAGGCATCACGCCGGAACTACTGAATGAATTTAAATGAAACTTGGTATGATTTGAGCTCATACTAGTAGGAGATTGCATATTTTTCTTCCCGAAAAATTAAAGGTTAATAAATAATAAAAATAAGAATAGGAATAGGGGTGGATAATTATTTAAAAGAACACGTAGCATGCTGAAACTATTGGACGGATGTTGATGCAACTTGGCACAGTCATATTTTATAAGATGGGTGAAAATTAAGGATACTACTTTTAATCCCGATAAAATAAAGGATTCCTGTGGGATATGGGTCCAAATTCTGTACATTACAGATATTGTGAAAAATATTTTTGGAGGGTACTCTATATATTTGATAATGAAGCTAAAACTGTTTTTTTTTTCATTTTTGTATGTATGTCTGTATGCACCTTGGCCGCGCATCACGCCGCTGGAACTACTGGATGAATCCAAATGAAACTTTGTATGATTTGAGTTCATACTACGAGGTAGGACATAGAATACTTTACATCCCGAAAAATTAATGGATTCTCGCAGGATAGGGGTTGAAACTTATTTAAAAGAACACGTACCACGCTGAAACTAATGGACGGGTTTTGATGCAATTTGGCACCGTCATTGTTAATATATGGTATGGGTTAAAATTGAGGACACTTTATATCCCGAAAAAGTAAAGGGTTTCTGCAAGATAGGGTTTGAAATTTATTAAAAAGAACATTATCGCGCTGAAACTACTGGATGGACGGATCTTTTGATGCAAATTGACACAGCATCTATCTATACTTATAACAAAGCAATAGGTACGAAAAAGTCTGTAAAAATATATTAATAAAAAAATGGTCTTGGGTACTCAAAAAAGCTACTGAACAAAAATTTTTTTTTGAATCCTGTCTTTCTGTCTATTTGTCTATATGTTTGTTAGTTCACGCATCACATAAAAACTACTGGACCGATTGCGATGCGGTTTTCATTGATAGATAGCTTAGAGTTTGATTTAAAAACTGGTGTAATTGGTATCTCAATCCGGTGAGTTAGATGCCGAGCAATTTATAAAAATGATTTTGACGGCTGATGTAATTTTGATCAAATATTTATATATTGTTCCTGGAATAGCACATTATGGTAATTTGAACCTAAAGAAAAGACCACGCGTGTGAAGCTGCGTACAGCTAGTATACACTGTTTTTACACGACTGCCCAAAAAAAGGAGTGTTATGTTTTTAGCATTCATGTATGTTTGTGTGTTTGTATGTGAGTTTCTTTATTCCACCATAATTTTGAAATGACTGAACAGATTTAGATGTATGAATAGAATCGTTAGAATCCTTACACCCCCCCCCCCAAATAACATAGGCTATATTTTTTTCTTTTAAATTCTCCCTTTTCAATTGCAAAAAAAATATTTTTTATTGTATATAACAATATGGGTATCAAATTGAAGGCCTTGATAAGCACATTCCAATAGTGTATAATTTATTGGCATAAGTACATTTTTGGCAGGGCACGTCTTTTTTTTTTTAGCTTTTAAGCTAGTTATTTGTTACAATGTTATTATTAATATTTTTACAATAAAAGCACCGGTTTGGCTCCGTACAATGAGGGTTTTCACCATTTATTAACGAAGGCAGCGCGTGTTAGACCGTATGTGCGCGAATTTGCTGTGGACTGGATTTTGATGCCATCATTTACTTTCACTAACATAATGTGTTACGGTTTTTGTTGATCAAAAGTTTTATCCGGGTTAAAAATGTCCAACAGCAGTGTTAGTGAGGAGATTTTGACTCCACCTGCCATCACGGAACAGCAACGAACATGACGAACGAGCTTTTACCAGCAAAATCAAGAAAATATTACGTTTTTTAATTATAATTATGTACCTATTGCATGAGTGTAGACAAAGTAATGTATGAAACGGCACGTAACTAGTTATTGAAACACTCGAATGGTGCTATTATAAAACTTGCCTACGGCTCGTTCTTTAAACTCACTCTCGTGTTTTAATAACCCTCGTTAAGTTTTAATAACCCTCGTTATGCAACTATTTTATAAACTAGTATTATAAAATGTTATATGATACCTACAGTCTTTATTTCGTAAAGTTCGTTCCAATATTTTGGAAGTAATTGAGGTTTTTGTAACCAACCCGCTTTCTTAGCGGCCCAGCTTACTAAATAGTTACATTACGAGACGTGCATTATTTATTTGGTTCTACATTAAATAATATTATATAGCATTCAATACATAATTACATTATATTATACAATGCCCTTCGTCATCTCATTCTTTCTCAGATTATGTATTTCCCAAATTGCGCAATGATCATAAAAGAAGCCTTGAAGTCGTCCGCTTAAATATAATATTTGCAAACGATAATGTTAACCTTTTAAATAATAAGAAAAAACACCTAAAGCCAAATATATATGACGAGCGCAAATCGCTTACAGGTACAAAAATACCAACACGGCCGGATGCGCGGCGTCGCGATTCGAACGTACGATTTTCTTCTTTCATAAGGTACCTACATCACATTGTTATATTCGGATGTAGTCCATCATCATCATCAGTCCTTGTAGGTCCACGGCTAAACATCAGCCTGCAGTTGCTCGCTGTTTGCCTATCTAAAGGGGATTTAGCCATAATGTCACACTTGGCAGGCATCTTGGTGACCGCCCACAGTAACTGGTTGGTTTGATGGTTGATAACACAGAACAAGTACAAAAAGTCGTCTTCAAATGGATTAACTATTAACTAACTACTCATCCAATTTTGATACAATTTATATGGGACAACCTGGAGGCCTAAACATTGAAATAAAAAAAATGATCCGCAATTGACGGAGAAATAGGTAAACAAATAAAAAAATATAAAAAATGCATACAGTCGAATATAGAACCTCCTCCCTTTGTGAAGTCAATTAAAAATGCTGCTACCCGATTCCTGAATTCCCTTAAGTGGTTCTCACTGCACCCGCGGGGTAGGAGGGGCCCCTGCTTCCCGTGCTTGTCGTGTGCGGAAGTGGCCTCTGGTGTCAGAGTTTGTCAGGCCGCCCGAGGGCCTCTGACATGACTTAATGACTGCTATTAATCAATAACAAACGGGACCGACAGCTTAATGTGTCCTCCAAAGCTAGATAACAATAAACAATTAAATTTAATAAAAACAGCGGAACTGCATACCTGACATTTAATCTAATAAGTTATAAATTATATGAGCGCTCCAAAATATCAAATTTTCAAATATGTGGGCGAATCGTATAAGGCATGTAGATTGACTATTTATTAGTGAAAATAAAAACTAACTTGAATAGCTACCTGTTTTTTCATAGCTGCCGCGTGGCTTAGTTTTGATAGGCTTCTAACAGTTCAGTCACTAAATACAACTGCGACTTTTTGGAAAGAAAAGCTAGCTTGAAAACAAAATCAATAACGCTCAGAATTTGAAGAAAACCTGATTTGCAGATACAAATTAAAAAGCAAATACAAATTCGAGCCAGTAAAAAAAATACACATGTACGTATGTTTGTTCACGCCTCACGTAAAAACTTCTACACATGTACGTATGTTTGTTCACGCCTCACGTAAAAACTTCTACACATGTACGTATGTTTGTTCACGCCTCACGTAAAAACTTCTACACATGTACGTATGTTTGTTCACGCTTCACGTAAAAACTTCTACACATGTACGTATGTTTGTTCACGCCTCACGTAAAAACTTCTACACATGTACGTATGTTTGTTCACGCCTCACGTAAAAACTTCTAGACCGATTGCGATTGCTGTTAAATAGCTTAGGGTTTGACTTAAAAGCTGGAGTACTTGGTATCTAACTCCAATGATAAGATGACGAGCAATCGATAAAAAAACTATTTGACGACTGAACAAATTTTGCAGAAATGTTGTATAATATTGTACTTTATTGGTACTTTTGGTCCAGGAATAACAAACACGTATGGAATACATTTATATGAAATAACGATAAGAGAGGGTGGCCTAACGGTTCTGTAGTGCAATTTAGAAGCCAATGATACCGGGTTCAAAACCTAGGCTTCCGCACCAATGACTTTTCTAAATTATGTGCGGTTTTCCATCGCTCCGTGCTTCGGAGGGCACGTTAAGCTGTCGGTCCCGGCTGATATTGATTAATAGCAGTCGTTAAGCCACGTTAGAGGCCCTCGGGCGGCTTGACTAACTCTGACATCAGATGCCAGCACTATTTCATACGACAAACAAACAAACAATGAAATGACCACGCGAGCACAGCTAGTATATATACCGAAGAACCGATAACCGTTCCGATAGACGAGTTCTCAAGTGAAGAGCACGTTTAGGCAAACGTAGTGTAGGACGCCTTGGTGGAGTGACGACCTGTGAAAAGTGTTTGTCAGAAAATTAATGAGGAGAGCTGAAGGCCGAGCTTCATTCACTGACCAATCATTAGGCCTTCAGCTCGGATGATTGGTCAGTGGACTGATGATGATGATGATGATATTTTTTGTGCAACCGTGCCCCGAGTCAACTTTCCGTGGAATTGATGAAGACATTTGATTCAGCGGGATACGTGGCGCCGCACGTAAGAAGCAGATTATCAGATGACATTCTGTTTCACAAAAAACTTATTTTAAAAATTGATCCCTTGAGCCATCTGAAAATTGCTATGATTATATACGAGTAGATAGATAACTCTTTGTTGAACCACACAAATAAAAATCGTTCAGATAAAAAAAAACATAATAATAGGTGTCATAATGGTGGTCTTATATTGTACTTACAATTATTTTAATTTACAGCAATTAAGTACAGTAGTCGCAGCGGAAGTATGTGTCTCGGAACTTGTCTGCTAGTCAAACTGCTATTTTTCAGGCGCAATCCCATTGTTGAAGGTGAATAAAGCATTGTATAACTGCCTCGCTCACTCGCTTACGTTTTTCGCATATTCTATCTCGCTCTTACTTTATGCTGTTTTATCCCCACAGCAGTACCTGCGCAATCGATCACAGAGCCTTCACAAACATATATATTGGCTGCGACTGCTGTATGCATTTTTAATACGGAAAGTTGCCAGAATATATTTTTATTGAAATTGACTTTGGGGTTAAATTACTTCTAGGAGTCCCCCAAGTATCGATTTCATGTCAAAATTCGAGCTAGCCCTGAGAATCTTACAGTGGAATATAGTAATTTACTCATAATGGGAGATTTCAATACATGTTTGCTCCGCAACATTGTTGAGTCTGTCAATATGAGTTTACTTCCCCTTCTACCGATTCACCAAACTAGTACCTCAGACACTCTCCTCGACCTAATCTTTTCGTCGGATGCAGATTTGGTAGCCCGCCATGGACAGATTCCAGCCCCTGCTTAGGAGTGGGCGTTATTTAACGTAATCGATTTCAGTAACTAGTTATGAGACTGATAATCGTATACGTAGTTTCGTGAACCAGAATATAACGATTATTTTTCGTACGCAGTTTTGACTGACGCGAGACGACTGGCGTGGTGGCGTCGACGGTGTGGTGGCGTTTCATTCAACCGATTATTAAAACTAAGTAGTTACAGGGGCTCGATTCTCGAATCGAGTCTCGCTGTTACTCCGCCACATCAACTCACACTAGTCATCGTTAAAAAAGAGAGCCGAGAGCTTTAGCCGCTATATTTATCGCAATCTAGCGGTTTTGCTACGAAAATACGGGAACATAGTAGCTACTTCCGTTTCATACGCTAGCGTACATTTATTAAAACTGGCCTAACAATAAATGACCGTCGCATCACACCCGCATAAAAACACATAGAAGAGATAATAAAAAAAAAGATTTTATGTTTTTTTTTTTAGCTTTGTCTGTTTTTATGTTTTTAAGGATTTTTCTTTTTTTTTATTGCAAAGTCGTTGATTTGTGAGATACCCTGAAAGTTTCAGCCGGATAGCTAATCGGGAAATGCTGAAAATGTGAATTGCAATTTCCATTAGATTCCAGGACAGACAGAAATCCATAGATACAGACATACAATTGAAGTTGAATAAATTTTTTAATGAATCTGGATCAGAACCAATTTAATATATAAATATAGTTGAAAAAATACTGTTATTATAGGTCTAAGCTGTAATATAGAAAAACCTTGTATACAAAATCAAATGAACTTCTAAATACACCAGCATTCCGTCTATAAAAAAACTGACGGAAATGTAATTTTATTTCAATTTAATTTTGCAGCCAGTCCTCTAAGCCTCGATAAAGTATGAAGGAAAGTTCCATTTGATAACACAATACAGGAAATGTATCATAATAATCGTAATCATATCTCAACGTAACCAATGCGCCATACAAAAATAACCAGTTACTAAAATAAGCAGTTTTGAAACTGGTTACGCGTACACACGAAACTGCGTACAACCAATTACGGACAAAAGACGTTATGATCCACCCCCTACCCTGAATTTTGTCACCATGACTTATTATACGCTTCAATTAACATGAAAATTCCCCAGCCTAAACTAAAAATCCAGAAACAATGAATTTTTTCTCGTTTAGATATTTCTAAATTGCTTTCTGATACTGCTGATCTCAATTGGAAACAAGCAGAAAGCCTAAATACTATTACTGATAAAGTAGGTTTTTTAAATAGAAATGTGATTAAACTTTTTGATCAACATGCCCCCGTCCGGACAGTTAAATCTAAACACACACCTTCATCATGGATGGACGATATGATCCGGAAGGCGATGGTCAGGAGAGACCGGACCTTCCGTAAATTCAAGCGTGACCGAATACCGGACAACTGGAAAACATAAATATATGCGAAAACGCTGCAATCAGCTAATTCGCAAGCGTCGTGATATTTCAGTCCAAATGGAGCTAGCCACTCCAGCCGGAATATGGAAGTTCCTGCGATCTCTTGGATTGGGTAAACCTAAAGTCCCTAAAGTGAACTATTATTTATCTGATAGCAGTAGACTGCTAAACTACTGCTATCAGATAAATAATAGTACAAAAACCTTAGTTTCGAGGACGCTCACTACTGCCAAACTACTGCTATCAGATAAATAATAGTACAAAAACCTTAGTTCCGTGGACGCTCAATACTGCTAAACTACTGCTATCAGATAAATAATAGTACAAAAACCTTAGTTTCGTGGACGCTCACTACTGCCAAACTACTGCTATCAGTTAAATAATAGCACAAAAGCCTTAGTTTCGAGGACGCTCACTACTGCCAAACTACTGCTATCAGATAAATAATATAATTATGTGGTTTATTATAATTATAATTATTACAAATTAAATTACAATTTTTGATCATATCATATTATCAATAACGGTGTAGTTTTTGCTTAATTGTTGCTTTGCTCTAAGTTGACGAAGAAATGATGTCAAACTAGTATATAACTATAGAATCTATTAATATTAAGAAATATATATATATATATATATATATATACAACGTGTCACTGAATGGCCTTATTCCAATGATGTTTACAACTGGCCAACTGAGCAACTGAGGTAGATACGTTGTACCCCGCTCTGCGTGGCAAAGTAAACACAAGCTAATCAGCCTGTGTCGACTTAGTCCCAAACAGATTGGAAACGACGCAACACGTAAATACAAGCGACTCCCGAAACATGAAAAATTAATCAAAAATGCCATCTTGTGTATTTAGAAAGTGCACTACATACACTTGGACGACTGTTAAAGGCAGGAAGGATGTGTTTTTCATTTTTAAGTACTGTTTACGGTATTGAAAATGGAAAATAATAAATTTTATTTTACCCTAAATCAACTGTTGCTATGTTGCCGCTTCGCCACCTACACGAACGAGACAAGTAGCGGGTTACGTGTAAGAGCGACAGAGAGAACGCAATAATGGCGCGTAGCGTTTATAGTTCGTATGATGCTAGGGGATGTTGGGGCTTACCAACGCCTGATAATCGTCAGGCTGCGCTCAGAACCGTAATGGCCACGGCTGACGATCTTCAGCCGGGGAGCCTAGCGGAGTTGCAACCTTATTTGTATTGGATTAGGATAGGGTATTGTATTAGTGTTACATAATTATTTGAAAACAGCTTGAAAAGAGCGGTTTTATTGGATAATAAAGTGGTTCCGTTGGTGTTAAGTAGGACCGAAGATATGTCATCAAACATTATCTTCTACCTCATCATCCGAGTGAACTGAGTTCGGTGCGTAAACCTGTACGACCTTAAGGCTATGTCTTTCGGTCAGCTTAAGAAACAGGTACGCTACCCTGGTCGACACACCTGATATTTCTACAAAATTATCAATGAGGCCCTTGTTGACGAGGAACCCCACGCCACCCTGAGACTGCTGATCGCCCTCTCGGAAGTAGAATAGGTGGCCCGATACAGCCTGCGAACATGGTTCTTATTGATCGATAAAGATCGATAAATTTATCGATTTTATCGAAATTCGGTAGCATGGATCTTCTAGCCTCGGTAAAATTTTATCGATTCGGTAACATTCGTGAGTTTATCGATTCGGTAACATTCGTGAGTTTATCGATTCGGTAACATTCGTGAGTTTATCGATTCGGTAACATTCGTGAGTTTATCAATTTAAAAAATGCCAACCCTGACTGTACCACAGATCAGATAGACGACAAATCAACTAAACACTTATTTTTTGACATCATATTGGAGATTCTTATTTTTTTGACATAATAAGAAGAAACTTTTGGAATTCTACCTAACTCAAAGATTTAGAATTACGTTGGAAGCACTTTAGAATCAGTATATGTTTATAAGTACTAAGTAGAGTAGGGGGTGGCAGAGGGAGGGGGATAACCCTCCCCTGAATGGGGTGGTAGTAGAAACCCATAATTTTTGAGCAAAAGCAAAAAAAAAACAAGAGGTTATGTATGAAAAAACGTAAGGGTTTCAATGCTTAAAAAAAACACGAGGACAAAAGCTACACTACGCTTCACTCCCGCCATCCTCTTCTAACCTATCATGGCCAAGTCGGGCTTTCGCCTAGCGCCTCTAGCAGTGTATATTACTTGAACTGAAATTATACAAAGAAAAAATGCAAAAAAAAAACATTAATGATCGATTTCGTACGTTTTTTTCATACTTAACCTCATTTATTTTTGCTTTTTCTCAAAAACTTTGAAATTCCTTGGGATAACCGCCACCACCCCTTGCAAGGGGAGCCCTGAAAGGGTGGTGGCGGTTATCCCCCCTCCCTCCCTCACCCCCTCCCCTCTCCTAAGTACAAATGTACATATACCGATTCTAACGAACGAGCCATTACGCTTACTGGCGTAGATAGTATGTTCCTTGAACCTAACCTAAAGTAATAAGTACCTTAGCCAGTCGCTTACCGCGACGCGCACGTGCAGTATGCGCGCTGCAATGCACAATGTTAGATATATCGCCACCCGATGATCTATTAGTAAAATAATACAAATATGACTTCCTTGCACAATTGCTTGAGACACATCCCTGACAAGCTTGCTGACAGTCCGCTGTCCTAGTACGATATTGTACTCCTGGCCGATGCATCGTTGGTAACTGCCCACGGCGAAAATGCATACAGGTGTTAGTTAGGACCTACAACAATGATTTTCCAGGTAGGTGTTTAGACTAAGTACCTACTAGGTACCATTATAATAAAATTAGAACATTAGGCTCAATTACTACAAAAGATAATTTCTGGAAGTAGGTAAAACGTATCTAAGTATTTTGATATTATTATGTAAAGTAGATACCTACTAACATTGATGTATATGTTACTAATGCTTACTACAACATGCACAGGCAGTACATTAGATCGAATCCTTGTCAAATCGCCCTAAACACCTTGAATGAGGGCGAGGGCAATTTCCTAATTAACTGTATTAATGCTGTTCTTCCAGATCGAAAGGATCTGGAAGAACAGCATTTTAAATTATTATGTTTGTCGTGTAACTTTGGAAAGCCGATAAAATTCGATATATTCGGTAAGATTAACGTAATTATAGCGACAACAATTGTCAAAAATAAGATCCATGCTTCCTATTGTCGTTATAAATCGATATATTCGATATGATTTACTTATCGACTATATGTAGTTCTCGATTAAGTGCGTTCCGTGCTACCGACCTCGTTTTATCGAATATTTACGTAAAATTTGACATTGAAATTCGGTAAATTCGGTAAGTTTATCGATCGATAAGATCCATGCTCGCAGGGCAGGTACGCTACCCTGGTCGACACACCTGATATTTCTACAAAATTATCAATGAGGCCCTTGTTGACGAGGAACCCCACGCCACCCTGAGACTGCTGATCGCCCTCTCGGAAGTAGCCCGATTCCAGGGCTACTGTGTCCTGCCCCTCTCTTCGGACTTCACTTAGCCCTAGAAAGTGTCACCTGATCTTAGTAAGTTCCGTCACCATGTGATCGTCAAGCCTAATCGTTCGTCCATTGTACGTAGGCAGGGTCAGTTGTTTTTTTTTGGGTTGGCCCGGGGATTCTTCGCACTCCCTGCCCTGCCATTTCCGTGACCGCCACCTTGTCCAGGACCAGCAGGGCGACCGGAAACTGGGGGCATTTTATATTTGTGTCTTGCATAGGAGGTTTTGGCCCATAGTCGCCACGCCGGGCTTGCGGGTTAGCGACCGCAGTGCGTAGCTTCTCGCACCGGTGACGCTGCTGCCCATCACTGGCCTGTAGAATTTGGCTACGCCTTTGTATGGATGGTTATACCGCTCTCGGTCGGTCTTCAGAGCCTCGTTCGTTGTTCGGCAGGATGCATCACGGGCAAGAGAGGCTGACTTGGGGTTATTAGGTGATAATTCGCTCCCATACATCGCTACTAGAACTTTAGTACGGGAACCATCTATATTCTACTGCTTTTTTTTGCTCGGTGGGCATCTGTTTTTGTCAGATCCTGAAAGGACAAGGACCCTGAACAATTTTAGTTATTAACACTATCCGGCCGCTCCGATTTATAGGTTTTGAAATATTTGCAAAAAAAAGATTTATGCGATCTTTAACCTTGAATAACTATAGACGCGACTTTCTTTTCATGAGAGTTTTGTGACAACTTTTAGAATGCCGAAATAAAGGCTTATACAAGGTTCCAGCTCGGTTAAAACCAAATTTCACTAGGCTACACTAGCCACAGATAAATAATACGCACAAGTAAAGAAACAATTGATACAATCAAGTTTGGTGGCGGAGCGTTCATTTATCTCTGCCTACATCTAGAGCAATATTAGATTAGAGAATTATTTGAAGCTCAAATACCTAGCACGTCTGTTGGTAGCGAATGTTCATTACTGCCGTTAATCGGTTAATCGACATTTGAGTCAGCAAATACGTAATGATTATCTACTATCTTACTTCCTGTTCGCCAAATTTGTAGCAAACATAAAGCGATCAATTCCCACAATTAGCAAATTTTTGGACATTCTAGCCCAGAAATAAGTACCTATTCAATGAATCTCTTAGGGTTTCAAGATTATCTATTCTAGATCTATAGTTATAATAAAGCAGGTAACAAAAAGTCTATACAATGTAAATAATGTATAGAAAAAAATATAGGGTTAAGTACTAGAATAAGCTAATACTGTAGAAGATAATATTAACATTTATACAAATAAATGATAAATGATAATTTATTTCTATGAAAAACATGCACTGTAGGTAAAACTAACAAAAGAGGTTAAAACATTTTTGACATAATATGACTGTTATTACAGTTACAGTCAATGACTAGTAGTTAGAATTCGTTGTGAACACAAGTCCTCATACTAGGATTCCCTGTGTTATGGGGACTAGTTTCTCCAGTTGATCAGATGATGTTGATGATGTTGTGTTTGTAGTTTGCATTTCACAAGCAGACAATACTGAAAATAGGATTTTAATCATCAAGTAGGAATGGGAGGGAGGGTGTGTCTGTGTGTGCGTGTGCGTGCGTGTGTGTGTGTGTGTGGGTGTGTGCGTGTGTGTATGTGAGATGGTGTGTGCTTGAATGAGAATACGTGTATATGGTTGAGTGTGTGTAGCGTGAAATAATAAGTGAGTATGCATAACTCACCGCGTGTGTTTTGTGTTTTCAATCTGACACAAAAATTGGCATGCGTACTTATACTCAACATTTATACTACATATAGGTGATTATTTAACTATTTTCAGCCAGTCTTCGGTTTGGAGATAATCAAGAGTAAATAACCAAGTAGTAACCTTCTTTTTACAAATGTATCGCGTATAATTGAAGATGTCAAGGATTTTATTCATTCTTGAATAGGAGTAGGGTACCTACGAACGAAAATGATCTTTTGGCAAATAATGTACGACGTGCAGGAGTTTCCCATTTAAGTTGTCTATTTGACCTTTTCATTATATTTTTTGTGACCAAATTTGGAGCCACTTTGTGGAACCTCAGTGCAGAAGCAAGAAGATATAACTGACGGACTGTTAAAAATTTGCATTCGCTGTATAATTTACTGGTAGGATATCTAAAAGGTTTGATGTATGCAATTTTAAGTATCGATCTTTGAGCTCTTTCTACTCTTATTAGACGACTACTACAAGCTGCTCCCCAGACTATTACACAATAGGTTAGAACGGATTGGCACAGAGCAGTGTACACCAGCTTAATAGTTTCCGCATCAGCTACTTTCCTTAGCCTTAAAAACACATATTTGAGTTTTCTAACCCGAGAACAGACTAGATCGATGTGCTTCTGCCAGGACAATTTGTCGTCAATTACCACGCCCAAATACTTTATGTGGCTGACTTTTTCAAGCGCAGGACACTGACAGTCTGAGTTTGTACTATCGCTGCATGAGTGAATCTTAAGTGAGTGAGTTAGTAGCTCAGGTAAGTCTCTGTTTGATATTTTAAATTCTAGGAACTTTATTTTTGACGCGTCAAGTGTAAGCAGATTCATATTAAGCCAGTTATTGACCTGTTGTATGCCCAATTGGGTATTTTTAAAAACATCTTTCCAGGACTTTGCATGAAATATTAGGGCCGTATCATCCGCAAATGTCAGAACTCTGGCTTGATTTATTTGGAGCTTGCAGAGGTCGTTTATATAGAGCAGAAATAAAGTTGGACCTAGGACGCTTCCTTGTGGAACGCCAAAAGAAACGTCAGTATAGTCACTATAGTAGGCATTAACTTTAACCCTCTGTTTTCGATTAGAAAGGTATGATCTGAACCAGTCAAGTGCAATACCACAAACGCCTGATTGCTCAAGTTTCCTTAAAAATATTGAGCGGGAAACAGTGTCAAAAGCTTTAGCTAGGTCGAGGAAAACGCCGATACATTTCAGGCCTGCATCAAGCTTGTCAGTGACAAGATTGATGCAGGCTGACCAAGGATGTAACAGCGTCCTCCGTCGACCTGCAAGCGCGAAAACCGTACTGATTATCTGCCAGGATTCCCTTACTTTCTAGAAAAAGAAGCAAACGCTTGTTCACAACCTTTTCCAGCAATTTTGACAAAGAGTTGAGAAGGGAAATCGGCCTGTGGTTGGATACTTCTTCAGGGTCACCTGATTTAAAAATAGGACACACATTGGCTACCTTAAAACAATCCGGAACAGTACCTGAACATATACTGAGATTGAACAAATGGGTAATAGGGCCAGCTAGGAGTAGTCTATCTTGTTTCAGAATTTTATTGCTTATGTCATCAGGTCCCGGCGCTGAGACTAGTTTGAGAGAATTTATTGTAAAAATGATTTCAAATTCATCTACTGGAGCAAGAAAAAGAGAATTTACTATGTGCTTAGAAATTTTGACAGAATCTACTAGTAGATTTTTAGTGGTGTTTTGTTCATTTAATATTTTAGTAGCTAGGACTTCCCCGATATTTGAAAAATAAGTATTGGCTTTAGTTAATGATGCATTCGGATTATTTGATAGTTTTAGTATGTCAGAATTATTACTTTTAGTGATTTTTATATCAGTAACAGTTTTGACAGCATCCCAGATTTTTTTACTATTTCCTTTAACTTCTTTGATACAATTGCAATCATATTCATCCTTTAGTTTTTGCAGTAGATTGTTACATATATTCCGGTAGGTTTTGTATTCATTTTCTATATCACGGTTATTCGGATTGTTTCTAAATTTTAAGTGTAGAGCGTTTCTTTTTTTAATACTTTTAATTAGACCAGGTGTAATCCACTTCTTTCGAATATGCTTTGAGTTCTTAATAGCTAATTTCTGTTGATTTGAATTAATAATTGAAGTCATTGTGTTGATAAAAAAGCTTGCTGCAGAATTTACATCCGTTGTCACATACAGTTCAGACCAGTCAGTATCCTTAAGATCTTGCATTATCTGTACATAATTCGTTTTAATTAAAGAAATCGTTGGTCTAGCCGTTGTTTGTGATTTTCCCGCTAATGCTGTCAACAAAGTATCATGGTCTGTTACATCAGAAACGCATACAGCCACATTAACTTTATGCCTAGACTTCACTAGGACATGGTCAAGGCAATTGCCCCTACGCGTTGGCAGCTCATGGCCAGGAACTAAACCATAGTGCCCCATCAAATCATTTCTGTTCGCGCATTACATAAAAATAACTGGACCTATTATTATTTATTTATATTCAGACAATGTCCATAACTTGTCAATGTCCATTGCAATTCGGTTTTCACTAATTGACAGCAAAGGGTTTGACTTACAAATTGGCGGGATAAAAAAACTATTTGTCAGGTGAACAAATTTTGATGAAATGTCGTATGTAGGTACATGTTGTATTTTGATGAAATGTCGTATGTAGGTACATATTGTATTTTGTGGGTAATGTTGGTACTGTAATAACACATAGATTAGTTTTAACCCAGAGAAATGACCACGCGCACAAAGCCGCGGGCACAGTTAGTAATTAAAATATAAGTAGGTACTATCTAATTCCATGTTTTTATAACAGTACTAGTTTTCCCGCCCGCGGCTTCGTCCGCGCGGACTAACTGTTTATCGCGAAAAAAAACATCCTACGTTCTTCTAGGATTTAAATACCAATGCAAAAGTAGGTATAGCACTTCTCATTACTTCTCATTATTTCTACATTACTTCTCCACTAGGAGTAATAATGTTCTGTGAGTGGTCACAGAACATTATTATTATTTTTATTATTATTCTTGATGTCTTTTAACATACTTGTTATTTCGTTTCCATGGCAACCGTTTCTTACAGCGAGTAATCAAAAATTATGCAGTTTTCCCGTGGAAACTTACAATTTAACGGGATAAAAAGTATCCTATGTTTTATTCCAGGGTATAAGCTATCTCCATTCCAAGTTTCATCAAAATCCGTCTAGCCGTTATCGCGTGAAAGCTCCCCAAACAAACAAATAAAGAAACAAACAGACAACGTTTCACTTTTATATTATTGGTATGGACACAGTACTTACAATTTAATAATTTAGTTTTTTTTAGGATGTACCTACACTAGAAGTGTTCAAAAAGATATTTTGAAATTGAATTGAAGTTGATTATAATTAACTCTATTATGGAATATGTGGACTTAACTGAGTTTGAAGTTAAGCGACATAATACATAAATTTAATTTAAACCTGATAAATAATTCATTAACGGTTTTGTGTTCGTGGTCACAGGTAGTTAAGTTTAATAAAAGAGGGTAGTATCCTAACAGAAGCATTATATTAATATTTAAGCACCGGAAAGACAGACCGGATTATCATTAGAACGTCGAAAAGAGGTCTAATAGCAATTGGTCCAATAAGCATTTCGTCAAAACTTTGTCAAAAATTGTCGCGAGTCATGTTATCGTGGAATATCTTTTTTGTTGATTAAGTATATTGATTGTTTTGTTTGTCTGCAATAAATATATTTTTATTTATTTTATTTTTATTTAAATACGCAGTTAGTAATGGGTATGGATAATGAGCACAAAAAAAAATGTTAATTATATGCAAAAATTAATTAAACAAAAAAAATTGACGCCGTTTAGTCCTACACCAAGTGAGTACAGTCAGCTCTACAGTCACATTTGAGCTACATTTATATACCAGCTGCGCCTCGCGTTTTCACCCGTGTGGATGATGATGATTATGAAATCCTATGTTATTCGGGACGTGTCAAAGTGATAGGTGTCAAAGTGATAGGTGTCAAAGTGACAGGTGTCATAGGAACAGTTGGTGGGGAAACCAGGTACAAAGTTAATGTAAATAAAGTGGAAAATCGTCTGACACCTTTTAAATGATTTTGAGGAGAAGTACTTTTAAAACAATTGTGTCACACGATTTTGAACCTTATTGACATTATTCATATTAAGTCAGATGTTGTTTTTTATTCAAAATACATTAAATAAAACAAGGTGATAAGTTCGTGTCAATAAGGTCGTCTGACACCTTTTAAATGATTTTGGGTTTATGAACCTTTCCAAATTTACCATCACATGATTTTGACCCCTATTGACATTATTCAGTTTTAATCAGATTCGGCATTTATTACTTCGTCCATTGAGTCAAAATAAGTTAAAAAAACAAGGAACTTAGTTCATGTTAATAAGGTCGAAAATCGTCTGACACCTATTAAATTATTTTGGGACTATTATACTTAAAAAAATAGTATCACAAGATTTTGGTTGATTTTGGTTTTTCTAACAGTGAAAACTGCATCGCAATCGGTTCAGTAGTATTTACGTGATGCGCGAACAAACATACAGACAAACAAATTAACAAACAGACACTTTGTACAGACTTTTTCGTTCTTATTGCTTTATTATAAGTATAGATAAGTTGGCCGGAGCCGCGGCGGAAACCGCAGAAGAGGCTAAACGACGCATATATATATATCTCTCTCAATATACTAAGTATATAATGTATCATTAGTAGTTAATTGTTTATCTATTTAATTACAATAATATATATTGATCTATCATCGATTACCATAAACAGTTTTCCGGTTCGATACTTGTACTAGTTTATTTAATAAACGCCCACACTAATTGTTCTCACTATTTATTTCAGATTGTTGGTCACACGGAAATATCGAAATCGGATCATCGAATAATCGGAAATGAAACGGTTTCTTAGTGATGTGCCTGGCTAATATATATTGGGCGGGCCTCGTGAGCCAAATGCACCCAGACAAGTTGGGCCCAAATTGTCACCCAGTGGACACACGAAGACGGTCGTAGTGATGTGCCTGGCTAATATGTATTGGGCGGGCCTCGTGATCCAAATGCCCCCGGACAAGTTGGGCCCAAATTGTCACCCAGTGGACACACGAAGACGGTCGTAGTGATGTGCCTGGCTAATATGGCTAATATGTATTGGGCGGGCCTCGTGAGCCAAATGCACCCAGACAAGTTGGGCCCAAATTGTCACCCAGTGGACACACGAAGACGGTCGTAGTGATGTGCCTGGCTAATATGGCTAATATGTATTGGGCGGGCCTCGTGAGCCAAATGCACCCAGACAAGTTGGGCCCAAATTGTCACCCAGTGGACACACGAAGACGGTCGTAGACGACTGGACAGAACATGAACATGACATAAGTTAAAAAACTAAAACCCGACTACGGTCGGGTAAAAAATAGCCTATGACATTATATTGTAATATGATACTAGTAGCTACGCCCGCGGCTTTGCCCGCGTCATCATTTCATTTAAAAGTAGCCCATTCATGTTATTCCAGGACCAAAGGGTACCTATAAAGAACAATATTTCTTCAAGAACATTTCTTCAAAATTCGTTCAGCCGTCAAATAGTTTTGTATCGATTGCTCGGCTTCTACTCATCAGATTGAGATACCAATTACCCCAGTTTTAAATTCAAAACTAAGCTATCCAACTGTAAGAACCGCATCGCAATCGGTCCAATAGTTTTTACGTGATGCGCGAACAAACACACAGAGAAACAAACAGACAGACACGATTTAAAAAAAAGTTCTTGTTCAGTTACCTTTTTTAAGTAATAAAAAAGAAATACAGAATAATTACAGAATAAATAATAGTACAAGGATATCATTTTTTTTTAATTATCTTGTTTGTACTATTTCGTTCCTAATTCTTTATTTATTACTAGCTGTGCCCGCGGCTTCACACGCTTGGTCATTTCTCCAGGTTAAAAATACTCTATGTACTATTCCAAGGCCTAAAATACCAATATACCAACAGTTAATCAAAATTCCTTCAGCCGTCAATTTTTTTTTTCTATTGCTTGGCTTCTACTCATCGGATTGAGATACCAAGATTTTAAGTCAAACCCCAAGCTATCCAACAGTGAAAACCGCATTGCAATTGTTCCTGTGGTTTTCTCGTGATGACAGATTGACACGAATTTTAAAAATGTTATATTCTTGTTCAGTAGGTTATTTTACGTATCCTAGACCATTTCTTTTTTAATTATCTGCTTTGTACAGACTTTTTCGTTCTTATTGCTTTATTATAAGTATAGATAGATGATATTCAGTATGTACAGAAAGCTACATTATCAGCGAGTAACATAGTCGCTGAATCCCCTTTGGCGCTGTAGCGACCAAAATCCAAAACGGCAAATCCCCCCTGGTCGCTAGAGCAACCAAAAAAAAAACATGGAAGTTAACTTTAACCGTTTGCCCGATTTAAATCGATTTAAATGTAATCTCGCATTTATTATCGAATTTGTGTGTTTTTCTCTTGAAAGGGATACATATATTTTACGTAAAAACACCAAAAAAGTATTTTTTTTAAATAAAACCACGGCCATTCTCCGCGAGCCATAAATTTTTGCAAATTATGTATGTTTTCACAAAAATATTCTGGTCACTTTTTGTACTAAATTGTGTTGATGTTTTAATGTTAACGGATAGGTAGGTTTAATGTTAACGGATAGGTAGGTTTAATGTTAACGGATAGGTTGGTTCATCTAGTATTTAAATAAAACAAAAAAACAGTTTGTCATCGCTTTCGTTTCCAAAATACGTTTTTTTTCTGAAACTACTCCCCATTTTTGGCTACATCATTTATCCGCGGTGTCCTCTCCGTACATAATAATTTAAACGGATAATTGGATGTTTTTAATTAAAAAAAACAGTTTAATATACTGGTCCCTCAATGAAGGAACAAAATAACGGTTAAATTATTATGTTAAATTATTATGTTATGAAATCATATTATGTTATATCATAGTCAAATATGTGAGTAATAACACAGGACATATAATATACTGTTTACTATAAACACAGTACATATATATATATATATATACATACTATATAATGTACTGTGATAATACTGCAGTTGTCAATAAGTACAGAAATAAATAATGCTTCTTTAAATGTATGGTTACTTTAAAGTTTTTTTTAATGCATTTTCATCGAGTTGTAAGCTACCCTGAAAGTTTCAGCCGGATAGCTAATCGGGAAAGGCTCGAAATTTGATTAGCAAGATTCCAGGACAGACAGAAATACATAGATAAATAAAAGCTTTTAAAAAGCACCACGGTCTTTGCTGCCAAAGATTTTGAATTACGCTCACTGGCGTTTTTTTAAATGCTAAACGTGAGATACATGCCACGGTGTGAGCGTTACCCCTGCGATGTCGAGGCGAGTCACTAGTTTATACAGCTGCTATTAATAACAAGCCTAAATTAAAAATGTATATAACCCCCAAACCCCCACCCTCCATTATAGCTAAGACGCATCTCGATCACATCAGTTTTCAAACAAAAAAACACATCAAAATCGGTCCATCCGTTTGGGAGCTACGATCCACCCCCCCCCCTTTCTCACATCCCCTCTCTCCCCCCATCCCCCATATATCTAAGAACCGTCTCGATCACATCAGCTTTCAAACAGAAAAAAACGCATCAAAATCGGTCCATTCGTTTGGGAGCTACAATGCCACAGACAGACACACACACACACACACACACACACACACACACACACACACACATACACACACACACACACATACACAGTGATACAGTGATACACACCCTATACTTATAACACCCGTCTCTTTGTTCGGGATTTAATAAGAAAAAGAATAGACGTTCTTGCAATGGGTGGCATTTTCACTATGATGTGAAATTTATTAAAAACTAAGTAACTACCTACCTACCATTAAATGTCGCTACACCTTCCTGTTGAGCAATATGGCGGATAACCACGCTACACCTTCCTGTTGAGCAATATGGCGGGTAACCACGCTACACCTTCCTGTTAAGCAATATGGCGGGTAACCACGCTACACCTTCCTGTTGAGCAATATGGCGGGTAACCACGCTACACCTTCCTGTTGAGAAATATGGCGGGTAACCACGCTACACCTTCCTGTTGAGCAATATGGCGGGTAATCACGCTACACCTTCCTGTTGAGCAATATGGCGGGTAACCACGCTACACCTTCCTGTTGAGCAATATGGCGGGTAATCACGCTACACCTTCCTGTTGAGCAATATGGCGGGTAATCACGCTACACCTTCCTGTTGAGCAATATGGCGGGTAACCACGCTACACCTTCCTGTTGAGCAATATGGCGGGTAACCACGCTACACCTTCCTGTTGAGCAATATGGCGGGTAATCACGCTACACCTTCCTGTTGAGCAATATGGCGGGTAACCACGCTACACCTTCCTGTTGAGCAATATGGCGGGTAACCACGCTACACCTTCCTGTTGAGCAATATGGCGGATAGCCACGCTAAATAAACTATAAAAATTAAATCAAAACCATATTAAAAAGTGGTAATCAATCATAAAGTTATGAGTGTTGCAAAATTACGTTTTAAGCACCTGAACTTATGTAAAGGTGAGCTGCAGTGGACCACTTTAGATGGTGATAGAGGTTAATAGTTTTATTTGTGGCAAACAGGAAACGTCGCGGACGATAAAGGCAGTAACATACAGAACGGTCGATACGGAGTATACAGGCCTTACAAACTTAGTACCACTCTTTTAGAGTTTTTATTAAATTGCTTGGCTCCGACTCATCGGATTGAGATACCAAGTACACCAGTTTTTAAGTCAAACCCTAAACTATCCAACAATGAAAATCGCATCGCAATCGGTCCAGTAGTTTTATTCAAACCCCTATTATTACCACACTTTTTTTTTATATTCTTTCCATTTTTTGTGCTACACTGAGATTTCGCTCCTTCCGAAGTCCAAACGGAACCCATATGCCTGTCTGTCTATCTGTGATTGTCTTTCCGTTTGTCCGTCTGTCACGTGCTTGTAGAGCTTAAGCCCTAAACGAAAATATGACTTGAAATTTACACCTATTTAGTTCCTCGACCAAAAAGATAAAGTTGTAAGTACATATAAGTAATGTTTTAAGACCCGCACACATCGAAAGAAGTTGGTCGTGTATCTTGTCAGTAATATTCAATCAAAATAAGAAAATTAAAGCTCAAGTTTTCTTTAATTTTGGTTTTAATTTTCGTCTTGATCTTGACTTTTCTTTAGTCGTTAATGCTTGCCGTCCACGTGTGTGTGTGTGTGTGTGTGTGTGTGTGTGTGTGTGTTATGTGAGCATCCGTCCTCAAATAGAAAACCTGTCGTGCGCATAGATCTAATTTAAAGTGGGAGGATTAGGTACTTCTCGGGCGTGGACCGCACACATTAGGTGCAAAGCACATAATTAGCCTTCCTTGGCCTTAGTCATAGTGGGTGTTTGTGAAGCACGTACGTGATTCTCATTCGCGCTACAGTCTGCGTATGTCTCCCTATCTCTGTTTTTAATGCACATGAAGCACGACCGTGGGAATGTAGCTGTGTGGTGTGTTTGCCTGTAAGTTGTATATAGTCCAGTTGTTGTTTACATGTTATTAAAGCCCCCCCCCCCCCCCCCCTCCACCCTCCCCCTTTTAACTAGAACTACGGTCGAGCGTGCCCTTTTTGCAGTGTCATTTAGATCAAGTCACAGCCACTTTCAAGATGGTTCATCAACAACCTAAATTAGTCCACTGCTGGACTTAGGCATCTCCCAAGGCATGCCACTGAGCCTGATATTCGGCTCTTCTCTTACCAGCTACCTTGCGTAGATCGTCACTGTCGTCACTCCATCTAGTCGGAGGGCGTCCTACACTACTTTTGCCGATTCACGGTCTCCACTCTAGAACTCGTCTATCCTAACGGTTATCGGTTCTACAACAAATGTGACCAGCCCATTGCCACTTCAGCTTATTCTGTGATCTATGTCGGTTACCTTAGTTCTCTGCCGAATCACCTCATTTCGCAGTCGATCTCTCTAGCCATATGCTGAGCTGAGCTCGTTCCATGTTCATTCAATCATTCATCTTCGTTCAAGGCAGTTGAAGGAACTAACAATAAGAAGAAAAGTGAAAAGACGAATGTTTCCTTCCATGATGTAAGGTTATTTTTGAAAAATATATAACGTTATTCACGAAAACGAAAACGAAGCGAAACTTTTTAGCTACCTATTTATTTTAGTAAATTTCTGGCAAGTCAAGTCAAGTCAAGTCAAAAGGCAATTAAATTCACCCCCCCCCCCTCCCCCTTGCAGCCTGCCGTCCCGGGCCAAGGCCCTTTTGACCCTAGGGTAAATACGCCTCTGTAAACATCTATAAAAAAACGTTTAGTATATCTGTGATTGTCACGAATTCCATCATCATTTACAATAGGCATAACTCAAAAAATTAAGTATAAAACTTTAAAATTTAAATTTCCTGCCATACAGGTTGAGAAATGTAAAATCGGGAGAATGGCTTTGTATTCATAACTCAAAAATCTTGAAAAATCATTACATTCCGGTGCTTAAAAGAGTTGGTTCTTTCTTTCCTATTTTTGTGCTACTTGCCTGGTTAATAGGAGTCAGCATTAATAAAATTAGAAGACTTTAAAATATTTTGGAACTTACTGCCACTAGCTAAAATAGTCATTTAAAAAACACTTACTTTTCGGGATGCTGTAGTCTGGCTGCTGAGCACTGTAAGTAGACGTATGGGGTATCGTTATATATAAAATAGTGACTGGTAACAACGATATTCCTATAATCAACCCTCGTGGGGTAAACAGTTAAAAGTTAAAGTGATGTGAATGAAGTTGCGGGCAACAGTGTAACTAGTAATAAATGCCTATGCATGTCGGTTCTTTTCCGAGACAGTTTTTTGACTTACCGTTACAAATAGATTCAATTTTGTTTGCGTAATTATCGATTTAGAATCCTAAAAGGGTAATAAATGTAATAAACTACAAAATTCATCTCATTTCAATTATATTTTTATGATAATAAAATGGATAAACTTATTGTATGTAATATAAATTTTGATTTGGTATCTGATGAAGTGTTTCTTGAAGCTAGCCTTCAAGACTTTTCATTACTAAAATTTGGGTTTAATCAGTTTCTCCATCATCAAACGCCCGAAGAAGAACATGTGCCACCCCCATAATAGGGGGATTTTGATATAACTGGCAGGTGGCTTGCTGCTCGCAGTAGATGTTGATACGCAGGTGCATGCTGCTGCCCACATCCTGAATACCCTTTGCTGGTTCCCACAGCACCCGCGGGGTGAGGTGGGGTGGACCTTATATTAAGCCGAGCCCACACGGCAATTTTCAACTTATCCAAAAAACAAAAATTAAAATACTAAAACAGTCTGTTGTGTTGTGATAGTAGTTTATCAAACGGTTGCATAAAAAGGGGTTATAAAAGCACGAAAGTGAGTTTAGAAAACGAGCCATAGGGCTTTTTTTTAATTCAGTAGTTTCATTCAAGTTTTTTAATACCTAATTACCTAGTTATGTGCCGTTTCATACACTACTTTATCTACACTCATGCAATAGGAACATAATTTAATTAATTTAATTATGTTTTCATGATTTTTCTGGTAAAACCTCATTCGTCATGTTCGTTGCTGTTTCCGTGATGTCAGGTGGAGTCAAATTCTCCTCACTAACACTGCTGTCGGTCATTTTTAATCAGGATAAAACTTTTTATTTAGGTACAAATACACATTAAATTGGTTAGGTACTAATGTAAAGTCAATTATGGCGCCAAAATCTAGTCCACACATTCGCGCGTTTACGGTGTAACTCGCGTCGCCATAGATAATAGATGGAGAAACCCTCATTGTGCAGAGCCAAACCAGTGCTTTTATGGGAAAAAATATATTTAACAACATTGTTTAGTTCAAAAAACAGTGTTACATTAAAAAAATAGAAACATGCCGTGCGTGAAGTATGTCATTATGCCACCATTTTTGAGTTAAAAATTCGGATTTTACGATATGAGGGTAGATTAAATTATTTACATATTATAATCTTAGATTAGAGGAGACTAATCAGACTCTGAGATTATAATATGTAAATGATTTCCGCACCCTTCTAATTTAAACTAAGAGTCATGCAAGATGCATGACAACACCTGCAAAGAATACCTATAATTGTACGAAAACTAAACTAAAAAAAGAAAAACATACAGTTGAACATATAACCGTCTCCTTTTCTGAAGTCGCTTGATGAAATGTTAATTAGTTCATCCTAGGACTTCGTCACTGTAGGTATATATACCCATATTATCCAATACCATCCATACTAATTTGCACTTATCCATACCAAAATTGGTATTACCAATATATAAAAGTGAAACGTTGTCTGTTTGTTTGTTTGTTTGGGGAGCTTTCACGCGATAACGGCTGGACAGATTTTGATGAAATTTGGAATGGAGATAGCTTATACCCAGGAATAAAACATAGGATACTTTTATCCCGCAAAATGGTAAATTTCCACGGGAAAACTGAAAAATGCGAGAAATGGAAATGCTGGAATGCGCTGTAAGAAACAGTTGCCATGGAATCGAAATAACTAGTATGCCAAAAAACATCAAGAGAATTGGTGCTATACCTACTTTTGCATTGGTTTTTAATATTCTAGAAGAACATAGGATGTTTTTTCGCGATAAACAGTAGTCCGCGCGGACGAAGTCGTGGGCGGGAGATCTAGTAATATATATATATATATATATATATATATATATAATTGAAGTTTATATAGTGGTATACAGGATTATTGGTTATTGGTACTGATCCCGATGCAGGTTGCTAGGACATGCTGTCCACTATCTAATAACCCGGTAATGCTTTGGCAAAAGTCAAAAAAATATAGTTATTTTCGAGATATTATTTATTTCATTATTATTTTTTGTAAATTGACGGATAGGCAACCGTAAAAATTAATAAGAAAAAACCATTGCAAGAAATCAAACTTTTTTACTATTTTTAGGTTCAAAAAACAGTAACAAAGCGTTTTGTGTAATAAAATAAGAATAATCTGCAAACGTTTTTGAATCAGGGGTCTAAAACTAAACAAGTTTGTTGACTTGTGTAAGTTTCTTCAACAACAACAACTGGTTTTATTCAATATATATATATATATATATATATATATATATATATATATATATATATATATATAAAAACACATATTTACTTAAGCTGCAGATTATTTAAAAAACAACAAAATATTTTCACCTATTTAACACTGTATTTTTGTTGGTTGTTAGTGACACAGTAACAAACTATGTGACATAAAACAACATGTTGGAGAATTATAAAAATGCGTCAAAGTGGTTTGTTTGATTAAATAATTTTATAAAACAGAGCGATGGTAGCCTAACGGTTCAATAGTGCAACTTAGAATCCAACGGTACAGGCTTCAATCCTAGGCTCCACACCAATGACTTTTCTAAGTTACGTGCCGTTTTCCATAGCTCCGTGCTTCGGAGGGCACGTTAAGCTGTCGGTTCCGGCTGTTATTGATTAGTAGCAGTCGTTAAGCCATATCAGAGGCCCTCATATGGCCTGACAAACTCTCACATCAGAGGGCAGCACTACCTCATACGAAAAACAAACATCTAATAAAATAATAAATGACACAGTAACAAACTATGTGACATAAAACAACATGTCGGAGAATTATAAAAATGCGTCAAAGTGGTTTGTTTGATTAAATAATTTTATAAAACAGAGCGATGGTAGCCTAACGGTTCAATAGTGCAACTTAGAATCCAACGGTACAGGCTTCAATCCTAGGCTCCACACCAATGACTTTTCTAAGTTACGCGCCGTTTTCCATAGCTCCGTGCTTCGGAGGGCACGTTAAGCTGTCGGTTCCGGCTGTTATTGATTAGTAGCAGTCGTTAAGCCATATCAGAGGCCCTCATATGGCCTGACAAACTCTCACATCAGAGGGCAGCACTACCTCATACGAAAAACAAACATCTAATAAAACAATAAATACAGTTGCCCAGGTGTTCATCAGAGCCATAATTCACAATTGGCCAGAGATTATAAAATGAATTTTAGTTTTGAGATGTATTTACCGAAATATTTTTTTATGTATGGCGGCAGATGAAAAGCCTCGTCTACATTGAATACCCTGTGCCGAATATTGAGTATCTTCGAGCTCGCATAATAAATGCAGCATATAAAATAAAAAACTCGTTGTCTAGTAATTAGTAAAAAGCCACTTAAGATAGAGACTGCGCCTCTGTATCCAGAATATATGGGCTCGCGTTTTGAAAACGAATTATAATAATGTAAGCAATAAGTATTCGTAAATCGAAAAAAATAACTGTACCAATATTATCGTCAAACGTATACTTAAGTTAAACTTAAATAATAATCGACAAAAAATACCATTTGATTTAAACCACAAACCACCACCATTTTCATATAACATAAAAAAGCTATTCAGAAAACACCTCTAATAACTAAAATTCTTCTAAAAATCTCTGGCTAATTGTGAATTATGGCTCTGATGAACACCTGGGCAACTGTATTTATTGGTATATTAGATGATTTAATCAAACAACACTATGACGCATTTTTTTAATTCTCCGACTTGTTGTTTAATGTCGCATAGTTTGTTACTGGTGTCAATTCTGTTGCTCACTCACTAAAACTAAACTACACTAAAACTAAATTTAGTGTTGAGATTTGTAAAATCTATTTCATAATTTTAAGTAAACTAAAAAACTTGCAGAGAAAGGATGTGTTGCATTGTGCACGGCCGAGAGCGGGGAACGGGTGGGGGGGTTTAGGAGGGAGGAGGATAAGGGCGATTAGGGGAGGGTGGAGTAGGACAAAAAAAGTGAAGGTACTTTAGCGTAGTTTAGTCTAGTTGGGAACAACAGTCGTGAAATTTTCACGACTAAACCGATCATAATTATATTTGGTATGTAGATAGTTTGAACCCTGGGGAAGGGTTAAAATGTAGTCCGTGCGAACGCAGTCGCAGGCAAAAGATAGTCTATCTTACCTAAGGGTAGTTTTTGAGATAAATCCAAACAGACAGACAGACGCAACAGGTGAGTAGGTTTTATAATAGGTATACAGTGACAATCCTGTTAAAATATAAAAAGTCGCTTGCTGTGACAAGATTCTAAATCGGACATCTAAGTTTTATTAACTGTAGGTATCAGTTACACTAAAACGCAGTCTTGTGGTGAATTTATTTACATTAAAATGCTAAACGTGACTCAGGGGTACTATTAATTATTCTGTGGTCAGGGCATGGCACCGCCCGGCATTTTAGCAATTATTCATGGCTGTCTAAGGATTCCAGATTGAAACATTAGTTTTATTATAGTGACACGAACACGACATCGGACAAGCTTATTTGCTTAAATAATTAAAAAAAGCGTAAATATCAATAATTTATAAATACTGCAACATGTTTTATTGCAGTCATACAAGAACTAGGTATTTCTCGTCTTTTCAGGAAGTAAAGTTAAGGAAGCCTACCAATTGTTCCAGAACAATATAAGTACACCAACAAGCACAAATTAAAAATTGATTTAAACCCCCCTTTCTCACCCCCTATTATAGCTAAGAAGCATCTCGATCACATCAGTTTTCAAACATAAAAATCGTTCCAACAATTTGAGAGCTACGGTCGTCACCCCCTTTTCTCACCTCCCCCTCCCCCCTCCCCATATATCTAAAAATTATCTCGATCACAACAGCTTTCGAATAAAAAAACGCATCCAAATCCATTCGTTTGGGAGCTACGATGCCACAGATAGACAAACACACACAGCCACACACACACCCTAAACTTATAACACCCGTCTCTTTGTTGAGGTGTTAAAAAGAAACTTAAAACCGAATTAAAACCAAATTACCTACTTCCTTTTCGATCAAACACTTAATAAGTTAGTATTGAAGTAATTGCCAAGGGAAATTCCACAACATTTTCTACAAGACAAGGTTGCTGCACTCAGGGTTGGGTTCTGACTATGGAACTCCTCAACGGTTAACAGCTCAGACACGAAATGCTGTATACGCATTTAATTGTGATAGGCCGTTCTAAGTTTCACCATGACATGGCATGAGCTTTTTCTAAATGTTTTTAATTTAACTTATTTTAAAACTTCTTCAAGGGGCCCAAGAGTGGGATAAGTGGGGGGATAGAGGCTGAAAAGAAGATGTAGAAGAAAAATTCTTGATAATAGAAGCACCCCATCTCTTCCCGCATGTTGTGAAAACAAGCAAAGGGAATTGAGGAAATAGGCCGCAATTACCTGTAAATATGGCAAAATCTCCCTAATATGAGGGTAGCCATGGTGCAGAATTTGAAGACTTCCGGCGCATGGTGTGACTTTGTACAAGCCACAAACAGATCCGGTAGCTATTTACACTTTTTCGATACGAATGAAGTCATAAATATTAAATGTTCTTACAACTGAGGCCTATGTTAGCGATAACCTTTGCTCGGAGGTCATAGGTGGGTGTGTCTGCTACCACACGGAACATCTTATGACACTCAACATTTTATACAATTGTATGCCTTAATTAATTGAGAATACAATTTATATTTATGTGCAGATATTTCGTTATTTATGATAAGAAATGAAGGTAGATTTCGCTTCTAAACAATAGTTCAACTTGTATCTCTGGCGGCATTGTTAAGGCCGGTGTACACTTGAAGTTTTGATGTCGTATTTAGTTAACTAAGCTTTTGTCCGTCAAGTGTTTGTAAAAGTGACGCAAATGTCGTCGATTTACAAAAGTATTAGTAACGAGTGACTCGCCCCGTCTTTGCACGGGTAGCTAAAGGTTTCTCTTTATTTGTACACGATTCTTCCCGTGTTTTGATTGAAAAATTTGAACAAATAAAGCGGTAATTGTGACTTAATTACAGACTTGTTACTATTTCGTTTCCACGGAAACATGTCATTCCGTTCCTTACAGCAAGTGATCGATTGCAGGCAAATTTTTTATGCCTTGGGATTATTTCAATTTTTGGAGGGTTTTTTTCATTTTTGAGAAATTATATACAGCCCATGATACTCGCTGATAATGTAGCTATCTATAGTTGAAATAATTTTTAAATTGATTCTGTTTTTTTGAGTTTATTCATTACAAACAAACACATACTAACAAACAAACATATAAAAATCAAATCTTTCCTCTTTATTATGGTATATATTATAGTGTAGATGTAGAAGTGTGGATATAGATGAGATAATTGTATGATTTTGTTGCTTGGTCGTAACGGAACAATTTTCTCAACTAAATAATAAAATGTACTACTAAGTTTAATAATTATTGATTATAAGTTGCTTGATAATTCTTCGAGCTAAAGAACTGATTTGCAATGGATTTATATTGGACCACACTGAACGCTCCGTGTGGTCCAATATAAACTTGAGGATACACTATAACTAGATATATACACATTTAATTATAAATACTTAGATAATCATCCAAATCAGTTCAGAAATCCCGAGATATGAAATAATATACATTTTTTATGCATGACAGTCAGGCATTTGATTGATTGACAGCGAACTTTAAATTTCGTTGGAAATGCGCATACGATGGAACAATAACATTTCCCAGTACTTGAGCACTTAAGCACAGAATAAATAACAGTAGTTCACTTCCCCAGGATACGACCATCCAATCCGATCCGTTTCCATTGTGACTCGACCTTTACTACATGTACCATCAACCTCTGAGTAATGTGCTGCATTTGCATAAACGCTCAATCATAGCTCGAGACATGCCTTGTATTCGGGAATACCCTTTAAAAATCACCAGAAAAAACATTATAAATGAGTTCTTTAAACTAACATGTCCGGTGTAGTCGCTATACTGAAATATTAGCTGTGCCCGCGACTTTGCCCGGGAAAAGTAAAAATAACTAAAATACAAGGTTCCGTTTGGAATTCAGACCCTGCGAAACTCTAAAAAATATCGTAAAACAATGTCCTTAAAGATGTTTTATTAAAAAGATCGTCTTCCTCATACTTGTCAACAATTATATGCTAAAATGCATGCGTCATAGCTCACGTATCTGTTGATAGGCGCATTAAAATACCGGCAAAAGGTCAGGGACATCCTTTATCGACACATAACCGCCCTTGAGCAGGCGCATGGCGGTTTTTTCCTTTATTCTATTGATATAATAATCGTTTTATTTGCGATTTCCTATATAAACCAGTTGTTGGCGAATCACCGGTACTAAATGAAGTAGGTATATGATTTAGTACCGGTTATCTTATGTTTCTTTTGTAGAGCATCTGTTGGTTTGTTGGTTGCTTTTTACACGACTGCCCAAAAAAAGAGGGTAATGTTTTTAGGGTTCATATTATGTATGTGACTTTATTCAACTATAACTTTTAAATGCAAGAATTTATTTGGACGTATAAGGATGGGGTATCGTTAGAATCCTTACATCATCTTGAGTGACATTTTTGGCTGTACTGTCGTGGTTTTTCTCTTTCTGAGCTTCATAAAGAGTTGTATGACTCTTCGTGCAGTTTCCGGGGGGGTGGCTTGGTTCGCCGCGCGGAGTTGAGTTGCTTCACAGTTTCACACATTGTCATGTGGCGCCCGCCGTAGTGTAATATTTGTATACACTTTGGTGGAGTAGTGAAATCTTCGTTCGAGCAGACGGAGCTGATTAATTGCTCGAAGGATGCAACTCTAGCGACGGCTCCGCCCGCCTTGTGCCGCCCTAAATCCGCTAATCTCCGCCACAAGCTGAGGCAGCAACCCGCGAAATCCGCCTTACTACAAAGATTTCATTTTCCACGGACGATGCGAGCAGAACTATCGGCAAAACCACTTATTTTAATAATAACCAAAACTCAGCCGTGACATAACCGTTATGGAATGCGTAGTATCAAGAATGCAAAATTTGTGACTGCATACTTTCATGTCTCGATCGAACAGGTATATTTTAAGCAAGATTCTTCTGGGCTCTATTTCATAAAACTATAGTACACTGACAAATGTCAATCGAACCGACAATTGTCAGTCAAACTATAGAAATGTCGTACATTTTTGTTTTATGAAACGCAGGTTTGGCGTATTCGACTGACATTTGTAGGTTTATTATGATTTGTCGCTTTATGAAATAGGGCCCTGGCTTCCTTTCTACAGGTTATATAGAGGGCGTACGGAAGCCTGTCTGATGAATTTATAGACACAATTATTAATTACTAGCTGTGCCTGCGGCTTTGCCCGCGTGGTCATTTCTCTAGAGTAACTTATGTTTTATTCCAGAACCAAAAGTACCTATTTGCTAAAATTTATCTCAGCCGTCAAATACTTTTTTATCGGTTTCTCGGCTTCTATTCATCGGATTGAGATACAAGGTACACCAGTTTTTAAGTCAAAGTCTACGGTATCCTACAGTGAAAACTGCATCGCAATCGGTCGGGTAGTATATACGTGATGCGCGAACAGACAAAACACACGGACACGATTTAAAAAAATGATTTATTCTTGTTCACTATATAGCTTATTTTAAGTATCCTATTTTTTTTTAATTATGTTCTTTGTCTAGACTTTTATTTACTGACTGCTTTATTATAACTATAGAGTATATATAGACTGATATGTTACGGAACAGATTTAACAAGTGGAATCATAAAACAACCGACAAGAATTTTACTTTCGTCAAAACCAATCAGCTGAACGGAAATATTACTACGCTTCCAAATTGGATTTTTGTCCATTATGAAACTCAGCTGTCCCCAAAATTACTAAATTGGCGATTGCATGATGTGTTGTTCATAAGCTTGTTTACATTATTTCAAACAAAAGTCTGAGCATATCATTATTACAAAATATAGTGTTAACGTAGGTACGATTCTGTTATCGTCAAGGACTTAAATTATTTAAAAATCAAAAAGTATCAAAAAGTAAATGAAGTAACACTTCTTTACAAATAATCATTAAGATAATATCATAAAAGAAATTTAACAAAAGTTGTTTAAGGAAGTTCCTACATCAACAAATGAACACATGAATGAACACTTTTTGTTATGCTTGGCAATGACTGGTCAATCATCGATTGCATATCTCGGAAAAAACGTCGGCCATTTGTTGCTAAATAGTATTTGATGATAATCTTCTTGATTAAGCAAATTAGACTTCCGGCTCCACAGATCCAACAACGTCTTTTCTACTTAATCTTTAACTCGAAACATAATTAGGGGAATAGTTAGGTTTATTTGTTTATTTGTCTTATGACGTAGAGCAAGGAACGTGACAAGGAACTTGACCTAGTGGTGGGAATCCTGAGGAAAGAGGGCTCTCAGCTCATTGTGAAACGACGCAAAGATCCAGCAGTCACTTCGTCAGATCAGCGGGCATTGAATAAGCAAATAACAAAGCTGGTAAGGCGAGACCTCCGATGCTCCAATACAAGTGCTATAGAGGAAGCGATAGTGCGAAATCGGGGGTCAAAAGTATTCGTGCAGCAGCTTGGTCGAATCCATTTGACGAAGTTGACCACATCAAGCGGGAAAGATGCCGTTTCTAAGCCGGAGATTCTCGCGGGTATTGAAGAATTCTATAGCCGACTGTGCGTGACATTCGCAACCTGAACCCGATATCGAGGATTCCAGGGCCACTCTAACTTACCACTATACCGAAAAGCTGCCAGCCTTGACGAAATCGAGATGGCCGGGGCTTTTCCATTTTCGAGCTGTTTCAGAAACAGCTCGAAAATGGAAAAGCCCCGGGTGAGGACGAAATTACTACGGAGCTCCTGAAGGCAGGAGGTACTCACACGCTTAAATAGCTTCAGCGTGTGTTCAATTCTGTCCTCTTCCTGGGAGAACTCCAATGGCATAGAATAAGAGTGTGGTCGTCCTATTTTTCAAAAAGGGTGACAAGACCCTTTTGAAAAACTATCGGCCCATTTCCGTCCTGATCAGTTTACAAGCTGTTTTCAAGAGTCATAACGAATCATCTTCCACGGATATTCGACGAATTCCAGCCAACAGAGCAGGTCGAGTTTTAGGGAGGATACGGCACGATAGACCACATCCATATAGTGCGGCAGATTATACAGAAGACGGACAAGTATAATCAGCCCCTGTGCCTGGCGTTTGTCGACTATGAGAAAGACTTCTATCGAGACTTGGTCTATTTTGGAGTCCCTGCACCATTTCCAAGTCGACTGGTGGTATATCCAAATATTGAGATGTCTGTATGACGCCGCAATAATGACCGTCCAAGTATAGAACCAGCAGACTAAGCATACGCCCCTACATCGAGGTGTGAGACAAGGGGACGTTATTTCTCCGAAATTGTTCTCAAATGCATTGGAGGATATGTTTAAAACTCTGGACTGTAAAGGATGTGACATTAACATTAACGGTGAATATATCTCACACTTGAGATTCGCAGAGAACATCGTCATTGTGGCAGAAACGTTGCAGGACTTGAGACAGATGTTGGTCAGCCTAGCTGATTCGTCTCAACGCATCGGTCTCCGGATGAACTTAGACAAAACTAAAGTTTTAACATGTTAAAAATTAACATGTTATTCCGGAACCAATTGTTGTTAACGGAACTGCTCTCAAAGTTGTTCAGGAGTATGTTTATCTGGGGAAAACTTTGCTCTATGTAAAAACAATTTAGAAAGAGAGACCCGCAGAAGAATACAGCTGGGCTGAGCAGCATTTGCGAATCTTGGTCGAGTCTTCTCGTCACCAATACCGCAAAGTTTAAAGACAAAGGTCTTCAACCAGTGTGTCCTACCTGTTATGACATACTAAGCCGAGTCATAGACACTCACGGTACGGTTAGTCCACCAATTTAAGGTCGTTCAGCGGGCTCTGGAAAGGGCTATGCTCTGAGTTTCTCTGAAAGATCGTATCCGGAATGAGGTGATCTGGCAGAGAACCAAATTTGTCGACATAGACCTTAGGATTAGTAAGCTGAACTGGCAGTGGGCTATTCATATCTGTCGAAGAACTGATAACCGTTGGGGTAGACGTGTTCTTGAGTGGAGACCACAAATTGGTAAACCTAGTGTAGGGTGCCCTCCGGCTAGTTGGAGCGACGATATAAGCAAAGTGGCTGGCACGGTTGAAAGAGACGAGCCGAAGATCGGGCTCAGTGGCGTGCTTTGGGAGAGGCCTATGTCCAGCAGTGGACTGACACGGGCTGATGATGAGGGCTGTTTGTCACGGCAACAGTCGAGACCGACAGATTAACGTGCCCTCCGAAGAACGGAGCGGAAAACCACTCATAATATAGAAAAGTCATTGGTACGGAGCTTAGGGCCGAACCTGGTATCGTTGGATTCTAAGTTGCATTATTGAACCGTTAGGTTAGAGTTATTAGTTAATAATTAATATTAATAGTTAATAGTTAGGTTAAATTAAAGTTTGTATTTGTGCTTGTTTGTAAGTAGCTTAGAAACTCTGGTTTTACTAATAGAAGATTGTCGCAAATTTAAAAGGTTGGCTGTAACTTGTGGTCATGTACAAACAGATAAACATACATACATACAAATGCCGAATGCACGCAGCGCTGGTTTTCAGCTAAAGCCGAGATACGAGATATAGCTGACCAAGTTAGACCAACTTTGTTGCCATAATACGTAGAAACTACTGGACTAATTGCAATGCGGTTTTCATAGTTGACTATAATCCTGGCTATGCGTCAAATCCTCACTTGGTCTGTTTATCAGTTTTTGTTGAGTTTTTTTTCTATGATTTTGACCAATACAAACGTTCATAGTTTTAGAAACAAGTTAAAAATATTCATATGTAAACACCAGATTAGTCAGGAAACACTCTGTGCTTTTTAAATTTTGCGCAGTTAATGTTTACACTAATTTATGTGTTGTGTGTACAGCATAGTTCACTATAATAATCACACTAATATTATAAATGCGAAAGTTTGTATGTTTGTGTGTGTGTGTGTGTTTGTTGCTCCTTCACGCTCGAACGGCTGAACGGATTTGAATCTAATTTGATACCAAGATAGCTTACATCCTGGATTAACACATAGGCTACTTTCGATCCAGGAATAGGGAAAAAAATATATTATCGTTTTCTTAGGGACTTAAAAAAAATATTTAAAAAAAGTATTTCCAAGTACCAGGAGAGCAGAAACACTTTAGAAGTTGGAGATTCAAAATTGACAAATAAAGTTATTAAAAGTGAGTATACCTCCCCATGAACATTAAATAGTGTGATTATATTTAAAAAAATATTTAAAGTACCAGGAGAGCAGAAACACCTCAGAAGTTGGAGATATGACATTGACAAATAAAGTTATTAAAAGTGAGTATACGTCCCCATGAATATTGAATAGTGTGATTATATTTAAAAAAAAAAAGTATTGCTAAGTACCAGGAGATTAAAGTAACAGGTGTCAATGACAGGTGTCAAAGTGACAAGTGTGTTGACATCTGTCACTTTGACCTAGGGGTGCAACTAGGAGGCATTATTTGCTTTTTTTGATTCGCATATAAATAATAAATGAGAAAGTTTGTGTATTTTTATGTTTGTTAGAGTGCTGTTTTGTTATAGTAGTGACGAAAGTAGCATATAAATAATAAATGAGAATCATACTTCAGTCTCAAACAGCTGAATGGATTTTGATGAAATTTGGAACGGAGATAGCTATACCCTTGAATAACACATAAGATACTTTTTATCATCATCATCATCATCATCAACATCCCATACGCGGGTGAAACCGCAGGGCGCAGCTAGTATAATATATAGGTATAATATGTAATTATTTATAAAATAGTTTTAAATGTAGATATTTATTATTTACTTGCCTCTTTAAGATATATAGTTATATACTATGTTGCCACATAGTTTATTGTATTTAGGGTTGTTTAAGACGACACGTAACACTGGCCGTGGAGAGACCCGTGACGTCACCTACCGGCCCCAACGGAAGACCAGCGCTGGTTGTTGATCTGTCGATTACAACCAGCATAACGCTGAGTTGGGACCGATTCATGACAATTTTCTTTGCATTTATTTATTGTGTTTTAATTTGATTTGTTTTTATTCAGTCTTTTCTTTCTTTCTTTCTTTCAATACAAATTAGTCACCAAAAATTTCGGTTGCAAAAGCGTTTAATTGTACATTTAACCTCTTTACTTTCCAAATACGTCAGCTAAAGGATACAATGATAAAGCTTTTAGGATTTAGGCATCAATTCTACGAGCGATTTTCTCGCAGCTCTCATCTATAATGCCTATTAAGTACCTTCCACTCACTATGCCAGTGCCAGATAAGTTCAAAAACTAAAATCGTAAGTACGGAGTATCTTAGAGGACTTAACAAAATACTTATTTATTTTATGAAGTTCCATGGACGCTATATTGGCGTATTCCAAAAAAATATAGCCTGCCTACGTCATATGCCATATAATCCATTAATTATTCCGCAAGAGTGTCCATAGTCTATATGACACTCTTGCAGTGAAGACAAATTAATGGACAAAATAATTTTTCATAATTGTTCCAATGGGAGCGACAACGACTAATCGGCGACAGCGACGCCGACTTTACTAAGCTTTATAGGTTAGAAAAATTAATATGAATTAATGTGATCTAACTGCTGATAATTCATGGTGTCCTGGTACATTTTAAGGAAAAATTAAAATTAAGGATGGAATGATTTTAAGGTGAAATTAGTAAAACAGAAAAAAAAAGAAGTTTTACGGTTTTTTATTACTTTTTTTCATTTACGTTTTTGCCTTGTCCCTTTTAATGTTTTTTTTATTTATTTATTCATTATTGGTCATCGATTTTTGAGCTACTCTGAAAGTTTCAAATTTGAATTGCAAGATTCCAGGACAGACTGAAATACATACATACATAGATATATACATACATAGATACATACAATTTTCTATTTACGAAAATAAAAATGACCGCAAAATTACGAAATGAATGAACGACGCGCGGTTTTTTTTTTTGTGGAGATTGCATCTGGACCTAGTAGCCTAGTATGATAGGTATGCGGGCCAAGTTATCTCCCGATCACCGAAGAGGGGAGCAATTATTCTCTGTGCTCTCGACCATTACTACAAACCAGAATTGCCGAAAAACGCTCGCAGAAATGGCGCCTTCAGCATTAAGCAATTCAGATTAAATGAATCAGTGTTGCGCAATTGTAACAAATCGTTTTGTAACATCCCATAACTTATAATATGCAGAATATACTGAAATCATTCACCCTTGACTCCATTGAATCATTTAAGAAGAGAAATATTTAATCTTGCTTTTTACTTTTAGATAACCTCTATCTGCGCCAACGCGCCACAGCTTTGCTTGCGTTTTTACTCGACTATGGCGAAGCAAGGGAAAAGTAATGAGTTTATATATGTACGTATGTAAGTATATATGTATGTATCACCCGTATTGGTCCGATTTTGAGAAGCGAAGTGTCAATCGATTCGTCTTCAGGTATAAAAATATGAAGACGAATCGATTGACACCTCGCTTGTCAAAATAGGACACAGTTTTTAGTTTCCACACATAACCCTTCAACTGCATCGCCGTGGTCGGGTAAAAAAATTAGCTTATAACACTCTATACCTGAACACGAATCTATTGATACCTCGCTTGGAAAAATGGGACCAACAGGGGCGACGCTAAATGGTGGAACATCCACATATATACATACATACATAGACTATTAAACTCATTACCCTTCCCTTGTTTCACCATAGTCGGGTGAAAACAGTCAGGACTTTACCTTTTAATAATAGGTACCCATAGATAAATAATTATATTACACTGAGTCAGTTTACCTTGACTTGTTTGAATCACGGGTTTTAGGAAGAGAAATCTTTCGGCCTTGCTTTTTCGATTATTGTTGACGACATAAGTTTCAGCTTATTACCCGACCACAAAATCAAGAAAATAATCTCTAATTCAAGAGCTTTAAAATAAACTTTCAAAAATATAGAACACATATAACAACAAAGTATGTAGACAATAATTAAAATATATATTATTTCAAGAACTTATCTCGATCAGATTTTTGTCGTAGGCAGGTGTCATTTAAACAACTACTTGTTTACATAAGTTTAAATATTAGAGTATTGAAAATCAAATAGTAATATGGGTGAGTTCAAGTCAAGTGAATAGATAGCTACTACCTCGATCTCACCTGATGGAAAGCGACGATGTGGCCGAAGGTGGAGCACGCTTGTCCAGCAGATAACTATGTCACGAAATGATAAATAAGTCGATAATTATAAGATTTAAGAACGAAATGATGATTGAAACGTTTCTGTAATAAGTTTCTGTGCTGGATTATAAATTTCCGAACGAAAACAATGGAAGGTCTAAAAGAAAATAATAATTTGACTTCCGTAAAAGAAGGTTAAGAATGTAAGATGTTTTGCCTTACAAAACAAAGGTCTAAAAGAGTATGAGGAGAAGGGGGAGGGGAAAGGGGGAGAAGGGCTACCCACCGGTACCAATCCCCTCCCGAGAAATGCCTAGGCTTCGAGTATTTTTTTATTAATTAATTTTTCGCCTAACCTCAAAATAGTAATTTTGGAAGGACTTTAGTAAATATTTTCGCGTTGAAGCGTTTGGCCATGTCATTAATGTAGGGTTTTCATTTCTTGATAATGAGGTGTTGAAACAGATAGGTATTAAAGGCCACGGCCACGTCGGCCTTCCGCCTAGCGCCTCTAGCGGTAGATAGAAGATTCGTTATAAACCAAAATAATAAAAAAATACTACGCGTTTTCTCGGGCTAGGAGTGACACCATTAGAAAGAAGAGTAAAATCTCTTCCCAATACTACCCTCAGCCACCCCAATACTACCCTCAGCCACCCCAATACTACCCTCAGCCACCCCAAATTCGTGCGACTGGGATTCTAAAGCCAGACCTAATCAGCGGTGAATCTGGTGAGTCCGTTCCATTATATTTATAGTAAAAGCGAAAGCTAAATGAGATGTTTGGAGGCAAGGGGTGGTTGGAGGCCACTGGGGGTTAACCTACAAATTACCCACTGAACAGACCTCAAACAGTTCCGAGTTTTATTGTGAGGAAATAAAGAGGAGTAGAAAGACTTCGAGGGGATTGTGTTGTCACGATGTGAAACCTCTTTCATAAATTCTTAATTATTTCATAATCCATTTCATTCCATTTGATAGTTTGTCATTATTAATTCTGAATTCAAATAACCTGTCATTCATATATTGTCAATGGATTAGCAAAACTGCAATTTTACGAAATAATATGTTATAAAATACCTAAATAAGTTTATTACATCTGGAGTCCTTTAAATATATATGATAGTATTTTAGTTCGTGGTAGTTTTAATTCATATCGTTGAAGTACGAAAAGTCTGTGATAATAACAATACTAGAGCCCCAAGGGTACACTCTTACCAAATATATTAAATTGGGAGAAGACTGAATAGAATAGTCGAGTGCACGATCTCTGTTTATCAACATCTCCGTGTGCTCCTATTGTTCCTGTACTTTTGTGTCCACTGAGGTTTGGTTCCTGGGCTAGTGGAACAAACCCTAGGACCGCCTCGTGACAGTGTTCTCAATTGTTACCGAGAGAATTAATTCCGCAATTGATAGTGTCTTCATCCGTTTTTGGGGGGATCCAACCGCTTAACTGTAGCTCCAGGGTGCATGGTGCCAGACATGGCTCTCATAGATACATATGTAAGACTAGCTGTACCCGCGGCTTCGCACGCGAGTTCTTTTCTTTATGTTCAAAGTACCATAATGTGCTATTCCAGGACCAATATACCAAAATATGAACAATTTCTCGGCTTCTAACTCGCCGGATTGAGATACCAATTACACCAGATTTAAATAAAACCCTAAGCTATCTAACAATGAAAACCGCATTGCAATTGGTTGCATAGTTTTTACGTGATGCGTGAACAAAAAAACATACAGACTAACAGAAAGAAAGACACGATTAACAAAAAAAATATGTTCAATACCTTTTTTAAGCACCCAAGAGCATTTTTTTCATTTGAATTCATTTAGTAGTTTGAGTGCGATGCGCGGTCAAGATACGGACAAACAGACACAAAATTAAAAAATTAAACAGTTTGGCTTCAGTATCGAATATAGAGAACCATCCATAAAATATTATTTATTACTTAAATATTAATATAACTTTGGACACATATCCCGCAGAAACCCTTTACTTATTTGGGATAAAACGTGTCCTCAATTTTAACCCATCATATAACTTAAGACAGTGCCAAGTTGCATCAAAACCCGTCCATTACTTTCAGCGTGGTACGTGTTCTTTTAAATAAGTTTCAACCCCTAAATAATAACCCATATTTTTTTCGATATGTAAAGTATCCTATATCCTACCTCGTAGTACGAACTCAAATCATACCAAATTCCATTTGAATTCATTAAGTATTTTCGGCGTGGTGCGCTTCCAAGGTACAGACAGACAGACGGACATACAGACAGACAGACAGACAAAAATAAAAAATACTGTGTTGGCTTTAGTACTGAACTTAGAACGTCCTCCAAAAAAAATACATAATATCTTCAATCTACAGAATTTTGGACATTATCCCGAAGGAACACTTTATTTTTCGGGATAAAAAGTATCCTCCATTTTTACTCATTATATAAACTATGACTGTGCCAAGTTTCAACAAAATCCGTCAAGTAGTTTCAGCGTGATACGTGATCTTTTAAAAAACTTTCAACGCCTATACTGCAGGAACACTTTAATTTTCCGGGATGAAAAGTATCCTATTATGTCCTACCTCAAAGTATGAACTCAAATCATACCAAATTTAATTTGAATTCATTGAGTATTTTCGGCGTGATGCACTTCCATGGTGTAGACAGACAGACGGAAGGACAGACAGAGTGACAAAAAAAAACAGTTTTGGCTTTAGTATTGAATATAGAACGGCCCCCAAAAAATTTGCAAAATATCTTTAATTTACAGAATTTGGGATATTATCCCGCAGGAACTATTTATTTTTAAACTATGACTGTGCCAAGTTGCATCATAATCCATCTAGTAGTTTCAGAGTGGTAAGTGTTTTTTGAAATAACTTTCATCCCCAATCCTGCGGGAACCCTTTCATTTTTCGGAATGAAAAGTAGCCTATGTCCTTCCTCGTAGTATGAACTCAAGCCATACCAAGTTTCATTTAAATTCATTCAGTAGGGGAGACCGGGGACAAAAATAACAGTTTGTATTCCATGTCAGATTTCTCTGACATGGAATACAAACTGTAGTTAGTAATAACATTTGTGATAAAATAATTATATCCATATTAAACTTTCATTTATGGTCTATAAATGTACATTATAATTTTATATAATATGTCATGGTGTCTGAAAATTATTGAGCTGCCAAAAATTATATGGAGATTGTTACTTTCGACCCCTTGGTCAGGGCGATAATAACAGGGCGTGGGTTAAAAGTTACACCGTATCAATTCTCACCTATGTTACAATTTTAATAAAAAAACACAACGTTAAATCAAATTATTTATTTCATAGTTATACCTAGTACCAAAATAATTAACTTCTTACTTAAGATTAACTTGAGATCCATGTTTCTATTCAGTCGAAAATCAATCTTTATTATTAGTAGGTAATAGGTAACAGAGCGGCGGAAAAGACAACAACACTATCCCATTTGTTTTACAAAAATCCAGTGCTTTAATAGATATATGGGATGCGTGATTTTCAAGCAGAAGCAGACATTTTTGCTCAGGCTTTACTGGTCTTTTGAAGTGCTCTAAGAACAGCAAAAACTCATCTTCCTGCATCCATCCGCTTGCATTCCCTGCCCCAGCAGATCCAATCGGACCTTCCCGTATCATATGGTCTTTATATATTTTCAATGGGAACACGAAAAGTGGTGGTATATGTCCTCCTTGAGCATTAACAGCAACTGCAACAGTCACTAGCCTCCCGCGTTCAGCTGAGATTACCGCACCTACTTATTTAACTCCTTTCAGAGACACTATTTTGTTCGGTCTTTGTACCGTTGTCACCCCAGTCTCATCTATATCCCATATGTTTTTTGGCGCAAAGTTATCCCTATCCATAACTTCAGCAAGGTTATCAAAAAACTTGTTCACATTATGTTCGTTGAAGCTTGTCGTTGCTTGTGGACTTCTCAGGGACAGGCTTGGGTGTCTTTTCAAAAATCCAGCTAGCCATTCCTTACCCGCAATATAATTGTCGTTCCACTGGTCTGGATATGTCATCTCATATTTTATGGCCAATTCGTTGCGCACTTCTGTTGGGATCAATCCAAAATAGACGCTGGAACATAAAATGATGTAGTCCCGTAAAACTAATTCCTTATCTGAAGTGAAAACGCGGTTGACGCAACGGTAGCCAACTATTGCATGAGTATTTCCTGCTTTACGTTTTTGAATGTATATATTTAATGTGACATGACAAACACCATATTTTCATAGTAGTGCTCTTGTCTTTGTATTGTCTTTAAAATGTTCATCTGCTGCTTTTTTATAGACTTGTGGACTGTTTTAGTGGTGCCTCTATCAGTTTTTCTAATCCGCTGCCGTGACATTCTGATAAAGAAAATATTTAAAAGAGTTAAATAACATCACACTCATATTACGATGGACAAAAGTAACACGTTACTTTTGTCCTGCCATGAGATGTTACTTTTGTACCCAACACCGTTTATTATATTTTGATTCCAAATAGCTTTGAAACTGAACGTGTTTTACGAAAACAAGTTATAACATGCTAAAGACAATCTTAAGGTTAATCAACGAACTAATAGTCATAATGTTATCAACATCTCAATTCTACGTAAACACTAAATGAATAAACAACAAAAAACTTACTTTTGGTGCAAAAAAACACGATATGTCCACTAACACAACCTTGCCGCGTTGTGCGGGCGCGGAGACTAAACTCATGCGTGGGGGGCGGTGCAAGCTAAGAACCAACGATCACGCGCGTCGTTCCGGCCATTGGACAAGGCTACGGAGAGTTTGTTACTTTTAACCCGCCGTTACTTTTGTTCCCGGTCTCCCCTAGTTTCGGCGTGATGCCTAGCCAAGATACAGACAGACAGACAGACAGACAGACAGACAGACAGACAGACAGACAGACAAAAATGAAAAAGAAATACAGTTTTGGCTTCAGAATCGAACATAGATTTTCATAATATCTTCAATGTACAGAATTGGACCCGTTACAGTTTTATTATAGGTATAGATAAAACGAAAATAATATTCAAGTCCTCTATCCTTTCAATAATTCTTATTATGATTATATTTGTGGCGTGTGGAATAACCTATTTTGGAATCTAGGCACATTAATATCGAGACATAGGTTTAACTTCACCACAACCTATCTACTCTCGACTTGAACATACCTGGTTGTATTAACCGAAACACTCGCGAGGGCACATCGTTCCACTCCTTCACAATTCTAATAGTAACTAAACGAAATAAAAACATTTTTCCAAAAAAATAAATCATATTGAAAATGTTCTTTTGTAAACAAACACTAAAAAGAATAAAATAATGTCTGGTCCAAACAACTGTCAAATTGTACTGAATTATATTGAATTGTACGGCTTGATCTGGTAAAATCAATTCATTTCCAATATTTCTATTGAGTAGTTCCATTAATTTTTGTTCTTTGTGGTCCTGTATAATGTTATGTAACGTGTTGTCATAAATAAATGTATTTTCTTTGTTTCTTTCTTTCATTGTGATTTGACTTTGAGTGACTTTCTATTGTAGGTATACGAAATTATTTGAGTGACTTTCTATTGTAGGTATAAAAAAATATTTGAGCGACTTTCTATTGTAGGTTATTATTTGAGTGACTTTCTATTGTAGGTATACGAAATTATTTGAGTTTCTTTCTATTGTAGGTATACGAAATTATTGTTTACACCTTCAGGTCCTTGATTGTGTCTGGTTCTTGACCCTCATAGACTATATAAATCTTCGGTATTGCATTTTTCGCATGTAACTCTACTTGTTATGTTGTTTACTTACTAACTAGGTGTTTAGAAATCGCATATAGTTCGCCTGGCGCTTCAGCCTACGCGAAAAGACGCTTCATACCATTAACTAGGTCAGTATAGCTACCTACGTGCATTAGCACTGTTTAGTATACTTAAAGCAGTATTTAAAATCATATGATAACTTTAATATATTAACTAAAATTTCCCGTGCAAAAATTTTCAAGGATATTTATAAGGTAGGTATCGAAAACCAGGCCGCTCAAATAAAAGTACATTATCCTGACCCTGAGGGTCCTCCTTCAGGGTTCGAATTCTCCTAAGTATAATCATTGAAATGATTGTATCCAAATGTCCAACGCAAAAATTTCATTGGCGCTTTGACAACGTTTTTAAATTAACGTTCCTCGTTTTAACTAGTTTTCCGCTGTGTCACGATTTGAATGGACATATACAGTCAGATCTACATACCACAAACATACAAGACCCGAGAACAAACATGCTCATTACAGAAATGTTTGCACCGGCCAGGATTCGAGCCTGTAACTCCAAGCTCAGCAGGCAGTGGCACTACAAACTGTGTTAAGCTGGGCTCTTACTGCGTTTGTTCACTTTCTGTCACACTAATCACACTTAACACTAACACTGTAGATCAGAGAAGTGTAGCCACTGCCGTAAACAGGCCAATCAGAGCTTAGAGTTTTATAGATGAATACTCTCTTATCGAGCGGAAAACTTCGTTCGACGGTCCAAACAAAAAGCCATGAAATACATAAAATCCGATTAGCACCATATTTTGAATCAGCTTGCAAGATGTGATCTAAACAAACATACATTGCAAGTTCAATAAAAGCTTTTAATATTATAAACAGCTTCTTTGAAGTGTAGCATCCGAAAGAACCTCAATCTATTTAATTGACAGATCTAACAGCAGCAATTTGACAGTCATGACTTTGACAGCCTTGACATTACATAATACATGGCAGAATTAAGAGACATTGAAATATGAAAATATCAAATGCCTACTTGATGGGTCACTGTGAAATAAAGCATTGTATACATTGAGCGTAACAAAAGAAAAGTTGTTTAGGATTTGCGTATTTTTTTTCTCTTTCTGAGTTCAAGTGCAATTTATATCTAAACTAGCTGCGCCCCGTGGTATCACCCGCGTGGATTATGATGACGATGAAAATTATCCCATTTGTTAATCCAGGATATAAGCTATCCTGGTACCAAATTTCATCCAAATCTACTTAGCCGTTTGAGCGTAAATTAGTAACAAACATACACACAAACACCTCGCCCGCTCCCCCAAACATCCTTTACTCGAAACACTGATTATACCATAAAGTTAGGATTTCCCGTTTTTGGGATTCCTAGTAAGTTTATGGATTATTATTAATCTAACTATACCTATATAACAGCACCGTGATATACTGACTGAAAGAGACAAGGCACAGCCTAATCCGATGGACCTAGAGATTTGAAAATTGGATTTGAATATTCCTTGCGTAAAGTAGGGATGCACTAAGGACGGATTTTCTGGCATTCCATCCCTAAGGGGGTGAACTGGGACATTGGCAAAGTTTGCATGCAGTACCCGTGACCAGTATCTCATAAACACAATACATGTCACGGCGTTTCTCCCACCCCAATACATATCACCGCGTGTCTCCCAACCCAATACATGTCACCGCGTGTCTCCCAACCCAATACATGTCACGGCGTGTCTCCCACCCCAATACATGTCACCGCGTGTCTCCCAACCCAATACATGTCACCGCGTGTGTCCCAACCCAATACATGTCACCGCGTGTCTCCCAACCCAATACATGTCACCGCGTGTGTCCCAACCCAATACATGTCACCGCGTGTCTCCCAACCCAATACAAATCGGTCAAGTGCAAACCTACAGAACAAACACTTCATCTTCAAACCTTTTCCAAGTTTCATTGCATTGTTAATGCATTTTTAAGTCACTTTTTCTTAACAATGCATGACGAAACCCTCACTCCAAGGTCACAGTTTTCTACAGCCTATAATTACTGCCCACGCGCATTCTTATAGACGAGACGCTAAACGTGTGACTCAATCTATTATTGGATATAGGCGACAAGGACTTGTGAATCAGCGTGAGGTTAGAAAAGCGAAAAATGTTGGGAGATTTTGTATTGTCAATTTCTCGATTTCTTTTTACAGAATTTTTATTTCTTTTTTTAAATCGGTAATGAAAAGATTTGTCACATGCGAAATTTGCATTTTGTAGAATGCAAACAGAAAAAAAAACTTTTGCAAAAGTAAAATTGCCGTAAGACCGAGCGTGCAGTGTCCATGTCCAGTGTTTAATTAGTTGCACCCCACCCCGTCTTTGCCCGCGAGGACATGTTTCCGGGGTTAAAAGTAAAAACATAACCTGAGTCCTGCTTCATGATGCACACTACTTTCTTGTCAACTTTCATCAAGATTGGTTCAGCCGTTTATCCGTGAAATGGTAACAAACAGACAGAGACTGAGATACTTTCGAATTTATAATCGGTGTGCTATCACTGGAGTATTGAGGCAACTATATTTTATTGGTTATTAAGGCATATTACAAATTTAATCATATTACAACTATTAACTGACATAGGCAACATGGTAAACAATTTATCGTACATAATGACAAGGTTCACTGAACAAATATTATCTACTATTATCCTTAATCATTATGCAAAATTAAAGCGTTCGTCCTTTGTTTCAATTGCACGAATGTATTAGACATTGTCGCAAATAACAACCAACGTGGAGGTCTATGACAGGACAGGGATCACATGGAGAGAATAGATCGCCAGATTTATGCCCAGTAGTGCGGCTTACAAGTTCTACCGTCGAACAAGTGAGACTTTATTTTCTCACTAGTTCTACTATCGAACTTAGTAGAAATATAATTCTCATTTGCTCTACTAGGTATCTATACCTGTCCGAACTCTAGCTTATTATTATTTTATGTTAAAAAATATTATAGTTTCTTTTTTTCTCACTTGTTCGACGGTAGAACAAGTATATATTCATATTTATTGTGTTTTAATACACATATGGGAAACCAATTATTTCGTATCGTAATCCGCCAACAAACGCTTTATAGTTAACTTTAACTTTCGCTCGTTTTATTCTAAAAAGCTTGGTTTTGTAAGAATAATCATCATCATCATCATGTCAGCCTTTAGAAGTCCACTGCCGAACATAGGCCTCCCCCAAAGAGCGCCATGACGAGCGATCTTGTGCCACCTCCATCCTCTGACTTCCTGCGATGGCTACAATGTCGTCGGTTCATCTTGTGGGGGGTCCCCCCCACACTTCGCTTGCTTGTTCGTGGTCGCCATTTCAGAACTTTTATTCCCCAGCGGTTTGTAAGAATAATATACGCCAATCAATTTATTATTCATGATATGCAGCTTACTCCGCCCACATCAGGGTGCCTCTCCTCTCTTACGCCATTCATCTCTGGATTGAGATATTCTGGTCCAGGTCTTACCAGCATGCATATCTATGTCATCGACTCATCGTTACATCGGTCTTCCTCGGCTTCGCTCACCGTCACGTGGCCGCGTGGCCACCATTCGGCCAGGGACATACTCCTGCCGTCACCACATCTTGCCAAGTTTCCTGCCCAACGCCACTTGACTTTAATTGTACGGGATTTGATGTCTTCCACCTTGTTTCTTCTTCGGATCTCCGTATTTCAAACTCTGTCGTTCAACGTGATGCTTAGTATGGTCCACGGCCCGTTATGCGACTCGCCTCTTGTGCACAAGTTCCATGGTGAGCGTCCATATTTCGGCACTCAGGACTTCCTTGCTTGTGGGCAAATCACATTGGTGTGTATGTACTGTACGGTCTTGTACTGGGTCTTCGTCATTGAGGCATTTTTCGGTCCCTGAGCACGTCGTCAAATTTGCCCAATGGAGCCCATCCCAGCTGGATGCGTCAAACTGCAGTCAAGTTAGCAAGGGCAAATAAAATGACGCTGGTCCTAACACCCGACAACATGTTGTCATATGTCACTGTTGAATCATCGCTGTGTCACATATTTCTTTAAATTGCCGTAATTAATATCTGAAACATTGTTAATTAACCCAAGGAAAGGCTGTGGCCTTTTGATATATTATAGCTTTTTAGAAAACATTTATAATTTTATATGAATACATGACAAATAGAAAAATGATCCGCCCACTAACCTTCAATGGTTGCTGATTACCTAAAAAATCGTTTAACCTTACATGGTAAGCTTAAAATTCTCTAATTTTATGAAGGTCGAGTGACCGCATGTGATCAACTATCGCAGGGTACAGACACAAATCGTCGCTGATGGATTTTACTGATGACTTATATAATGGTAACAATTCGTTTTACTCTGATATTCTTTATTACCTTTACAAACAGTGGTTTTTTAGTTGACTTCCACATTAATAAGGTTTTTAATTCGTGAACTTCAATGTGGTTCCACATAAAGGACAACAAGTGAATTTCCCCACCCTCCAACATTGTGGTTCCACATAAGGGACTATGAGCAAATGACCCCACCCTCCAACAATGTGGTTCCATATAAAATACTATGAGCGAATGTCCCCACCCTCCAACAATGTGGTTTCACATAAAGGACTGTGAGCGAATGTCCCACCCTCCAACAATGTTGTTTCACTTAAAGGACTATGAGCGAATATCCTCCCCACCCTCCAACAGATTTGACTGATGTCTGCCCGCCCATTTCTGTCGCTCGCCTGTGTGTAAAATAAACAAACACGAGTTCATTGATCGATTTCGCTGCTCTCATAATTATAATTATCGGCTTTATATCCATAAATTATATGTTATTGTAGAAATATATAAAAAATACAGAAATATATTTATTTTATTGCCGTCAAGTTTTGTACAAGTTGCAAAAAATCCTTTTATTGCATCCTAATAAATATATTACATCCTAATAAACGCACGCGATTCCCATGGCTGTTGGAGATTGGAGGGTCAGGAACATACAAAATGCCCATTATTGTTTCATCTAAGTTGCTTCATTCAGTTGCATTTAATTATAATAAAAAAAGTCAATAATATTTGTTTATATTTCCATAAATGGGTAGGATTTCTTATCCCTCGTATCTCCGGGTTTTTAACTGATTTGGATGATAATTAGGGTTCCGAAGAACCAATGAAAAAAAAAGGAAAATATATGGGATCACTAGTGTATGTATTTATGTCTGTCACAGCCAAGTTGCTCCGAATATAATTGACCCATTGTGGAAATATGGAAAACATGAATTAATGTGATCCGAACACGGTCAAAACGGTAAATGGTAATGTATGAATTTTGAATATAGAGGTCACTTTTGGGGAAAAATTAGAAAATTAAAAAGTACACGAAATAGTTCTTTACTTGTAGACTAGCTGTACCCGCGGCTTCGCACGCGTGGTCATTTCTCTAGGTTAAAAGTTAATTCAATATTAAAAGTACTCTTCCAAGACTAAAATACATTAGAGCACCAACCAACATTTGATCAAAATTTCTTCAGCCGTCAAAAAGTTTTTATCGATTGCTCGGCTTCTACTCATTTGATTGAGATACCAAGTACACCAGTTTTTAAGTCAAACCCTTAGATATTGCACAGTGAAAACCGCATCGCAATCGGTCCTGTGACGTGATGCGTGAACAAACATACAGACAAACTAGCAAACGATTTAAAAAAAAAACTATTCATGTTCAGTAGCTTACTTTAAGTAGACCATTTTTTTATTTTCTTCTTTGTACAGACTATTTCGTTCCTATTGCTTTATTATAATATGTATAGATTTCCGTCGCTACCGCGCTCGCTAACGTCTCGGTCTGACAGGTCTGACACTTATTTAAATCTTATCAGCCAATTACAGCCGTATAAAAACAATGTTCTATTAACAACAATTCATTTACATAACGATGTTACGTTCGGATTGTAATCGTAGTTTTTCCAACTGTCCGTTCTACGTCCGGTTGTGAAAACCGAGGATGCTGCGTGTTTTCCTCTTGTGTACAGTCTTAGAGGAAAGTGTTTGGCGAGTTCTAGTCTATGAGTAACGCAAAACAGGTACATCTATACTTATAATAAAGCAATAAGTACTGAAATGTCTGTACAAAGAAATAAACAACAGAACAAGTTTTTTTTCTAAATCGTTTCTTTCGTTTTGTTTGTATGTATGTCCGCGCATCACGTAAAAAAAAAAAAACCTTTTGCGATGCGGTTTTCACTGTTGGATAGCTTATGATTTGACTTAATAACTGGATTACGTGGTATCTCAATCCGACGAGTAGAAGCCGATCAATCGATTAAAATCATTTTGACAGCTGCAGAAATTTTGATCAAATGTTGCTATATTTTTGAACCATCCAAGAGATAAAACTATTTGTAACTAATTTCGAATATGGATCCTAATTATTTTACACTAGCTGTGCCCGCGGCTTCACACGCGTGGTCATTTCTCGAGGTTCGCATCGTAATCGGTCCAGTAGTTTTTACGTGATGCACGTACAAACAAACATACAAACAACAGAGAGATATATGATTTAAAAAAAAAACTTGTTCAGTAGCTTATTTTAAGTACACTAGACTTTTTTTTTATTATTTCTTTGTACAGACTTTTTCATCCTTATTGCGTCATTATAAATATAGATATAGTAAAGAAAAAAACTGTAGAAAATAAAAACTGTGAACGAATTTTGAGCAATGTAGTATAATAGTACTTTATAGGTACTTTTTTAACACGTATGGGCTACTTTAAATGATATGACCACGCGGGCAAAGCCTCGGGCACAGCTAGTATAAACATGAAAAACGACGTTGAACAGATGGATTTCTCAATTTGAGATGATTTTGTGTTGTTTTTTTAATCTTTATTTATTGTTTAGATAAGTACTGTATTCGGAGACTGCACAGTATATTTGTACCCCATCGAGTGGGGTCTCGTTGAATAGGTATTTTATTTATTGTTTAGATAAGTACTGTATTCGGAGACTGCACAGTATATTTATACCCCATCGAGTGGGGTCTCGTTGAATAGGTTTTTTTTTTTTTGTTTAGATAAGTACTGTATTCGGAGACTGCACAGTATATTTGTACCCCATCGAGTGGGGTCTCGTTGAATAGGTATTTTATTTATTGTTTAGATAAGTACTGTATTCGGAGACTGCACAGTATATTTGTACCCCATCGAGTGGGGTCTCGTTGAATAGGTATTTTCAAGTTTTTTTTAAAACATTTAGATCTTAAGTGACTACCTTTTTGCTTGAATTGCATGTCCCCCAAAACTTAAATATTAAAAAAAAACTCCAATACTAGCGCATAATACGAATTTACAAACAAAATTATCACGGTAATCTAGGGTTTACTAGTTTACGAGATATAGCCGACCAAGGTAATGCATTTTATGCCCGCATAGATTCCATACTGTGACATAATCCAACCTTAAAAATAACTTTGTTGGCGTATAACGTAAAAACTACTGGACCGATTGCAATGCGGTTTTCACAGACGAGTAGCTTAGGGTCCTGGCTATAGAACCCTATGTCTATGCGTGTTCGACACGCACTTGACTGGTTTCATTATTATTAGATGCATTTGTTATTTTGTTCAAATAATAATATAGCATTTCGCAAGGTAACATAAATTCGAATCTAACACGGAAACCATTAATTATCGATTCACATTACGAATGAACAAGTAAATCATTAAGGTAAGAGAACAAAAACACGACCGATAAAAGTAAATTTTCAAAAAAAAAATTGCCTGTCACTCGGGATGATGTAAGGATTCTAACAATACCTCCAAATCAGTTCAGGCATTTAGAAGTTATGTCGGAACAAATAAACTCACATACATACATACATTAAACCTAAAAACATTACTCTCCTTTTTAGGCAGTAGTTTAAAAATACCTGCTTCTATTACTTTTTCAGAGATGTACAAGATACTCGTACCCTATACAATAGTATCTGGAATTCCGAGTACAAGATACTATTAAAATAAGTATTTCAGATACCAAATAAAAGATACGAGTACCTTATATAGAATGGTATCTGAAATCCTAGATACAAGATACGTCTTTTCTAAATACTTTTAAAACATAAAATTATTTTTTAAATAAAACACTTTTTATGGAGTTAAAGTTTATTATATGAGTTATGAAACTTGAGTCTGGGCCCAATTTGATAGATGTTGACTCTCATCATCTATCAAACTGGGCCCAGACTAAAGTTTCAACAAATGTCAATAGCTCTTTCTAATTGCATACTCAATTCATAGGTAATCCATATCAATATATATAAGTGAAACGTTGTCTGTTTGTTTGTTTGTTTGGGGAGCTTTCACGCGATAATGGCTGGACGGATTTTGATGAAACTTGGAATGGAGATAGCTTATACCCTGAAATAAAACACAAAATACTTTTTATCCCGAAAAATTGTAAGTTTCCACGGGAAAACTGGAAAAACAGAAAAAATGTTTATTACTCGCTGTAAGAAACGGTTGCCATAGAAACGAAATAGTCAAAAAACATCAAGAATGGTGCTGTACCTACTTTTGCATTGGTTTTTAATATCCTAGAAGAACATAGGAAGCTTTTTTCCCGATAAACAGTAGTCCGCGCGGACGAAGTCGCGGGCGGGAAAATTAGTTATTATTAAAAGTATTTTAGCAAACATAGTATTTACGAAATACAAGATTCCCAACAAATGGTACTCGTATCTAAATACAAGATACAAAATGCAGTTAAAGAAAATTATTTTATATATGAGATGGAAATACGCACTTTGTATCTTGTATCTGTATTTCCGATACTTGTATCTTAGATAAGTCACATCTCTGTACTTTAAAAAAATGTATATCTAGATTTCCAGTTATTCCATTCCGCCTTGGAAACGGGATTTTGGAAGCAATCAGCTAATTGCCTTGGATTCTACTAATTTGTATTTATTGTTCAAAATTACACCAATCTGACGCCCCTTCTTGTATCCTGTTAATAATTTACAATTATTTCGTATAACATTATGAAAATGTAAATCTATACGTATAATAAAGCAATTAGTGCGAAAAAGTCTGTACAAAGAAAAAAAAAATTATGGTCTTGTTTACATAAAATAAGCTACTGTACAAGAACATAACATTTTTTTTAAATCATGTCTGTCTGTTTGACTGTATGTTTGTTTATTCGCAAATCACGTAAAAACTAGAATTAGATAGCTTAGAGTTTGACTTAAAAACTGGTGTCAAAATCCGCTGAGAGTTTTTGACGGCTGAAGGAATTTTGATCAAATGTTGGTATATTGGTATTTTAGATCTTGGAATAGTATATAGTACGTTTAACCTAGAGAAATGACCACGCGTGAGAAGCCGCGGGTACAGCCAGTGTAAAATAATAAGGATCCAAATTCGAACTTAGTTACAAATAGTTGGATGGTTGAAATCTATTAAGTTTATTGGAAGTTGGATAGTTCTTTCAGCTAGAGTTAATTCATATAAATCGTTTTAATAATTTGACCGCGCCAAGCGAGCTCTAGTCATCTTGGACGAATTTGTGTTTGTGTGTAGGTATGTTTGTTTGGTTATTGGTTATTGGTCCGATCTTCATGAAATGATTAAATTAGATTTTTGTAGATACCTAAACAGTTTAATTTTAATAGTTTATGTGTTTCGTAATGAGTTTAATCGGTCTCAGGTTTACTTTTTGAGAGACAATCAGATCATTCCCAATGACTTGAAACTTTAAACTTAGCTCAGATCTGAACGAAAATGTTTTTTTTTTTTTTTTTCAAGTTGTTTTATTTTAAGTATTGGAGTTTTTGAGTTCATCAGTAGGTATATGTAGGTATGGTATATCGCGAGCTCCCATATTTCAGGGCAAACATCTACTTTGTTACTAAGTAGTTAGTGACTATTTTAACCGTATTTACCAAATATATAAAATCTAAATCAATCATATATATAAATACCAGTATATATCTTTAAAAAGCAGCCGATTAGAGAAACAATTGACGTTTTACTTAAAGTAGAGAAGCCAAGACTATTGGGTCACGCATCGTTCTAAGTTAGTTGAAGAGTAGAGACAGAGTTCGTTATCAATACGTTATCTTGACCTGAACCCGCAGTCGAGTTAAAACGTTATTTTCCACCCGACTATACTTACCATTAGGTAGTCCTTTAACAATTGTAATAATTATGTTAAATGACGCACGCGCGGATGCGCCGCGGCCGTGGCCGTGTCGGAGACATGTGGCCGCCTTGAGAGGTGGACATAACAGATAAACTGCCCAGCTGAGGACAAAATATGTGTAAACTATGTGCTTCAACTCTGACAGTCGGTAGGTACCGTCAATATTGTGGGAATACCACAGATCTTAAAGGCGGGAAGATACGGCACGCTTTATTATCACGTAAACTAAAACTGGACAACTACAGACAGGTACAATTCCACCGTCGAGCTTCATGTGCATCAACAACAAAGATACATACGCAGACTGTAGTGCGAATGAGAGTCACTGCTAGCACGTGCTACACAAACGCCACTCCGACTCCATTGTGACAGAGCTCTTTTTTTTATGTAATAATTATAAGTAAATAAATATATTCAGGACAAGTCAGTCCAATTACCTAGTCCCAAACTAGGATATCTTGTGCCATGGATGCTAGACCACGGATACATTGTACTATTATTTATTCTGTGCCACGGATAAAATACATGGATACGAATATTAACTTCCATGATTAAGAAACAAACATTTCTGCTCATCATACAAATGATTGCACCAAGCGGGATTCGAACCCACGACCGAGGGTTGATTTCAAAGTCAGGGTCACTAACCATTCGGCCAACCGGTCGTCAATTTATGCGTTCCATGCCCGGGGAGCAGGTACATAATCTACCCAGTTATAATTATTATATCTATGGTTAGTACTAGTGAATCCGCCGTAATGCTACCTCCTCACTAGTACCATCGCTCCGTGCTTCGGAGGGTACGTTAAGCTGTCGGTCCCGGCTGTTATTGACTAATAGTAGTCGTTAAGCCATGTCAGAGGCCCTCGGGCGGCTTGACAAACTCTGACATCAGAAGGCAGCACTACCTCATACGACAAACAAACAAACAAACAAACTAGCATTACAGTACATATATATAGTCCTTGCGGACTATATATGTACTGTGCTAGTATGGAGGTTGAGTTTACGGCAAAACCGGGCAACACCAGAAAGTTTCCGTCCACACTCACGCGTTTGCTCACTTGGTCTCTGTATCACCGACAAGACGGACGTGCTTGAATTGATGGCTGCCGTGACTTCATGCACCTTAACCCTAGAAAGATAACCATACCACGGCATACGTGAAAGATAACCATACGCTTCAGAGGCGCACCCTTTTATAATACGTGTTTTAATTGATTTAATAAATAATATTTGTAATTAATGTTATTGTGTTAAAAGGCATAGTTCAATCAATAAAATAAAATACATTTTGATTTTATTTTGTTTATTTCAAATAATTTAAAACTAAATGAGTAGACCTCTTCAAAAAAAATAACAGAAATCAGCAGCCTTATCTTCAGGAACAAAATCACTTATGATCTTATAAAAATAGATCTTATAAAATTATATGACACGAAGTATACGTAAAAATCGTTCCTAAAAACAAAGAAAAAACATTTAGAAATACTTTTTACATAATTACAACTGCAATATTAATGTACTGTTAAAAGTTTCACAAAAGATAACCATACGCCTCGCGAGCGCACAGACTCATCATATAAACAAAACTATAGTTCTTACAGCATGGAAACAGCCGCCCCGTGAAAGGGCACTGACGCGACGACTGAGTTGGAAAAACATATACGCATCGAATGAAAAAAATACAGCGATATGTTTACCCCGCAGGAGCCTCTGCGGCGTAGGTTATCTTACTAGGGTTAATCATCAGAAAAATATATTACGATCAGCTTTAGACCGTCTGCGTACAGTCAGAAAGGTAGCCATAACAGTTTTTTTTTTCATTTTTATCGGTCTGTCTGTCTGCCTGTCTGTCTGTCTGTCTGTATCTTGGCTAGGCATTACGCCGAAACTACTAAATGAATTTAAATGAAACATGGTATGATTTGAGTTCATACTACGAGGTAGCACGTAGGATACTTTTAATCCCGAAAAATTAAAGGGTTCCCGCAGGATAGGCGTTGAAAGTTATATAAAAGAACACGTATCACGCTGAAGCTACTAAACGGATTTTGTAGCAACTTGGCACAGTCATAGTTTATATACTGGGTAAAAATTTAGGATACTTTACATCCCGAAAAATTAAAGGGTTCCCGCAGGATAGGGGTGGAAAATTATTTAAAATAACACGTAGCACGCTGAAACTATTGGACGGATGTTGATGCAACTTGGCACACACATAGTTTATAAGATAGGTGAAAATTATGGATACTTTTTGCCCCAAAAAATAAAGGGTTCCTGCGGGATATGGGTCCAAATTCTGTACATTAAAGATATTGTGGGTTTTTTTTGGAGGTGTCTCTATTTTCGATAATGAAGCCTAAACTGCATGTTTTTTTCATTTTTGTCTGTATGTATGTCTGTCTGTATCTTGGCCGCGCATCACACCGCCGGAACTACTGGATCAATTCAAATGAAACTTTGTATGATTTGAGTTCATACTACGAGGTAGGACATAGCATACTTTATATCGCGAAAAATGAATGAGTTCTCAAAGGATAGGGGTTGATACTTATTTAAAAGAACACGTACCCCGCTGATACTAATGGACGGGGTTTGATGCAACTTGGCACCGTCTTAAGTTATATAATGGGTTAAAATGGAGGACACGTTTCTTCCCGAAAAAGTAAAGGGGTTCTTTGGGACCAAAGTTATGTTAATATTGAAGTTATAAATAATATATTTGGATGATTCTCTATATTTGATACTGAAGCCAAAACTGTTTTACTTTTTATTTTTGTGTGTCTGTTTGTCCGATCTTGACCGCGCATCGCACCGAAACTACTGAATGAATTCAAATGAAACTTGGTATGATTTGAGTTCATACTACCAGGTAAGACATTGGATACTTTTCATCCCGAAAAATGTAAGGGTTTCCGCAAGATATGGGTTGAAAGTTATTAAAAAGAACACTTCTCACGCTGAAACTACTGAACGGTATTTTTTTATGGAAATTGATACAGTCATATATCTATACTTATAAAAAAGCAATGGGTACGAAAAATGCTGTACAAAGAAGAAGAAAAAAAGTGCTGTTGGGTGCTGAAAAGAAGTGCTGTTGGGTGCTGAAAAAAGGTATTGAACAAGAATATAACTTGTTTTTTAATCGTGTCTTTTCTGTTTGTCTGTATGTTTGTTTGTTCACGCATCACGTAAAAAATACTAGACCAAATGCAATGCGGTTTTCATTGTTAGATAGCTTAGGATTTGATTTAAAAACCCGGGGTAATTGGTATCTCAATCCGGTGAGTTAGAAGCCGAGAAATTCATAAAATTATTTTTGATGGCTGAAGAAATTTTGATCAAATGTTGGTATCCTGGAAAAGCACATTATGGTACTTTGAACCTAAAGAAAAGAGCACGCGTGCGAAGCCGCGGGTACAGCTAGTTATAAATATAGATGTGACTTAAAAATAATGGAAAAAACTATCACGGACGGGACTCTAACGGTATGACATGGCTGAATAATTTAGAGTGCGATGTAGTTTATGCATTTAAGTGGCTTAGTAATTGGCAAAAAGCATGTGTCATAGACGATGCGGGTTCGTCTCCCGTCCGTAATCCAAATTTATAGAACATCGCTCAAAGTTTTGCAATGGTGGCCAGCGTTAATTTTATGTGCGTTTTGCAATCCAAAGTCACCGGATTCGATCATTGGCCGCACCAATCACTAATAACCGGTACAAATGGCAGTTTCGCCAACACTCCGTGCTTTGGAAGACACGTTAAGCCATTGGACCCGATTGCTAACAGCCCTTAAGCCACGTCAGAGGCTATTAGGTGGCCTGGCCTTCAAATATTTTCCCGGCGGATTTGAACCTGGGACACAAACAACAACTGCGGCAACTGCGCCACAGAGTCATCAGTGTCGTCTCTCTTGCCTCGAGATTTCTTGCTTTGTCCCAGCAATGGGATTGTAATTTGCTTATATATAAAACTAATCGTTGATCTGTTTGTTCCGGCAGATTGATTGATGTAACGTTAATTAGATTATTAGATTACTGATGAACAAACGTTCAATGGCAGTTGTCATCATAATTGGTTATGAAATGTTGGACAAAGAGCCAGCGATGCGCCCGGCGGCGTTGATAGTATTTTTTACTCCAGTACGGCGAAGCATTGTAAGGTTGCTACCCTGACTCACTACAGAATACGTATAGTATGGGTCTGATACGCGACCCCCATACTGCACATACTGCCAACGATCATGTAAGCAAACAAAACGCATTAATGATAGAGAAAAACCAGCCTTCGAGAGGTTGAATCAGTATATCATTATCTACAGAATCGAACGCCTTCTGAAATCAAAGTATGCGGCATCAATCTGCAAACAAGAGTCTACAAAGTATGCGGCATCAATCTGCAAACAAGAGTCTACAAAGTATGCGGCATCAATCTGCAAACAAGAGTCTACAAAGTATGCGGCATCAATCTGCAAACAAGAGTCTACAAAGTATGCGGCATCAATCTGCAAACAAGAGTCTACAAAGTATGCGGCATCAATCTGCAAACAAGAGTCTACAAAGTATGCGGCATCAATCTGCAAACAAGAGTCTACAAAGTATGCGGCATCAATCTGCAAACAAGAGTCTACAAAGTATGCGGCATCAATCTGCAAACAAGAGTCTACAAAGTTGACAGCATAAGACCAAAAAGCCAGGAGATTAGATGAAGGTGATCTTTCTGCCCTAAATCCATGCTGAACATCAGTAATTGACTCTCAAATTGCCGACTTATTCGATAATGTAGAATTGATTCAAATAACTTGCCGAATACCGACAATATCGCCACTGGCCTGTATTCGCTGATGTCCAAACCAGAACTTTTGGGCACCGGCACCACTCGAGACAACTTCTCTTCCAAGCATCTACATAATATGCCTCAAAACATAGTCGATATAGGTGATGCAATGGCTTTCTTAGCACTTCACCACAACCTTTAATTATGTTTGGTGGAACGCCATAGGGACCAACTGAGCGTTTAGATTTTACAGATTTAATGGCAACCATGAACATCGGCTTCCATAATCCCTGCAATATGTATACGCGCACTGCGACTGTCAACTGTTCTGGATACTTCCTGTACATCTAAACGAGGTGGATATAGGATGTATACGGAATGGAAAAAATCTGCAAATTACTTAGCAGCTTCATAATCAGGGACCACTTTACCATCATGAAATATTTTTTTTTGGAATTTTTCCACTTTGACCGCTTAGACGCTACATAAAGTCGCAGGATCTATCCTTATATCCTTCTCCATCCGTTGTTTGTAGCACTGAAAATCATCTATTAAGTTAAGTTTTACTATTGCTCCACATTGCATAATGTTCTCCCTACTGTCTGACGTACCTGTAGCATAAAGTTCTCCCTACTGTCTGACGTACCTGTAGCATAAAGTTCTCCCTACTGTCTGACGTACCTGTAGCATAAAATTCTCCCTACTGTCTGACGTACCTGTAGCATAAAGTTCTCCCTACTGTCTGACGTACCTGTAGCATAAAGTTCTCCCTACTGTCTGACGTACCTGTAGCATAAAGTTCTCCCTACTGTCTGACGTACCTGTAGCATAAAGTTCTCCCTACTGTCTGACGTACCTGTAGCATAAAGTTCTCCCTACTGTCTGACGTACCTGTAGCATAAAATTCTCCCTACTGTCTGACGTACCTGTAGCATAAAGTTCTCCCTACTGTCTGACGTACCTGTTGCATAAAGTTCTCCCTACTGTCTGACGTACCTGTAGCATAAAATTCTCCCTACTGTCTGACGTACCTGTAGCATAAAGTTCTCCCTACTGTCTGACGTACCTGTAGCATAAAGTTCTCCCTACTGTCTGACGTACCTGTAGCATAAAGTTCTCCCTACTGTCTGACGTACCTGTAGCATAAAGTTCTCCCTACTGTCTGACGTACCTGTAGCATAAAGTTCTCCCTACTGTCTGACGTACCTGTAGTAAGTAAGTAATATGCTATTTTTTTACCCGACTACGGCAAAGGAAAAAACTTGGTCCGATTTTGACAAGCGAGGTTTTAATCGATTCTTCTTCATTTATAGAGTGTCATAGGCCATTACTTTTTATGCGACTACGGTGAAACTACGGAAGGATTATAAGGGACATATTGAACTTATGTCTTTATTATTGGAAGTCCTTATGGAAATTAACATTCACACATATATCATATAGGAGGTAGTCAGTTGTATGGTCAGGGATTGTTCTAAGCAAACATATGTGATTACTTGCTTATACCTGTTTACATATCTAGAAATACTCTCTAATAAAACACCACATCACGAATATATTAAAAGGTAATTTGCGTGTATTATTTCACACCATAAAATAATACATGAAAATCCTTGCATTACAAAACAGAACATTATTACATCTTCTAAGATATTAAAAACCAATGTAAAAGTAGGTATGGCACCACTCTTGATGTTTTTTGATATACTTGTTATTTCGTTTCCATGGCAACCGTTTCTTACAGCGAGTAATCAAAATTTTTTCCAGTTTTCCCGTGGAAACTTACAATTTTACGGGATAAAAAACCTATGTTTTATCCAGGGTATAATCTATCTCCATTCCAAGTTTCATCAAAATCCGTCCTGCCGTTATCGCGTGAAAGCTCCCCAAACAAACACACAGACAACGTTTCACTTTTATATATTGGTATGGATGTACAGATATAGCTATCACCTATTTTATTACCCACGACTAGTACACAAAATCATATTTTCTGGTCGCCAGCTCCCAGACTAATGTATAGAATAGATTGACTATTGTTCCCTTTCGTGTCAATAACTACGTAATTACATTATTTAATTACTTAGGTACTAATTGGAGTCAGGAACAATAAAAGTCAGTGGTGTCGTAAGAAACGTCAAGTCTCATCATTAGCTTAGCTTCACATGTATGTATGTATGTATGTATGTTTGTATGTAACGGAATCTTAGAACTCGTTTTGTTTACATTAATTTTCTCGTTAATCACTTTATCCATATATTGAAAATTATATTTTATTTTTAAGTTCGGTTTAATGGTATTAAATCGTGTTTTTTTTAAACAATTTTTTGTTTTTTTATCTTTAAACATAACAACAGAACAATGAAAGTAAAAATAACTTAAAAGGGGTATCCATCTTCGAAGATATTCGTGAACCCGGACCTCTGCGGTCGTGGGCGAACCGCATAGCTACATGATGTCGCAGCCAATGGCAGAATTAGTCATTTTTGAGTAAGGCTAGGGTTTTCCGCTATCTCAAGTGTAAAGCGATGATGTAGTCGAAGGTAACAAGCTAGGCTTAAAAAGGCCCGAGTGTTTCAGAGACCTGGAAATCTTGACCTAATTTCATTTTTCAGCGAATTCTTGATGGAGGTCGCTGGCGAGCTCAGGGGTAACCTTGAATAAGGTGCAGGAGCAACAGTGTAAGTGGTCGAAAACTGGACAAAGGATAGCAGCCCGTAATAAAAATAGGACCCCACTGAAGTTTTTTTGTCGTATATTTACACTTAAGAAATCATAAAAAATAAAGGCCTTCTGACGTTTTGTGTCATTCCTACAAGGCCGCCATTTTGAAAAATCGTTAAATCGCGACCACTGAACATACCTTAATAAATCGATATAACACTTCAACACAAAAAAATATGTATAGTGGTATTCTAAAGTTTCGCGTTTCTGTGATATTGGAGCACTAAGAATCATATAAGACATGTGCGTATCAGCCTAGATCTGCTATCTTTGAGCTTCAATATCTCAGAAACGTCAAATTTTTGTTTGTATTGACGTCCTCTATCGATTTATCAAGGTTTATTCAGTGGTCGCGAATTTTCGTTTTTTTTCAAAAATATTGTATGTAACAAAAAGTTGTAGTACCTATGCCAGGTTCAATCGTAAAATGTAAGGACCCTTTTATAAATTACTAGCTGTGCCCCGCAGCTTCGCCCGCGTGTTAACTTTGCACCTCCGTCACGCAATTAGGAATTTCAAAAAATCCCTCCTAATTGACACCTGTCACTTTGACACCTATCACTTTCACACAAAATTACATCCCAGTAGAGTTTCTTGGTGCTCTCTTCTCTAACGGGCGTATTTCCGAAGCACCGGTAGAGTCAGAAGGGTATTTCCTTTTCCAGTGTGAGATTTAACTCTGTTGGTACATGAAACGTAAATTTATTTTTCATACTCAAATCAAACTTATTTTACCTAAATTTTATTGATTTGATCTACTTAACATTTGTTCATAAGATAGTAGTTTTGACTTGTAAAAGTGCTATTCATTTGTCTGTTTACTAAAAAATAAAACTTTGACACCTGTCACTTTGACACCAAAGTGGCAATTTCCATAAAAATACAATTTCAAATTATGCAATATATTTTTTCCTAAATCGAGATGAAAGGTCCCTATGTCCTTTTCTTACCCCCTGACTACGTGTGTGCAATATTTAATGATGAAAGCGTAACAAACAATTCAATTTTATTTTATTATATTACAGTTGGGTATGTTTAGAAAATAAGAAGTATAGGTATATACGTATATACACCTAGGTTTTATAGTTGTTTCAGTACTCAGCAGGTTGATTTAATGAGCCAAGTGTATGAGGGCGAACAACAGTCACGATGCAGCTCTGAGCGGAGTTGGTATTAACACGACTGCCCAAAAATAGGAGTGTAATGTTTTAACATTCATGTATGTATGTATGTATGTATGTATGTATGTATGTATGTATGTATGTATGTATGTATGTATGTATGTATGTATGTATGTGAGTTTCTTTATTCCACCAAAACTTTTAAATGCCTAAATAGATTTAGACGTTTGGGGTATCGTTAGAATCCTCACCCCCCCCCCCCCCCCCCTTTGTTATTTAGGTTATGTAATAACATAAGTTAATAAACTTAATATAATAAACGTTATGTTATTTTTTTGAAATCATTCAATATGGCGGTAGTATAGCTACATTTTCAATTTTTTTTCTTTTTTCTTCGAATTTTACAATATGGGTATGAAATTGAAAGCCTCGATAATCACATTCCAACAGTATATAATTTAGTGGCAAAAACGATTTTTTTGGCGGCAGCCGTGTTTTTTAGTTTTTAAGCTAGTTGCTTGAAGCGATGCAGTGAATATTTGAATCTAAGTTTGGAAGCTTAAAAAATGTGAGTGGACACTGGACAGTGGTAAACTATGAAATGAGAATCGTGATGAAACAGGATGACTATTGAATTGTATTCTCACAATGTTAAGAAAGATTTACGGCTTCATACCTAAAAAATCTAACTGACTAAACGACAAGCCTAGGAGCATTGATTAAGTTAATTAAAAACAGTTTGAACAAAAGCTTTCACGCAGTTTTAAATGCGTATACAACATTTCGTGTCTGTGTTGTTAACTATTGAGGAATTCCCTAATCAGGAGCCAACCCTTAGTGCTGCAACCACGTCATAGTAAATAAAATGTGGACACAAATTTTCGTGTCTGTGCTGTTGACCGTTGCAGAGTTTATCTGCAGCCAATCCTGGATGTTCAGGTGATGCTTACCATAAAAATATATTGTCATCGGAATTGAACTAACGTGTAAAAATTCAACTCCTTATGATAAGAGAAACTGGTTCTAAATCAGCTTGGAATATTTGACACAAATGACGACGTAAGAAATGTATCTATGACTCAATTGGCATTGACAGTATGACGCCTCAGCGTACTGACAATCTACATCAATATCACAGTACATATATCGTAGACATATATAGTCTATATATGTACTGTGTCAATATCGTATTCTGATAATATAGCTGTAGCCGCGGGTATGTCCGCAATTATTGTATGTTACCTCACCTCGCAAGGATTTGTAAACTCATTTGTAATATTCTTGTTTATTTGAAATACATATATACCTTCTATGAGATTCCAAACAAAATTCATAAAAAATGGTTTTGCAGTTTTTTATAGAAGATTGAAGAAGTTTTTTTTATTGAAAGAATTATTATTACATTATTAAACAAGGGCGCTGGAAGTAGAAATATACCTAACCTAAAGTATGTAATACTACTATAACTATACTATAAGTAAAATTTCATCAAATCTTTTGTGGTATTATATATACATACTAACCCACAGACTTTCGTAGCACTACATAATATATTCTTTATATTATTATATATACATACTAACCCACAGACTTTCGTATCACTACATAATATATTCTTTATATTATTATATATACATACTAACCCACAGACTTTCGTAGCACTACATAATATATTCTTTATATTATTATATATACATACTAACCCACAGACTTTCGTAGCACTACATAATATATTCTTTATATTATTATATATACATACTAACCCACAGACTTTCGTAGCACTACATAATATATTCTTTATATTATTATATATACATACTAACCCACAGACTTTCGTAGCACTACATAATATATTCTTTATATTATTATATATACATACTAACCCACAGACTTTCGTAGCACTACATAATATATTCTTTATATTATTATATATACATACTAACCCACAGACTTTCGTAGCACTACATAATATATTCTTTATATTATTATATATACATACTAACCCACAGACTTTCGTAGCACTACATAATATATTCTTTATATTATTATATATACATACTAACCCACAGACTTTCGTAGCACTACATAATATATTCTTTATATTATTATATATACATACTAACCCACAGACTTTCGTAGCACTACATAATATATTCTTTATATTATTATATATACATACTAACCCACAGACTTTCGTAGCACTACATAATATATTCTTTATATTATTATATATACATACTAACCCACAGACTTTCGTAGCACTACATAATATATTCTTTATATTATTATATATACATACTAACCCACAGACTTTCGTAGCACTACATAATATATTCTTTATATTATTATAAAAGAAAGTCACCGAACGCGTCTGTCTGTTCACTAATATCTCGGAAAATACTAAACCGATTTTGTTAAGATTTTCACCTAGGCGTAGGTTGTTCAAGAGGATCGGCTAAATTTATACAAAATACTTTTGAGTAAATTATAAACAAAATAATATGTAAATTTAGTCGCAGTAAGGCGCATTTTCTCAACGTAGTCGGAAAATAACAGGCCGTCTCGATGGGGGGTTCTTGCGTACGCTGCATATACTATAAGTGCTATATGAAAGAAATGTACGAAAAACAAAAAATCTAAATTCTATCATATTATATGTGAAATATTTTATGTGTAAAAATATGTTTTTAGGTGCAATAAAGAAGATATAGATAGATAGACAGATAGATAATAATCTATCTATCTATATCTCCTCAAAAAGTTAAACAATAAAGTCGACGACACTATGTTATATTTAAAGGTTAATAATATAAGTACCAGTTAAAGAAAAATATATTTTCAAAAACTAAAACCCGACCACGGTCTTAGTGGACTAAAAATACAAGAATTTTAAAACATTTTAGAAATTTGAAACTTTAAAGCCGTGGGAGTGCGATATAAATTTACCAGTTTTAAACCAAGTAAAGCGCACGCACTCCCATGGCTCTACAGTTTCAAATTTCTAAAACGTTTTAAATTCTTGTTTGTGTCTTTTTAGTCCACTGCAGTCAGGTTTTAGTTTTTGAACTTAAATTTTAATTGAATTATTTTGTAGAAATTATTCCAAATTATCGGATAAGCGAACAACAGCTAAAATATATAGAAATTTTTGAAATGTGCTTATTATGCGCTTTCATTTAATAACAAACACGGCATCATAGAAAAAAAACACGTCTTTATGTCCTCTAGAGGGCGCCATATTAAATTTAATGTGACGTCACATAATAGCCTATAACTAGCGGACGATGTAGACGCTTCCAACAATACCTCATTTGTCAAATTATGATGAGTAATTTAGAAGTTATGAGGGAACTGATGAACATACATACATACCCACATACAAACCGTTTAAAACCATAACCCTCCTTTTTGCTCCGCCGTAGTTGGGTAAAAATTTAAACGTATTTTCATAATAATTACACTTACATATTTATTATTTCATTTTTTTAAGGCCCACTAGCCAAAGTAGTCTAGGTGTCTAGTTAGTCCAACAATCATTGTTAGGTATCTGTTTCGAGCTACTGTCTGTGTATGTCTCTCTATCCTACTTGTCTTACATTTTTAGCCCAGACTAGCCACAAGCCAAAAAACTAGCACACTAGCTAAAGGTTGCCTGGAAGAGATCGCTTTTAGCGGTAAGGCCGCCCATTGTTACACTTCTTCTACTACTGTTTCTTCATTTTTGTTATTTTTGTTTGTGGTGTGTACAATAAAGAAATTATCTATCTATCTATCTATCTAGCCCGGGGCTGAGACAGCTGTGTAAGTGGGCCTAAAGCTCTTTATGCTAAACTGTTTTAATCCTTATGAAATTCAATATCACAGCAGACTCCATCATTCATGTAGATCACTGCCCAACCTGATCTTTATACCTTGTGTCTTTACTCTGTGGTGTAATAGTCAGCCGCGGGCGTATGTGGTCAATGTAACGTTTTGTGCAAATGAATATTTAGAAAAACCCGTGCGAAGCCGAGGGCAGGTTGCTAGTCTATAATATTAGTAAGGCAGTAGAATTCACTGACGCTGTCAAGGATGCGTCTCTGACGTATGTGGTAGGTACGTGTAAGGTTGCACATATTTCTTAGCATCGAAGTAGATTAAAGGCGAATCTCAGTAGGAACTATGAATTATGAGTCACTACGCTAGAATGATACGTCTGGTGCCATAATGTTTACAATTAATTTTATAAGTAAGGCGGAGCGATGCTATTCTAGCGGTATACTAGTGCGAGTTAGAGTCTAGATACCGGATTCAATCCTCGGCTCCACAACAATTACTTTTCTAAGTCATGTGCGGTTTGCCATCGCTCCGTGCTTCGAGGGGCACGTTAAGCTGTCGGTCCCGTCTTTTATTGATTAGCAGTCGGTTAGCCATAGCAGAGGCCTTCGGGTGACCTGACAAACTCTTACACTAGAGTCCAGCACTACCTCATACGACCAGCAAGCAATTTATAAGTATGGCGTGTTACCCCTGTTAGAACCAGCATTTTTTTGGAAACACACGTTGAGCATTATTTCACACGTTCTATGGGTAAGGCTGGGTTTTAAAACTCTTTTCAGGACAACTTGAAATTATCATTTTGCAAAACAACACATACATTCTTCAAAACGACGGATTTCTTACATTGACTGCGACACAACCACTTAACCGAACCTACCACTACGTCGTCACTATCGGCATGTCAAAAAAAAGTTCAAAATATTTCAGGATGTTGTTGTTGTTGTCGTAAACTTGAACCTATTTGAAGATAATTATTGGACTACTAGCTTCGCCCCGCGACGTTGCCCGCGTGCATACTTTGTCGCCCCTGTTCATCCCTCCTTTAAGAATATTCCGTTGAAATCTCTAGGTCCACTGATTTTGGCTGTGCGTTATTGCTTTATTTGCGATGGGGACTGAACGGTACCGTGTACTCTTCACAATCCAACGGCACCCGGTTCGAACCTCAGCCCTGCACCAATGACAGTAAGTTATGTGTGGATGTCGATACTACCGCTCAAAAACGGTGCAGGAAAACATCCCTGACCTAGGATCAAGGACATTAATATGTGACATCCATTAAGCTGCACTAGGCATTGGATTATGGCCCATATTATTCCCACTGCTGGGACAAAAGTTTTCTTTCTCACATCGTTCAATTTGAAGATGGTAGATTTATGATGAATAGGTACTTCAAAATACGAAGAGGTTATGAACTTTTCAACAAAGTCATGGATTCAACCATTCTCCTGATTCTGTAAGAGTGTCATTAACACTAATTGCCCCGAAACTATTTTTTATTTGAAATTATTCACTATTCAGACAAATTCAATCAATTTGTATACCAATACGAAAAAAATTGAGTTGGTGACAATTAACAAAAGATTGGGTTAAATCAGCATTTTACTTGTTTTTTTTAATTGGTAATCCAATAAAAACGACATATTTATTATTTATTTATTTAATACCTTATGCACAAAAACAGTGTACAGAGGAGGACTTATTGCTATTTATTGCATTTCAAAAGTAAAAAACGACTTATTTATTACATGTTTAAAAAACTTACTGTGTCGATTGTCTATTGCTACACTACAAGAATGTAAAATATGTATCTATGAAATTATGCTTATTTATATGTAATTGGATACTAGCAGAAATATAATAATATTAAAATATATATATATATATATATTTTAATATTATTATATTTCTGCAAATCAACTCATCAATTCAAATCAAATCCTAGTATCCAATTACATATAAATAAGCATAATTTCATAGATACATATTTTACATTCTCTAAATGTTTATTTTTTTCATTTTGTATATGACTAGTATGTATTGCCACATTTTCTTTAAGTTCTTGTTGCAATTTACAAATTATATTTTTCCCAAGTTTGACATAAACATATCAAAATAAAATCTTCTAGACTTGTTTATTTGTTGCGGTATCGAGATAGATAGATATACGCAATAAAAAACACACAACACACTTTATTTGTTGCGTGTATCGAGATAGATATACGCAATAAAAAAAACACACAACACACTTTATTTGTTGCGTGTATCGAGATAGATAGATATACGCAATAAAAAACACACAACACACTTTATTTGTTGCGTGTATCGAGATAGATAGATATAAGCAATAAAAAAACACACAACACACTTTATTATACCTACTCATCAACAAGTAAAATAGTTTTAGAAGATAACAATGGCAGCCTTATCGCTAAAAGCAATCGCTTCCAGGTCAGCTTTGGATTGGGCGGATTTATTTCATTTTGTATAGGATAGTTGTATTTTTATATCTATCAATAAGAAGTCCTAGTCCGTAGATCCGTAGTTTTTTTTGCACTTCTTATAGTATTGACATCTTCAGAATATATCCCGTGTTAGTTTTTCGTTAAAAAAAGAAAAAGCTCCGGGTAAAGCTGTTTCGTTAAGCTAAGCTGCGTTCCAGAAACAAAAGCCTGTTTATTTTTCGGGAAAACAATATATTTATATATTGTTCAGGCTACGGCCTAATTGAAATCATAAAGAAAAGTAGGAAATGAAATTCACAGCTGAGATTCAGCATATATACAATTTACGAGAAGATTTGATAATCAGCTTCGGAATCACAGACAAGTCGTTGTTCGTACGACCAACCAAACAATAGCTACGCGTTAAATTGTGAACCTCTTCCTTTCAAGTTGGTTAAAAGCAGTCAACAGCTTGACCCCGGGGAAAATTTTAAATTGTTATCGATAGTACGAGAAAAAAACGATGATTCAGTCCTCCCTTGCAATTCGAGGTCACGTATTATTTCATAAACACTTTGTATATAAGACTCTCAGCTGCGTTCAGTAAGCTTGTTCAATCGAAAAGCCGAACGAGCACCGCCCGTGCCATCCGCGTTTAAGAAAATAAATTAAAAAAATAAGTGTCATCAGAGTTTTTAAATACAGGGACGAATCTTGAGATCGTGGCAGTGTGTAGTTGTGTATTGTGACGAGTGGTTGGTTTGAAAAATATGTGAGTTTTTTATTAATTTTTTATTTTATTTTAAGAAAGTGGTCGAAATTATTTTAGGTGTTTTTTTTTTTTAGAAAGTGGTTATCTTTTTTTTGGGGGGGGGGGGGGGCGCGTTGATGTCTTTTGTATGGATGTTTTTTTTAAACCTATTTTTAATGTTTAAGTTGATCGAGATGTATAGAGTGATGGAAAATAATAATGCAGTTTCTCATAACATTATTTGTTATATAATATTACCTTTTTTGAAATTTCTGTGCTTCGTTCAATTGAAAGTGAAATAAAGTTAACTTTTCAAAATATTATCGGGCTTTACTGCGTGTTCCATAAAAGATTTACAATAATTGAAATTACTGAACGTAAAATAGACATTAAAATAAATATATTGCAAAACATTTCATAACAATAAAAACAACTTTAAGAACAATTGAAATGGACTGAAAGCCATTGACAAATAAAAATTCATTGACATCTTATGCTGTTCTCGAATAAGACTGAAACAAAACTTCCTGGTGCATAATTTAAATATTTCGTCATAATACCTATTCTATTTCTTTCTCTGTTTCTTTAGATTAGCAACACTCTCATTTCTTTGTTAATCATTAACAGGATGCATCTCTATTTAACAAGTAACCTACTTTTAAAAGAAACCATTTAACCTCTCGATTTGTGCATTTTTAGAGTTTTTGGGATTAATTGAATATTTTGTTCAAAGGGGTAGCCACTCGCACAATCTACATTTATAGAGGGTAAATCAAAAGACGTACGGTTTTTTATTTTTAGGATTCATGTATGTTTGTTTGTATGTATGTGAGTTTATTTATTCCATCACAACTCTGCCTTTACAAATTTAGACGTATGGGGTATCCTCAGAATCCTTACATCTCCCCGAGTAATACAGATTTTTTTATTGAAAAAAAAACATATTGCTGTAGTATGGCAGCAAAATCAAAAGGAAAAATAAACTCGACATTTACTATATGGGTACCAAATAGATGAGCACATGTAAACAATATATAATTTATTGAAGCGATAGGATTACTCGATGTCAAACAAAAATGGATGGAAATCTATGTTTTTTTTTGTTATCTAAACTATACATATTGCATCATTAACCTATTAGGATAGGTGTACATGGTTGTGAAGCATTGGTTCACATACCTTCCCTCAAAGAAAAATATTCCGTATAAAATGTACCACGCTCTGGTTTAGTGATAATGGTACTTATCCCATAGTTGCCCAAAGACCTCTCGACATGACTCCCAGACATTGTGATCCTGTTATATTTGCCAGACTTCATTAAAGATACTTGTCGAGCTCGCCACGTCATCTCGGCCGAGGTCTGGCGTCGTCTTGCTGTACCGGGGCTCCACTTTGTGGTGATTTTGGCTCACAGATTATCCTGTGTCCTTCTTTTATTTGGAAATTACTTCAATTATGAGAAGGATTTCAATTCGACAGCTTTTTTGTGTATGTTACCACACCTCCGGGATTTTTAAACTGGATTGGAGATTATTTTTAAACCGGATTGGAGATTATTTTTAAACCGGATTGGAGATTATTTTTAAACCGGATTGGAGATTATTTTTGTTTAAAAAGCAGATTATTATGAAGGTACTATTAAAGTGATAAAAAAAATACAAATATGTATTTAAGGCTTCGTCTAAATTTTCTAAAATACATATGGAGAATTCTAGACTCTAGTGATTACATTGTCTTAAAGATTACTATGTCGTAAAACAAGACATAAGTTCAAAAACTAAAACCCGGACTGCGGTCGGGTAAAAAAATAGCTCTATGACACTTTCGCGATGAAGACAAATCGAAAGTTTTTTTTTATTTTAGCTTCTCAAAATCGGATCAAAAGTGGTGACACAGTGGTGGAACATCCACATACCCACATACATACAGAGACTGTTAAACTCATTACCCTTCACTTGCTTCGCCGAACGCGGTTGAAAAAAATATATAGCCTACATCTTGTACTATTTGTCATTCCGTGGTTAAACAAATAATAATACTATTCCATTATTAGTTCACAAAACCCACAAACCCAGAATTCATCTTTAAATTAGTTAAATGACTAAGTCCAACAATGTGTGGTGTGAGGTGGTAGATCCATTCATTTATATGCAAAAGTGTCCACGCATAAAACTATAGTGGTTTTTCCGAAATCTAACGTCTGGGCTATTTATACTTACGTTGTTACGTAAAATTAATAGGTATACGACGTCGAGCTGAATGCAACTGAGCCCAATCTTCTCCTCATCCATTTCCTGACAGACGTTTTACGCAAGTCGTCATTCCACCTGGCCGGGAATTAACAATAGTTACATATGCCTAAACGAGGTCTCTGGTTTGCAGGCAGAATCAAAATACTCAGCTCAATTAATAGATAACAATCAGCGGTTCTAGCGCCAATGAGCGACCTTTCCCAGACAACCTTGTTGAAGTACAAAAAGTTCATCTCTTATGTATCTGTGAAGTTTATCGTACCTAAAATAATTAAAAAAACAAAGTAGAAAGGACAGTTTAATCATGATCAACATCAGCTAAAGACGTGCACTACTGGACGTACTCTCATCAGGTCGTCGGTCTACCTCGTAGGGGGCAGTCTTTCACTCCGTCTTCCAGTTCGTGGTCCGTGATATTATAATTATTATTTTGTAGTGGTAGGCCTCTTACGCAAGAATCCGCTTGGGGAAGTACCACAAATTTGACAGATATTCAACCGCCAAGCAGTCATGTCTTAAACATTTCTGTGTTTCGGTTTGAAGGGCAATGGTTCCAACCAACGTCTCAGGGTGACGAGCGCAGTGCAGTGACACGCATGATTCCCATTAAATACAAAATTCTCACATATTTACTTATTGGTCATTTCTTTTTATAAACTAGCAGCCAACCCCGGCTTTGCCTGGATTACTTTTTTTTTAATTTTCTTTAGAACCATCCTCATACATCGACCTACGCGTGGTGAAAACTGGAAGGACTCTGTTCTAAGAAATAGTTTCTTAGATTAGTCAGAACAGAGAGACACAAATGATTGGTGAATTTATTCATTTCATTTCATATTTTTTCTGAACTGATTTTGGTGATTCTTCTTTTGATACAGCAAATCTTCAGTGTGGTCCCAAATAAATTACATCAAATTTCATAGTTTAAAAAAGCTTTTTAGTCGTTTTTTAAATTAATTGTTATACAATGTAATGTGTATATTTAGACAGTTTCATTGCACATCAATTTTAATGTATCAATAAAACATAAAAGGACATTTTCATAACTTCAAATATTTAAGTGTGCTCATCTACGTAGATTCTTGCAAGATACTGTGACACACTTTTCCACCGATCGCATTGTCAATTTTCACACTTATGTGCGTATGCGCAACATCTGACGTAGATATGCGTTTTCTACCTAAAAACAGCGAATCAATGAAGGAATCGAGTTTTTTAACATGTTTATAGATTTCATTACATTTGACTATGTAATCATGTTAAGAATTTTATATGTACCTACCTAGTTTTTTAACATGTTTATAGGTTTCATGACGTTTGACTATGTAATCATGTTAAGAATTTTATATGTACCTACCTAGTTTTTTAACATGTTTATAGGTTTCATTACGTTTGACTATGTAATCATGTTAAGAATTTTATATGTACCTACCTAGTTTTTTAACATGTTTATAGGTTTCATGACGTTTGACTATGTAATCATGTTAAGAATGTTATATGTACCCACCTAGTTTTTTAACATGTTTATAGGTTTCATGACGTTTGACTATGTAATCATGTTAAGAATTTTATATGTACCTACCTAGTTTTTTTTGTTTCAACTTTCAACTTGTGGTGGGTTGTTTTGGGTGATACGTTGTGACTACAGGATGCAGGCTAAACTCTACCCTTTGAAACAAAATAATTATCATCAAAATCGGTTTAGAAATGTTAGAGATTGGAGTGAACATACAAACCAAAAATCCATTATGAAATGAAAAAGTCCTTCTTTTAGGAGTTGATTAATAATGAATCAAACAAATACCTAAGAAATTAGTTAGGTACACTAATTTTCATACCTAAATGTCAAAGAGTTCAAATACTTTATAATATTCCCAAAATTAAATCGTGAATGTCAATGATTGCTGTCAAATGTCAATGATTGCTGTCAAAACAACAGGTATATAACTATATATCATTTTGTATTTAGGCAAAGGTCAACAAAATATGAATATTTGGAAACATATTTTGATGCTTTCGTTTTTTTTTTTATCATCATTAACATAAAATATAATTCTTTGTACGAAAAGTCCGGATTCAAATAGATTTACTAAAAAAAAACTGAACCAATTTTCATATTGGTAGGTAGTTTATACGGGACTACTATTATGGTTAACCTTTTCGAAAAATAGTCGTCCAAATCGGTTCTAAAGTCCCGGAAAGAAAAACAAAAAAATATACAGGCGAATTAAGAACGAAGTGGATTTTAAATTTGATATCAGTTAAAAATTTACCATCGATTATGGATTCTATTGGCAATAAATTTCGAAAAATCTTTTTCGATGAAAAGTTCTATAAGCGAAGCAAGCTTTGGTACAGGCTATTTTAATATATGCGTAAATGCATTGGTACCGATATAAAAATACAATAATTGTTTGTTCAATTAAATGGTATTATGCCTTTGCGTAAAATGTTACCCCTCTTCATCTTTCTTATGTTGTCTGTAAGCAATCAATTTGAACGATAAGACTTTGCTACACTTATTTCTAATTTTGAACTGCATTTTATTATTGTTTAACTTGTTCATCTATTTATATCCACTACTGTGTTATGTGCTTATATAATTATGTATGTCATAGTAGCACTTATCTACTATATATATATATCTAGGAATACTTTAAAATAGTACTATAATACTATTCGAAGGGCATGGGAACGAATATCATAAATATTAATTTATTTACACATCGTTATTCGTTAAAATGACAAGTAATATGTTCCATTATTAATGTTTCATCACTATTAATAATATGAGAGTTATAATTTAAATAATTATGGTCACTTTCAATAATAAGACATAAATATATTGTCATTTTAATGTTAACATATTTTACAATGACATTTGAAACATTGTTGCATGTTAAAGAGACACTCTAACAACTACAAATTTATATTATGTTTATATATATATATATTTTTAAAGTAATATTTTGAATGATAGCTTTACCAGATAGGTTCTCAATCAAAATAATTTAGACAAATATATAGGTCACAGTTTCAGAACACCAAAATATCTCAATAAAAAATACATCAATAATATGTAAATAGATTTGTCTACAATAAAATAACATACTACTATTATAACTTTTTAAAGCATACAAGTATAATTACTTTAACCAATAAAACATGTATTTTATAACATATAAAATAATAACTTTTTAATTAAAAATAAAACGAATTAAACTATATATCAATGTACATAGATTAAAAAAACATACGTGTTGATTTTCTTTTTATGTCAATGAAAAATTGCCTATCCATATCGAGAGCAAAACATTATAATCTTCTAAAACATAATCGATTCCAACAGCCTGTACATCATTTACATACATTCGGTCATCTCTGTTTTCAAAACATACATCCGGGATGACGCCAATAAGCAAACTTGCGTAACAGCTTCTGAGAGTAAAAATAATGGTGGATTAAAAATGGCGGAAAAAATCAACAAGGTGGACACCAAGGATCGCGTGAGTCTTGTTATATTAACACGTGTCTGAGTTTAAAAAGTGGAGCTATAATTAATAAATTGTGTGTTTCTTTGAATTCCTTCTAGTACCTCACGTGTTCAGTATACTCAAACTCGTTTAAAAATTGTATTTTTCAAGCCTCCTTCAGTTAATTTCTGTTTCTAAGAGACTATCATTCACGATCTGAAAACCAAATTTCTCAATAACTATAAGATATTTGATATTTTCATTGTGTCAACATTACCTAAAAATACCTTAACCTGAAATTCATGTTTCAATTTACGGGCTTGACCGATTGTGATAATCCCTAAAGAAAATGAGATACTTTCGTGAATCTGATCATCATATGTGCAGTTAAGTTGAATGTAGGTTCATTTCTTTCATAAATTGAACTGCCTACGAACCAAACTTGCAATTATTAATTATCATTTAACAACAAACGTCATAAATCATTTCGCAGTATTATCATATTCTTTATATTCATTGTTAATTACTGATATCTACCATAATAACTCATTTTGAGCCTTGAATATGAACAATACGTTTAGTTCAGTTCAAATTGCATGTTTTTATTCTCAAACTAATATATCAAAGAGATTGTGTCTAAAGTTGTAGGAGCTTAATTAGGATAATTATTCTAGAAAATTTAATTAAAATTTACGGTTCAAGACTAACAAGCACACAGTGCAAGCGAACATTGGGTTGTGCATATTTTTACGACAACCACACGCTTCGGTTACATTTCCTTTCAGGAAAGTGTTTTGAAGAAGAAAAATACAGTTGGGAGAACCTAGACACCTAACATAATGTATGGTGGATAGTTTGGAGTTGGCACAAATTCATGTCCCTGCCTAGTAGTTACACACATGGAAATACATATCAAATGATTTTGGAATTACGTTTGTACGGGCAATTCATCCTCCGCCAGGTTATTTATTTTCTATGGACCAGTGTTAATGAATTGTAAGAATGTAAGTGTCAATAAATGTGATCATTGATTCTCAGACATTTGGCGATTTTTTACATATCATTCGCCTGTGAAGGTCCAATATTTTAAGCTTAAAATTTAATATGTTTTTCAGCCTTTTAATACGTTTTTAATAATATTCTTGCACGTAATGTCAATTTTATTGGATGTGCAAATGTTCCTTTCGAATGTTACGAAAGAATGAGAGAAGGTACTTATATACACTTTGACCGTGACTTTACACACCATCATATTTTATCTCCGATGCAAAGAAAGGGGTGTATAATAATGTTTGAACCTTTGGTCTGTCTGTGACATAGTATGTAGATAATAAAGAGTTTATTTTCATTTGAAAACTGTAGTTGGCGAGATGATTCTTAGCAACTCGGAATTTGTGCTCAAAAATTTAGTTGTTATTGCATAATTCGTGCCGGCACGAGTAATATTATAAATAGATCAAATCAACAAAACTAGGTAAGCTAAGGTAAGCTTTGAGTTTAAAAAGGATTTTTTTATTTTCACTCTGAGATGAATCTCACACGGGAAAAGGAAATACGCCCGTTAGAGAAGAGAGTACAACGAAACTACAGAGTGATTATAAGCTGTTCGAGGGATTTCAAATAATTATATTTTAATAAGTTAATGTGAAAGATAAACACTATATTGTACATAACACAACGAAAAAACAAAAAAATTGGCACAATATTAGAAGAAGTGTACTACACTAACTAAATCGAGTGGCTATTTGCGCCGTTCTGGACCGACTCGGATGTTTTTTCAATCAGTTTTTTGCTTTAACGAATTATGGCAGACAGTTTTATTCGATATTTAGATTAAAATTTAGATAATATATGTACCTACTAGCTGCGCCCCGCGGCTTCACACGCGTGGGTGATGATGATGATGAAAGTATTATATGTGCTATTCCAAGACCGATGTGCTAAAGTATCTTCATACCAAATTTCATCAAAAACCGTTGAGCCGTTTCAGCCTGAAGAAGTAACAAAAATACACACACACTTACACACTCACAAACTTTCGCATTTGTAATATCGATAGGATATGAAAATATTATGTTGTAATAAGCTCTTACGACTATGTTTTATAGATTGGTTCTAGTTTGCTTCAGTCCAAATAGATTAAAAGTTAATCTTTATTGCAAAACTAAATTGGGTGAGAGATGATGTTCATAACTTTATTGCAAAAACACTGCGAAATTCGTTCGGCAATATTACTTAATATGTATGCCTATAAACCAACTTCAAAATTTATTTATAATTTATATAAATTATTCAATCTTCTTTCCTATAATACTAGTATATATCATAAAAAAACATTATAGACAAAACGTTGCCAACAGAGTTATACAGTGATGATTTTTACATAAAAAAATAATATAACAATCATATATATCATTATATATATCCTTTGTATTGAAACCAGTTGTTGCTATATCAGTTTTAATATATTAATATAATGTAAAAGGTAATGATTTGACATTATTAACCTAAGATTGGTAAAATTGGAATATGTTTGAAAATTATGTGTCTGCTGATAGTGCCAACAACTATATGTCTGAACACTGAACACTCGGTATTTATTTATTGACGTTTTAACAGAGAGGCATTTCTTATAAATTAGAAATCCATTTCTAGATAATAAACTTATGAAAACATAATTCCTTCAATCTTTGGTAGATAGGTACTATGTAACTAATCATTGTTATATACATAATGTTTGTATGTTGTTTTAATGTTTATATGTTATATTTGTATATTTATCATATAGATGTAATATTTATTATGTAAATGTGTATTTCATGTGTCTTTACAGTTTATTTCCTTAATTGCATTAATGATATCTTTGAATGTTACGGATTAATCAATTTTGTGGTTTTCAGAAACAGTATGTCAGGGTCTTTGAAAAAAATATTATTTCGAGTGAAGCTCTCGGACGAACAGGCACTTATATATGTTGGTGAGGTCAATATTTGACCTTTGTGTAGCTTTAGAAAGCAAAAGTAGGTTACCTAAGGTTTAATACTTGTTTGAGAAAACTGGAAGTGATTGCATCCTAATTTCAATATCATCACCAGAATTTAAATTTAAATGTGTCACTTGAATAAACTGGCCTGAATTTTAAAAATCTAGATATCCCGGATATTGTATACGACTGTTCACAAATCAGAACCAAGCCAAGACCAAGGTAACAATTCACATAGCACTGTACATCGTAAATGTATTAAAATGGCTATTATTTTTATGTATTATTTAATGCACAGGGAACGTAAAATTTAGCTAATGACAATAATAACTCCTTAGTTAACATAAATGGTATGTTAATTTACGAAGATGTCCTAATAATTTTCGAAGATGTCCTAATAATTTACGAAGATGTCCTAATAATTTACTAAGTCAATTATTTTGTTGTCATACATTTTTACTAATTTATCAATTTAATCCGTTTTAAGCTCAAATAAATCAAAATGCATTACTATTGCGACACTATAGACACATTTATATTTTATTGAATACATTAAAAACAAAACATATAACACATTACAATAATAATATATATTTATTTGTCCTGCATATATATTTATTTTAAAGACTAATTGACATTAAAATAATATTAATCTAATATTAAATCAAAGTTGCAGTTAATAGTAACATATCAATCTTGTCACGGCATCTAGGACAAGGTACAATATAATACATTAAAAAATTATCATCCCATTAAAATGACAAAAGCAGTTTTATGACTCCTTAATATAAACTCACAAAAAATTGATCTACATTCAAATTTTACAATATATATCTCTATTGTTACCAAATCTGTTGCTGATTAAATCTATATCACAGTTGTAAATTTAACATAAATGCTAGTTAGGAACATACATTAGAGTTTCAAGGTCTTCATTTACATAAAACTAATTCTGGTGGTAGGAGCCGGATTTGAGTGTTTTCTTCGTTTAGGCAAACATATATAAATGAGTATATTATTATGTTGTGCGGAAATTCTCTAAAAATATTTTATTAATTCATCATTACATAATGAAGATTATTATTTTATTGACACCTACGATTGACATGATTGGTGCATGTCTGAGAGATATTTGTTCAGTAAACTCAGGAAGAATAAAAAAAGGTTTCGTAGCATTATGCCTAAAGTGATTTAATTAGTTTAGTCAAACGTAAAACAAAATATCTATCAACAAAATATATATATATATATATATATATATATATATATATATATGCATAAGAAACATAAAAAGTTGGTAAATTAAGGGTTTGCGGAAACCTAAGCTAAAAAAACGTAAGAGAGAAAATATGTAACTTACTAAAAAATGCATAGAATATAAATACAAAAATTCTACATATTTTTTTTTTTTTTTTAATTCTACATATTTTATTTTATCCAAGTTATTCTACAATAAGTTAAGGTAATCTAAAAATAAAGGCTTTACAAATTAATGAGAAACAAATCATGAGAAAAATTAAAAACTAATATAAACAAATATTCCCAGATAAATAAATACATAAAGGTGTCTAAAAACATGAATTTTGGTACTTATACCAGATATACTTGACAATAAACGCGTTTTTAATTAACATAATTACATAAACTTTATGATATAGCCCGTTTTAACACTTTTAAACAATAAATTATTATGCCAAAAATAGTTTAAAAGAAACGTATAACACTAGAAAAGAAATTAAAGTCATCACCTCATAACTTAAAGTCATCACCTCATAACTTAAAGTCATCACCTCATAACTTAAAGTCATCACCTCATAACGGTGAATTCCTAATTAGATATCATATTTCAAAATAAATCACAAAAAAGTGTAGACTACATTTTCGTATAATAATAACCTACAATGAATAATATATACAAAATATATAATGATTAAGATTGTCAATATATCGAATGTGACCTAGAAATCCAATAATATAACGAAATTCTACATAATAAAATATCATCGAAATAAGTAAGCGGTCAGATTGACCTCAAAGGTCATACTTCTGACCTCCGACATGTTAAGTCATCTATGTTAGAGATTAAAAGAAATCAGCTTGCCAAATATACTACGTGTAATGAAATCAAAAGTTACCAATATTGAAGATTTCTAAAGATCTTTTGAAAGGGATGCAGAGATAGCCCTTTTAATAAAATAATCTTAAGGCTGTCATGTAGTGTCGCGGAAATTCACCTTTTCGTACAATAGGTAGTAGTTACGTATGCATTTATAAACTGCAAGTCAGATAGAATCCAAACTTCGAAAGTAACAGTAGTTTAATGTTTAACTAGCTGTACCCGCGGGTTTGCTCGCGTGGTCATTTAACTGGGCAAAAGTAACCTATGTGTTATTCCAGTGCCAAAAGTACCTATAAAGTACAATTTTTTTATTTTTTTTTATAATACTTCAGCAAAATTGGTTCATACTTCAAATAGTTTTTATCGATTGATCGGCTTCTATTCATCGGAATGAGATACCAGGACACCAGTTTTTACGACAAAAAAATATTTTTTACGCTATACATGAAAAAACTCAGGATTTAAAATAAACTGTCTATTGGCTTATTTTAAGTACCTACTTAAGACCATTTTTTTATTATCTAGATTTGTTGCTACTTACTGCTTTATTATAAGTATTTAAATAAAAAGATTCCCGGACAGTTTGAAAAATGCCCAATATGAAAAGGCAATATGATAATAAATATTGAAAATAAAAATGGACTGGGTTTTTTTTTTTTTTTTTTTTTTTTTTTTTTTTTAAATCTCTCAAGAATGAAGATCTGTTTTATTATTACCTTAATCATGCCTATTATAAAACAGTACCGTGACATACTTAACTACTGACTGACTAACAGACAACCTAAGCATAGCGCACAGCCTAAACCGGTGGACCGAGGGATTTGAAATTTGGAGGAATATTTCTTGACTATCCTATAGGTTGCACTACGGAAGTAACTAAAAACCGGAAACTTGTGTACCAACTCCAAATAAAATACCCCTATCCTGAGGGAACCCTTTAATTTATCGGGATGAAAAGTATCTAATGTTGTACCTCGTAGTATGAACTCAAATCATGCCAAGTTTAATTTGAATTCATTTAGTAGTTTCAGCTTGAAGCGCGACATAAAGACAAAAATGAATGTAAACCACCGTGATACTGATACCGAAAACTTGCTTTTATTGATTTGGTATATATAGTTAAATATAGTAAGCACATGTTTTTAAACCTCTAATATTAATTATATATACAAAATTGGATTTTGATCTAAATCGTAAGTTCTTGAATAAGAGCGTAACTACGTTTAGATGGCCACGTGGTCTGTTTGCATAGTCCAATTAATTGTTTTTTTCCAATTGGTTCTATTGGTCGGACCATTAGACATCTCAAAAACACAAGGTTCGATTGATTGGACTGAAACTTTATCTCTAACCGAACTATTTTGTCTTCTTTGAATCTGGATACATATTTCATACACAGATAATTACAACACCAGCTATTTAGAAATGATTCGGTTACAGTTATAAAAAAGATGGATACTACATAATTACATAATATACATTTGAGGTGAATGCGCTAAAGTTTGACCGCAATCCTCATCTATCGGTAAAGCACGTTTTGAATCAAAAAATACAGCAAAAAGGTTGCTGTTCCTAAGTTTTTCTTATTTGTAATGAAACACGGATACACTGTTAAATATTAAATATATAATTTACAGCTACCTAATAAGCTATTAACGGCCAAAATTATTTTCACAAAAAACTTCAACATTATTCGATCATCGATTGTTAATCTCTGATGATGTCAATTTAGGTATTCATTAAATTTATGTCTAATTTGTATTCATTTACAAGTTACATCAAAACAACCGAAATATAATAAGTATTAGGTAGTGATGTTCTAAACCCTAATTAATATAATAAGTATTAGGTAGTGATGTTTTAAACCCTAATTAATATAATAAGTATTAGGTAGTGATGTTTTAAACCCTAATTAATATAATAAGTATTAGGTAGTGATGTTCTAAACTCTTATTAATATAATAAGTATTAGGTAGTGATGTTCTAAACTCTAATTAGTTGTATGACATATATAATTTAGTTTTTTTTTAATCTTTGTGGCGTTATAATTCACGAGGAGAGATATTTCGGTTCAAAGCAAATAATAAAATAAAATAAATTCAAATAGTGAACTAGACTTTTTACAATCAAATACAGTTGTATGTTTTTTTATAGCAGTTAACGCCTGCTTAGCGTAAACATATATCATTATTCTCTAATCCGTGATCCAAATTTTTCCATTATACATAATTACAAATACAGTTTATTGCAAATTATCAAATAATAAATGGAAGGATACAAAAGATAAATGTATGAGCTCATTACATTTGGTGGATTTTGTTTTTAATTTTTATTATTATTTTTCTCGTTAAAATAACACTAGCCAACAAAATAACTGGGCATAATTGATAATTAAAAATAATTATCGTTAATTTATATTTTTTGATCGAAGATGCGTATTCATTTACACTTGTAGATAATTGTGATTGGTTTAAGACAATTATATATAAATATTTTTTATTTAAGTTTTAAGGCCCCCTAAAAAGCAGACAGAAACCTAGACAGAGACATATTCCAATAAAAAACATCTTAAAAAAAGGGGAGTTGGCACTAATCGCTAGATTTTACGAACGTCCTCTTAAATTGAAAATATACAATATTGTTCAAACCAATAGCATTATTAATTAATATTAAAAAAAAGCGTAGAGTATTGCGGTGTTTTGCAATGCAAGAACTAACCATTACAATATGTACCCGACCCCTTTACTATTTTATTATATGTACATATTTATGTATACGTTGGAATTCGGTAAAGCCAGAAACGAGTTTTAAAAGACGAAACCCTGCTTACCTCTGCCGTTACGCAACCGACCGATCGGAGGAATCTCGTCAACATAGCGAAGGTTTTACAAGTACTTATAATACTGTTTTATTCTTTACTAGGACCGGACAATACAATGTCATTTTATTGTACACAAAATCTCGTATATTCTATAATTTCTATCAATATCTAAATTTAACAAATATTTAAAAAAAGAAGGTTTTTGATATAACAGTACGTTTTTTAATTAAAATAGCTGCTTTTTTTTTAAAATAAACATAAAACGAATTCAATATTTTAAACTGTCACGGTCCCTAAGATTAGTAATTTAAATTACCTAATTATGAACATTAAAACAAGGTAAGTAACAAACACATTTTCTCGTAAACAAAATACCCAATATAACGAATTTGTAAAAAAAAAAACATATATCATATATATATATATATATTAAAAAAAAAAGTTTTTCGTTGTTTTACAGAGTTCTCTTTAATTCAAGAATGTAAGGAGCAAGTAGGTAGTTTTTTTTACAAATTATATATATATATATATATATATTGGGATGAAGAGGCCCAATCACTTCTCTTTAACTGGTATATATATATATATATATATATATATATATATATATATATATATATATATATATATATACCACCTGCGTGAAAAGTATTCGATGTTATTCCAGAACCTAAAGTATATATACCATCTAAATATCATCGAAATCCGTCCAGTTATTTCAGCGCTTGGTGGTTACAAACATACATAAACACATACTTTCGTATTTACAGGTAATAATGGTACATTCTATTTTTTTTGGTACAAACTGTATCTAAACTTATAATATAGCAGCAAGGAACAAAACGTGTGTACAATGAAAATAAAATTAAAAAAGTCTAGGGGACTTCAAATAAGCTACTGAACAAGAATAGGTATATCATATTTTTAAATAGTGTCTGTCTGTATGTTCTCACATCACGTAAAAACTACTGAAACGTTTAAAATGCGGTTTGCACTGTTGGATAGCTTAGGTTTTAACTTAAAATCGGCTGTACTTCCGATGAGTAGAAGCCAAGTAATAGATTAAAACTATTTGACGGCTGAACGAAATTTAGTATATTGTGCTTTATAGGTACTTTTGGTCCTTGAATACCATTTATGATACCTTAACCGAGAGGAACAACCACGCGGGCAAAGCCGCGGGCATAGCTAGTAATGTTAAAAAATGTTAAAGTCAGGGAATATTAAATAGTTTGTACACGCTCTGCTCGGCCAAAATAACACTGGCACACTTTATCCAGTGAAAGTTGACCTTGACATACTTATCAGTTAAGTTACATAAGTTTAGTTAAGCACAGAAGAAAGTGTCGTTTTCACTTTCGTTCAACCTAATCGAATCAGCTGTAGGTAAGATGTTACGTTAGGTTTATAAAAAGGTTTTTATTATATGCAATTGAGTGAGTTTTTTTAAGTATTTGCAGGAATTTTTATCATTAAGAAAGCTTAATAATGTAGGTCAATATATATATATATATATATATATATATATATATATATAAATAAAATGACGCACCTGGAAAGAGATATTGATACAAAAATATATAATACATAAGTTAATTTAGTTTGGTGAAATATAAATATAGATTAATTTATGTTCATTTAGTTTGGTAAAACATAAATATAGATTAATTTATGTTCATTTAGTTTGGTAAAACATAAATATAGATTAATTTATGTTCATTTAGTTTGGTGAAACATAAATATAGATTAATTTATGTTAATTTAGTTTGGTGAAACATAAATATAGATTAATTTCCTATGAAAAAACTAATTGATTCTTAAAGAAATAGCATAAGTGTATGAATACTCATTAATAACTAGCTTTTGCCCGCAACTTCGTCCACACGGACAACAGTTTAGCGCGAAAAAAGCATCCTAAGTTCATCTCGGATATTAAAAACCAATGCAAACGTTTAGCACCAACGCGCTTGATGCTTTTTGATAGACCTGTTATTATTTCGTTTCCATGGCAACCGTTCCTTACAGCTTACCATTTTCCGGTATAAAAAGTACCCTTTGTTGGTCCCTATATTGTACAGTATCTAATTACAAAGTTTCATAAAAATCGGACCGGCCGTTTTGGCGTGAAAGCTTCCCAAACAAACAAACAGTCAACGTTTCACTTTTATATATTGGTGTGAATTTAATAATTATAGAAGTGTTAATAGTGATATAAAATGTTAATAATTATGATGACTATACAATAACAACAATATATATAAATGAAAAGTTGTCTGTTTGTTTGTTTGTTTGTTTGTTTGGGGAGCTTTCACGCGATAATGGACGGAATTTGATGAAATTTGGAATGTAGATAGTTTATACCCTATAATAAAACATAGAATACTTTTTATCCCGGAAAATTGCAAGTTTTTACGGGAATATTGATTACTCGCTGTAAGGAACGGTTTCCATGGAAACGAAATAACAAGTCTGTCAATAAACATCAAGAGGGTTGGTGCTATACCTACTTTTGCATTGGTTTTTAATGTCCTAGAAGAAAATAGAATGCTATTTTCGCGATAAACTGTAGTCAGCGCGGACGGAGTCGCGGGCGGGAAAACTAATTATAAATTAAACAATCGCCGAGAAAGATAACACATAACATAACAGTCTATAGATCCTGAAAACGTAACTTACTACAGATTCTAAGATAACACATAACATAACAGTCTATAGATCCTGAAAACGTAACTTACTATAGATTCTAAGATAACACATAACATAACAGTCTATAGATCCTGAAAACGTAACTTACTATAGATTCTAAGATAACACATAACATAACAGTCTATAGATCCTGAAAACGTAACTTACTATAGATTCTAAGATAACACATAACATAACAGTCTATAGATCCTGAAAACGTAACTTACTATAGATTCTAAGATAACACATAACATAACAGTCTATAGATCCTGAAAACATAACTTACTATAGATTCTAAGATAACACATAACATAACAGTCTATAGATCCTGAAAACGTAACTTACTATAGATTTTAAGACAGAATAGAAAAGTAACTGTTACTGACAAAGTAGAAACAATAAGGTAACAGTACGTATTACAATTTACTTTGAATATATTGTGAATCGGTGAATCCTAAATTAAACCAACATAATGATCATAAAAATTAAATACATCAATAATGTTAGTATTTTATGATATTTTAACATAAGCAGGTGCTCAAAGATTTGATGACCATTTTATAGGCCATGTTTACATACAATTTTATGAATGCTCACGAAAGATAACTTTGATAAATTTATTTATCAATTTTGTAATTGTTTATTTATTAATTTTGTAACAATTTTAAAGGAGTTACATGAGTTGCATTAGTGTAATAACAATAAAAACCAAATAAATACACGAAAAACATTGTAAACCTCTTGATTAGTGCTATAGATGACACAGAGTACAATCTGCATTTCTAGAGAGTAAATAAACTTTCGCACTGGCTGGCTACCCTCTGGTACAATATCTGCCACCAAACCTTCTCCGAGGAGTTCCGGCAGCAGTCCTTAACCAGGTCGAAGACGGTAAACACAGTAAGCTTAGAGCGGGGCTTACAGTGTTAACCGTACTCAACTATATCTCTACTTAATACCAATAGAGATAGTGATAAACGATTGCCAACCATGTCATAAAAAAACTCACATACATACATACATGAATCCTAAATAGTTAGTAACCGGAAGAGATCCATAATAATATATTGATTGGCATTCACTTCCTAAACAAAATCTGGCTTATATTATAACATGTTAGTATATTAGTAGTGTAGTTATAACTATAGTGCTAAATATAGCATTTAGTGTTATTGCATTGTTATGTCATGTCATAAGAAGCTGCTATTATCCTTATGCAATGACTGTTGACTTATGGTTCGTTAAACTATACAACATTACGCGATCTCTTCCAGTCAACCTTTGGATGGATAGAAATAATGGAGAGAACTTGGTGGTGTACAAAAATAATGAATAAATAAGTAAAAACAAACTTCAGTTTGGTTGTCTGTTTTGTTGTCACAGAGTACATAATATAGTTTTCTTGCTTGCTATTAATTTATATATAAGAAAAAATAATACTCAGTTTGGATACACACATACATTATAATTATAGCACCTGTGGTGTCATTTTTATTCGCAATATTTTATATTTTTTCCAGTCCATTTCCGCCTTCCTCTGTAATTAACTGACAGATCTAGATGCTGGTTAGCAACTAAGAACTAGTTTACAGCTTATAATTATGTGTCTATTATTATTACTAATGAGGTTGAGATATAAATAAATATATATGAATGAAAAATATTTTAATCGTGTATCTTTTATAATTAGCTGAATGCGACTTTAGGTATATTTTGTTGAATCCAGCAGTTTTGAGAATATATCCATAGCACATATTTAGTTTTCAAACAATTAACGAATTTTTGGACCCAGTTCAGTGGTCTTCCAGTTTCTTTCATAGAGATAAACGAGACTCGCATTGTTTCATTAATTAGAGGGGATAACTTCGGGATAACTGTAAAAATGTATACCGTTAGACTTTGGGCAAAGTCACAAAAGGTACACAACAGTAATTAACGTTAATGCTTTTCTATGTCAACTATTTCGTTGTTTGTAAGAACTATTGTAAAATATTAAACTGTATGAATAAAGAAGTTGTTTAAAACAGTTAGTAACTAATAGTTTCAACACAGTGATTAAGTTTTGACATAGACTACCCAGAAAATTATTCAAAAGAATTTCTAAAAACGTCCGTGACAATAGCTATGCTAACACAAAGTTAAAGCTCTGACAGACAGTTATAAACACATATATAAAAAAATATATATTAATATGATAAACCACCCAAAATAACACTTTTTCTATGCTTTATAATAAAGTGTTTATCTATCTAATGATTCATTTTACGTGAGTGTTCGTATTACTCACAATCTATTAAAGACATATGTATACAGGTCAACTGGCAACTTACGTTGCCTAAAACAGAGCTTTGTGGGCGACAAGGTTAGTGCGAAAGCAGTGAACACACACTGGTGATGTACAGTGAGCTATGCTGAAGATTTATTTATTTACCAGCTGTGCCCGCAGCTTTGCCCGCGTGGTCATATCTCTGGGTTAAACGTAACCTATGTGTTATTCCAGGACCAAAAGTAAGGTATAATTTCTTCAAAATTCGTTCAGGCGTCAGATAGTTTTTTCGATTGCTCTTCTTCTATTCATCGGACTGACTGGTATCAGAGATACCAATTACACCAATTTTAAGTCAACACCTAAGCTATTCAACATTGAAAACCGCATTGCAATCGTTCCAGAAGTTTGCAAACAAACAGACAGAAAGAGAAATAAAAAAAAACTTGTTCTGTAGTTTGTCTTATCCCCATCCCCATCTTAATTGATCAGACTTTTTGTTACTTAATGTTTTATAATAAGAATAGAGAAGAGCATTAGTTACCAGTCAACCAGCCACAGTATGAGAAAGAAGGATTAAGAATTTGAAAAATAAAACGCGTGAAATGTTTGATGTTAATGTAAATAACTAGAAGTATTATGTGTCTATAATATTCTAATTTTCATCTATTTTAACTATACTTTTAACACCTACTCAACTAAAACTAATTAAAGACTTTATACTGTGACCTTATTAGTAAGCTATAAAAAGCCTATCAAATGTATGGCGCCACCTTTAGTTGGTGTAGGTGTACGGACTGACAAACAGATTTTGTATAGATAGCACATAAATATAGATATGTGTGAAGCTGTTGTTGCTAACAGAAATACGTCAACGAAAAAGAGCTTTATGTTATTAATTCAATGTTTTGAAAGAAGAAACATCGGTTTTATTTGATAAAAAATACTGTACCAATTTTAATTAAATTAATGATAAACACTAGAAAGTCTAGTTTTCGGATAAAAAAGTCATACAAATCGATTCTGATATACAGCACTTTGTCTTTTACCCCTTTTTATTCAAAATGGTAGATCCCAAGGAAAGGCTCATATTAGTTTAACAAAAACTGTTTTAGTAGTTTGTCAGTAAATCCATTTGAACTCTTTTACCTTTGGTTCAAATAATATATCTGAATCATTAGTCTCCACATAGCGCGTGCTCGTCAAAAAGACGTCTATTCGTGAATCGCACCTCCACCACGAAGGTCATAAGTCTATTTATTTAAAGAAACAAATATTTATTGTGCAATGGCATTCCTCCCGGCCTTTAGTACGACAGAAATCACGTTTGAACCGTAAAAGGATGGGTGTATTTCAAAGGAGTGACGTATCTTTGATCATTTCATCTGTGGCCTAAAGTTTAGGCCTAAACGCTACGTAGTTACTTTTGTTTGAAAAGTGTTTTTGAATGACTGAGGATGAATTAGGAAGTGTTAGAGGTGGCGCGGGTAGTCCAATGGGGTGGTGCGGGTAGTCCAATGGGGTGGCGTGGGTATACTTTTAAACTTTAGTGAATTTAAATAATGTACAAACTATTCGCTTGTTTGTCAAATGAGGTGGTGCCAACTTCTGGTGACTGAGTTTGTCAGGCCGCCCAGCTCGTCTGACTTGGCTTAACGCATGCTATTAGTTGTTAACAAAGGGTTCTGATGTCTTAACATGCCTTCAGAAGGACGGAGCGGTGGCAAATCCGCACATGGCTCATTGAAACATAGATAGATATATAATACTTTATTGTACACCAGTTTTCAAAAATTTACAACAAATAGAAACAATCTTATAACTAAAGTACAACGGGCGGACTTATCGCTAAAAGTTATATATATATATATATTGAAATAGTAATAATTATGAAATAATTAATAAACATATACATACATGCCATTAAATACAAATACACATACTATAATAAAATTAAACAAATAATAATAATATATATAGAATAACAATAAATATATAAAAGCATAGTGCGGAGCCAAGGTGAGAACCCGGTATCGTTCGATTGCAAGGCACAACGCTTCGCTACTGGTTGCTATACTTCCCCGTTGGCTCTGTAGTGTGTCAAGGATCGACATAGTTGACCTTTCTTCTATGTTTAATTATACCTACGTCTTAAATGAAGTGTGTTTTCTTCCTAACATGAGGTATAGGTAAATCTTTGAAAACACACACACGAGAAAACAACATATGCGGTAAATTCTGCGGAATAGCTCCGTAGTAATCAAATGTCAGATTTAATCATGAATACCGTTAATAAATGCATTAGTTTTTACCAATAAAACATGGAACTCGATCAATAAATAGAGAAAATCAATTAAGGAAAACAAAACACAAATCCTAATTCCTATTAATAAGTACAAAACCAAGTTTTACTGTTAATTATATTTAAAATGCCACGTCCAAATGGGATATTAAAAGTCTGCAAAGTTTTTTTGAATTCAAACTTAAGTGCATTGAATTCTGAACTTAAATCCTCCGACATAAGAGTCACTTTGTTAATTTCAGTGTGTATACTAAGTTTGTGAATAATTTTAATATGGCCTTGAACTTTAGTTTTTTTTTTTCTTTTCATGTCTTTGTTCGCTGCAAAAGTCAGGTGTAAAGAAAAAAAAGTAGAAGGAATAATACAAATTTTGAAGAGCTTTTTATATAATATATTTTATGATAAGTGAATTAAATTTGCTAAATGTTATATCGATTATTATATCCTAATTTTATTTTAGTGATATGAACACATCATAACGCTTTACAATTTAGTCGATATTGAAGACAAACTTTTTTTATTAGGAGCAGAATCCTGACAAGTGATGAAATAAAAATTAATGAATCGATAAACTAGGCGATAACATAAATTTTTCATCGATTATGTCTATTCTATATCTATAAAATAGACTTAATATACGATCTTTTTTGTAATTTAATTGAAAAGTAAATTCCATCTTCAAAATAACAGTTATTTAGAAGTAACAGTTAGTTCATCGGTTTGGTTACCGGTTCCTACAGTTAATATTCCAATAAAAATCACTAATATTTTACAATACTAACTAAAACCTACTACTCTGCTCGTATTTCTTCAGTTAACCAACTGTAATTTCCCATGTAACAACATAAAGCAAAAATCATTTTCTTATACTTTTTTTTCTTTGTTACAGAAATATGAAGCCACTATTTTCAATAGTGGTTGCCATTTTGGTACTGACCGCCAACGCACATCCCGAAAACATCGAAGACGTAAAAGAACTGCCACAGACGAAAGAACCCGTCGTAGAGGCTGAAGAGACCGAGGCCCAGACGAGGGTAGAACGATGCACGACTTGCTCAGGAGGTGTGAAGCTTAACCTCAAGTCGCAGAAGGACGTCCTAGCTGCCTTACAGCAGCTCCCAGGTGGAGAAGTGCACACACAGCAGTCCTTCGAAGGCTGCTCCAGCGACAAAGGCTGCGCCGGTCTCAAAGTCAAAGACGGACGCGTCATTGAGAAGTTCGGAAACGTAGACGCTTTCCAAGCCGCTGCAGCACAAAACGCAGGCAATGAATTCACCTTCCACTCTGCTGGAAACATAGCCAACTTGCTACAAGGAGGCTCGAATGGAGAAGGTAGTCCGTTCTGGTGGATGAACCAACAAAACTCACCGTTTAAGAACACTGGCGCCGCTGGTGGCTACGAGAACTTCAGCAAATCGTCTTCTTCAAGTTTTAGTACGACTGGAAATGCTGGCAGCGCGGGGCTTGATATTGGAACCAATCCGTTCTTAAACGGAGACTTATCCAAACTCTCCGGTTTCAATAGTGGTGGAGCAGGCTTCTCAAGCGGTGGAGCTGCCAATGCTCAAGAATCTAAGCCTGGATACCAATCTTCCTCATTCGAATCTTCATCCTTCAGCTCATCTAACAAGGGAGACGTTGACCTATCCAAAAACCCGTTCCTAAACGGTGGCATCAACAAATTCGGCCAAGCTGGCTTCCAAGCTCAAGGAAACTTCGCCAGTGCTGGTCAAAACCAATTCGGTGCAGGACAGGCCCAATCCTCTGGCTTTGGAGCACAAAACGCACAGAACTCTCAGAACTTTAATCAGGCGGCTTACGGATCCAGCAGCAAGTTCGGAGCTAGTGGCTCCAGTGGATACTCTGGGTCTTCTCCCAGCCCCTTCTCAGCGTCTACTGCTGGCTCTAACGTCAACCTGATCCAGAATCAACAGAAGACCAGCGGATTTGACTTCGAGCAGCAGCAGCAAACGCAGCAGAACATTGACGAGGCCTTCCAGAATACAGGAAATGTTAATGCTCACGAGCATTCTGGAGGTGATTTGCAGCAGACTTGCGCTGGTCAAGGGTACGTCTGCGTGCCTAAGGCGCAGTGCAATAATGGAGTGGTGAACAATAATGGCGTCGGTCTTTTGCAGGCGAATACACAGGTGAGTCTTTAAATATTACTAGCTGCTCTTAGTGCGAATTAGAACCCAACGATACAGGGTTCGGTCCTAGGATCCGCACCAATGACTTTCCATGTTATTTGCGGGTTTCCATCGCTTTGTGCTTCACAGGGCACGTTAAGGTTTTATTGTTGGTCCCGGTTGTTATTGATTAATAGCAGTCGTCAAGCCATGGCACCAGACTCTACACCAGACTCTGACACCAGAGTCCAGCAAACTGCTTATTTAATCAGTTTTAGTCCATAACGATAAGTTAAAAAAACTTATTATGAACTTTTATTGGCTTCATGTCCGACGGTTTCACGCTTTTTCTTGTTGTCTCTTTTTTCATTTATAGGGTTAGTAGTTGTTAAAAGTACATAAAAATGGAGTAAGGTACAGTACAGTATAAATAAAATGGAGTAAGGTACAGTACAGTATAAATAAAATGGAGTAAGGTACAGTACAGTATAAAAAGTTATAACTTTTTGTTTTGTATCTTATTTTTTTATTTATTACTTACTTTTTTTTAACTATGGACTTGGCAATTCTTTAACCACACTAGGATTTGAAAAATTCAAGGACCATAATCCTAACAACACGTAAATAATCTTCTTTTCTCATATTTTTAAATTCATATATAACCTATAATTATATAAATTTCGAAATGTTTAACAAAAAAGCAACATCCATTGTTTCTGAACATCCTGGTTCTGACAGCTGTACATTTATGGAATTACGCCATAACTGTATGGAAATACCTGCAAATAGATTAAAATAAATTAGATGGGTTCCTTTTACTACAGAACCTAAAAAGTGTGTGCATGATAATCGACTAGTTATCTATGATGATCACGTTTTCAACCTCTTAACTACTAGTATCCCCAGTACGGAATAGCATAGCATAATAGTTTTTTTTTACTAAGCGACATTACACACGGAACTACTTGTTATATTCGACTTATTCGTTGTCATGATCGCAACCAGACATGGTTTTGCATCATATCAAACCTTTTCAAACAAAAAATCTATTCGACCTAACAAATATGTCAAAACCCATTTCTCTTACCGCTTCTTTTAACAATTTCAAAACTTATTTGCTATATCGACGATCTATTGCAAAAATCGCGTAAGTCGAAAACTATTCATTTTGTATTGTATTGACAGGCTTTGTTGAGTGACCTTTTGTATGAAATATGTGTGATGTACTTAACTAAATGTATGAGTCACGGTTAGGATTTGATTAAAATCTGTTTTTTCTCAATATTTGTGTTTTACGCAATAGGTAAGGCATTTTGACGTCATTGATTCAGCTAATTAAGCTTAGATAAATCAATTCAAATATCTTTTGTTACTCAGACATTCATGTTTAATAAAAATATTTTTATTTTCTATCAATTTTATAGCTTTTGAATATTACCAAAGTACAAATGCACACTGCTATTATAAATCTGCAAAAGTGATCATGTAACATCTACATATCTTGACGATTTACTACTACTAGATATATATTTACAAAATTTGGAACAATCACAGTTAGGTTTGAAAAACATGATAGTCGTATATTTATTGCAGAAAGTTTCCTGTGGGAACATGACAAAAGCTACGATCGAAATCAAAATTATTACAAAATATATTTTATAGACGTTATCTGTTATAAATTAAAAGATGTAGAAAGCAAGCAGTGACATAATCTCGACATCGAAACAACTCAGATTTTGACATTATGACACTTTTATCATTACATCTCGATATCTCGATCTTCGTAGATTTAAAGATTATAAAACTAGGCTAGGATTCAGTTACGTAAAGTTATATATAGATGTAATATAGTATTCTAGATATCTAGGATGATAAAATTTTAGACATCTTAAGTTTCGTCATGATACAGAGGTGGAGCCACAGAATAAATAGTAATATTGCGTGTGGGAATGTTAATCTTAAATTATCGATAACATAAACAGAAATAATTACAATGATATATACTCGTAAAATAAATAATTACTATGATATATACTTGTAAAATAATTACTATGATATATACTCGTAAATAATTACTATGATATATACTCGTAAAATAAAAATAAACTTACTATAACAAACTTGCTAGTCTAATCTAAAATCCAAGTTCATCAGCGCAATTTTTTTGAAATGTTACTTCAATTAAAGTTAACCGCTGTTATAAATCGAAGTCAGGGATTCTTCGGGTGCTGTCAGAATCTGTAAAGGGAATTCAGGAAATGGGCATCAGCATTTTCTTATTTTTACCGATTACGGCGAAGCAAGAGAAGGATAATGAGTTTAATAGTCTATGTATGTATGTATGTATGTATATATGTATGTGAGTATGTGGATGTTCCACCATAGCGTCGCCCCTATTGGTCCGATTTTAACAAGCATGTCATCAATTGATTCGTCTTCAGGTATAGAGTGTCATAGGTTTTTTTTACCCGACTACCGTTAAGCATCGGAAGGGTTATGTGTTCAAACTAAAATGTTGGTCCGATTTTGGCAAGCGAGGTTTCAATCGATGCTTTTTCATCGCAAGAGTGTCATAGGGCTATTTTTTACCGTAGTCGGGTTTTAGTTTTTGAACTTATGTTACACTTCATTGAAAACTTATGTTACACTTCATTGAAAACTTATGTTACACTTCATTGAAAACATGCTTTAATTATGAACTATAATTATGCTCACAACGAAAACTTGTTTTAACATCGGTATGTCACATTACAAAGTTTGATTTTGATTTTAATCATAGTTTATTATGAACTATAATTATGCTCACAACGAAAACTTGTTTTAACATCGGTATATCACATTACAAAGTTTGATTTTAATTTTAATCATAGTTTATTATGAACTATAATTATGCTCACAACGAAAACTTGTTTTAACATCGGTATATCACATTACAAAGTTTGATTTTGATTTTAATCATAGTTTATTATGAACTATAATTATGCTCACAACGAAAACTTGTTTTAACATCGGTATGTCACATTACAAAGTTTGATTTTGATTTTAATCATAGTTTATGAATAAGACCTATTTGTAAGAAACTTCACGGGTACTGAACTACCAAATATTTTCTCCGACAGTCCCACATTTTCTTTGAAATTGGTTCAGCAGTTTTTGTTTTGAAGTTGCAACTGCATTTGATACAAGATCACCGTAAATAGAAACCCCACCACATTTTTTAAATTAACTAAGACGTAACTAAAAAGAAAGACACAATCTATTAAATAAACCTTGACATTTGCATTGACACAAGCGTAGACGCACACTTGGCGCGACTGCTCGTTGGTCTACGATGTACATAACCGCAAGCAATGAAACCGGGTCAGCTAGCACGTAACCAACGGCGTTTTTTTTATTGTAATTTAAAATTAAATCACTTAATAATAAGTTTAATTAATTAGGCCTTCAGGAAGAAGTTGACACTAATTAAACTGAAAATACATACCAATATATCAAAGAGAAACGTTGTCTGTTTGTTTGTTTGTTTGGGGAGCTTTCACGCGATAACGGCAAGACGGATTTTGATGAAATTTAGAATGGAGATAGCTTATACCCTGGAATAAAACATAGGATACTTTTTATCCCGCACAATTTAAAGTTTCCTCGGGAAAACTGGAAAATGTTGATTACTCACTGTAAGGAACGGTTGCCTTTACAGAATGATCTGTGGTTGCCATGGAAACGAAATAACAAGTCTGTCAAAAAACATCAAGAGCGTTGGTGCTATATCTACTTTTGCATTGGTTTTTAATATCCTAGAAGAAAATAGGATACATTTTTTTCGCGATAAACAGCAGTCCGCGCGTACGAAGTCGCGGGCGGGAAAGCTAGTGTAGAATAAATTCATAAAAACAAATTGCGCTCCTCGTTACGGCATTTTGCGTACAAAGTTAGCCTATAAAATCTCTGGTACCTATTGTTTTAATCATTTTGATTTCTTTTACATACATTTTTTTTCTTTTATTGTTTTCTCCGTCGCTTGGTTTCAATTTGTACAAATTATTTCATTAAACAAAAGTAACAACAACAGATTTTCACTTAACATATATTTCGATTATTGTAAGTGCTATTTTTTTATTTTACACCAAAATATACAAAAACAAATTGACTACCGCCATACAAATTATGAAATGTATTGTAAAATAATAATATATAAAATATATTTGGGACAATTCCACACTAGCCCCAAACTAGGATACCGTGTACAATGGGCACTAGATAACGGATAAACATACATAGAAACGAAAAATGGCTAAAAAGTGATCTCTCTTAAAATACTGCAAAGACGATGTAGGAAATCATAATGTGAATGTTCATCGCGAGATTGACCAGACATCTCAATAGGTCTTTATTTACAGGTAGATAAATATTGTATGTAGGTATTCATCTATAAGTCAAATAAGAATACTATAAAACGAAATTATACACAGTTTAAACGGCGGGCAAGAGGCTAGTAAATACTAACTAGCATACAATCAAAATAAATACCAATTTGTACAAATAAATGACTTTGCTATAATCCCCTTCGCACAGTCGCTGCTTTTAACATCATAGATATTCAACTCAATTTGTTTTTCAATATAGCGATTATATGGGCTTTCCTTGTTTTGCTATTTAGTAATGCAGTTTCGTTTTGAAACGCGCAGCATCACGCACGAATCACGATAGTCGCATTTATAGGAGATTATCCAAAAATTGCTGATAGTTATTGTTATTATTATTACGCCTGCTTAGCCCCTCGCTAAGTCTAAGCTCCCTTCTTGTCTGCTTTTTGGAAAACCATTATTTTAATTAGGTAAATATGTTTTTTTACACGCAGTTGTTTTCATTAATGTATTGCATTAAGTTTACATAATAATAGATAGGTAAAATAAATATGTAAAGTTTATAAAACCCACACTAAACGCAAAATATTCCTTGATTTATCATATTACTTTTTCTATCTTGTCCATCGAAAGGTTCCTTGATAAAGATAAGTGATAAGACTGCCAATTGCACCAATTTTCAATTGATGTCATTTTGTTTTGAGTTATATACTATCCATCTACTTGTTTTTTGAGATTACCGTCATCACTACATTATCAAACCGCAACATGTGCCGCAACTATCGCCGACACAGCGACGGCGCACGTAGTGTGCGTTAGTCATTATTATTAGTACAAACACATGGCTTCGCTAGAATTGTAGAGTCAGTTCAAAAGGTTTATTTAAACAATTACAAAATGTCTGGGGGCCCGCTTCGGTCAAGGAGTACTTGATTCTTAGATAACATTATTATTGTGGTACATTATCTATCTTCTATCTATATATATAGGTTATCTCAAAATTAACTTGAACAAGTTTCTTAAATGGTGTCTGTTTTCGCATCTCGAAAGATCACTGTATGATAGCTTAGGATTTGACGTCACTGACGTACATTGCATCTCAGTGTGACATGATTAAATTAATTAATAGCTGACGACTTTTGGTATATATTCGTAGGTATAGGTACTTTAGGTCATGGAATAAAACATTATAATTTTATCCCAAAAACATGTCCACGCGGGAAACGTCGCGGGGTGAAGCTAGTAAGTAATCATAGTTAATCGAGCTTTCCTCATCCCAGACTCATCATTAGGTTTTTTAATCATTCTAGGTCTCATGACTTAGTGAATGATCGATTTCTGGATTCTGAACCCCAAAACCTTTATCGACTTCATATTTTAATCTCTGGAGATTTTCATCAAAACCGTTTCCCCTGACCCGTTTTCTAGCAAATCATTACAAAAAACACATCTCTCCCTCTTGCTCATACATGTAAAATGAATTCCGTTGGTATTTCTGTGTGTTGTATGCAAAGTCAAACTTAGCCGCAGCGTGTCGCAATGGCAAAGCTAACTGTCGGAGGGCATCGCGATTTCAATGTAGGGATAGCAGAAAAACTTTACATTCATACATTAAACATTGCGTAATGTACATGCAGAAAATCTGTTGCAACCAAGAGGGACGTCAGTGCAGGCCTTACCGCCTCTTTTCGAAAAACAACAAGGCCGAATAGTGGTCATGAGCATGACCTTAACACAAAAACAAAATTTCCAGGCTAAATTTTATATTTTTGCTTACAAGTAGGTGAAACTTACAATTTGAATACTTTTGAAATTAGAAAAGATAAAAACAAGAAACTTGGTGATATACTTCAGTTTGTTAAGTTGTGTAGGATGTGACAGGAGATTCAGGTTTTAAATACTTTCACAGCCGAAGTTAGGTTATTAGTTCCCCTATTTTTAGTACCCCTTACCCACTTGTGCATAAAAAGCGGTATTAGCCGGTATTCCAGTAGTAGCTACGTTGCTTTGGCGTTGTGTTATGCTCAGGTAGTTACATTTTCGTCAAACACATTCATATAACGATTTCAGCAAACATTTATAAACAAAATAACCGAATCAAAATCAGACGACCCTAAATCAGTTAGACCCAGGTGGCAACGGATAAATATAGATAGTCCATGTCAGAGGCACAATTTAGTTCTTCTTGTTTTTTCAAGCCGGTGGTTGTTCACAATATACAAGGCAAGCGAAGCCACGGGTTGCAGCTAGTAAAACTTATTTTACAACTGTACCCCGTCGCCGGCGCATGCTTTAAGCATAAACATTGAATTAGTGTTTTCTTTAAGCTAGTTGCTCAACCGATCGGCGCAGGCGCATCTATTTGCACTTTAATGTTTGTTTTTTGCTAATTTTCCTTCTCGCGTGTGGCTATTATCAAGTTAAGATACGCTCAGATCCATGTTAATAAAGTGACGATATATATTTTAAGGTACAGTCATTTTTAAATGACTGCCAAAAGGGAAAGATACTCATTTAGTATTTTTTGAAAAACTTACCCCATGTTTTTATTTGTTAAAGTGGTGCTTTACACTATAAAGCACCACTTGTGCCATATAAATTTCATGATTATTCTTTCATCCAAAGGTTGACTAGAAGAGATCGCTTTTAGCGATAAGACCGTCCATTGTTGATCGGTTGGCTGAGTGCTTTGACTGCAAAGTCAACTGACTATCGCGGGTTCGAATCCTGAAACGTGCAAACATTTGTGGAATGAATAGAAATGTTTGTTTCTGAGGAAAGGATGTAGTATTCGTATCAATATTTGTTGGTCTAGTACGTAATATTGTACATGTATCATGTACATGTATCATGTACATGATACATGTAGTTTGGGGCTAGGTAATTGGTGTTCATTATCCTGAATATATCATTATTATATGTTATTATTATTATTCTACTTTTATTTAAATTATTATTTTACTTTACTTACACTGATGGTACAATATTTCTAACTAGTTTTCTATCAAAATCCAGAACAAAAAAAAAACTACTGTTCAAGTTGCATGAGTTTTGGATTAACGATTCACAGATATACAGATTCAAATTGGTATGGAGACCTCCTTCGCTGTCGCTCAAAAAACTTATAATAGAGGTGTAAAAACATAAACATCCATCTAACCAGCGTTTAAAGTACTCAATCCATCAAATCATAGGTTAACGGTAATTATTGTAATTATTTTAACCGGCCAATTGATATTTTTGGTATATTAGCTCAGTGATTAACTAAGTTATTACTGCTACTGGCTTTTGAATTCTTAATTATATTGAAGCGATTAAGTGGTTTTAGTCGTTACGATAATTACTAACGATATCCATGTTACAATATAGATTGCGGCGCTGATGGTCATCCTTAAGTGCAATGTACACTGTATTAGAGCATATATTGGGATACCTAAAGGTCAACCATTTTGAATAAAAGTTAATTTTTATGATCCCAAATAAAATTTCGACAGGAAATAATAAAATTTATGAATATAGTGTATACGTACATAGTATCTTTATGAATATAGTGTATACATACATAGTATATTTAAGAATATAGTGTATACGTACAGTCTCTTTTTGAATATAGTGTATACGTACATAGTCTATTTATGAATATAGTGTATACGTACATAGTATCTTTATGAATATAGTGTATACGTACATAGTCTCTTTATTTATATAGTGTATACGTACATAGTCCCTTTATGAATATAGTGTATACGTACATAGTCTATTTATGAATATAGTGTATACGTACATAGTCTATTTATGAATATAGTGTATACGTACATAGTATCTTTATGAATATAGTGTATACGTACATAGTCTCTTTATTTATATAGTGTATACGTACATAGTCTCTTTATTTATATAGTGTATACGTACATAGTCCCTTTATGAATATAGTGTATACGTACATAGTCTATTTATGAATATAGTGTATACGTACATAGTCTCTTTATGAATACAGTGTATGTGTACATAGTATCTTTATGAATACAGTGTATTCGTACCTAGAATTATGAAGTCCACGTGACGATGTAGCGAGCAAAAGCTCAACAAGGTTTATAAAGTACCCACGTTGATTTATTTTAGGTCCCTCACACTAAAGCATCTGACCACATTGTGTGTACTCATAAGTCAATCTCACAAAAGGGCATCATTTATCTGTCACAATGAATTTAAATGACATTTTAATATATTATTTGTTATTCTGTGGTAAATATCAGCACAACTTATCGAAGATCTTCATACATACTGTCACGAGTTCTGTGGTTTGTGCCAATTTCAATAATCTATTGCTGATTAGTTTATTAAACAAAATAGTGGTTATTTATCTCTATTTAATTAAATTAATTAATGAACACAGAAATCACATACCTTCTGAACATTAGCTCCATTTATATATATTAGGTGTGCCCGCGGGCTTTGCCCGTGTGGTATTTTTTCTGAGATAAGTGTATCGTACGTGTGATTCCACGACCAAAAAACCTATAAAGTACAATAAAGGTACTATTCTTTATTCTGTGACATAGGTAAGTACCAAAAATCTAAATTCGATCAGGCGCCAAATATATTTTTATCGATTGCTTCGCTTCTACTCATCGGAATAAGATTCAAGTAACATCAGATTTAAGTCAAATCCTATGCTATCCAACAGTGAAAACTGCATCGCAATCGATCCGGTAGTTTTTACTTGATTCACACACAGACAGACATCATTCAGTTGCAGTTTACTTAAGTTTTTTGTATAAATCAATATTCACAACACTTCAAAATATATAATCGAGTTTTTCTAACAAAAGACATCAACGCGTTCGTTTTGTTCCTTGACAACCCGTTCCCACTTTACTGTGTTCCAGTTTGAAAGTTATCCAGTAAAATTACTGAGCTCATTAATAAAATATTATTAGAGTAAATGCCAATGGCTCAGGCAAACTACGACACTACTACTGCTTGGTGGCACAGTTTCGAATACAGGTCGGGCAAATAATAATAACAACAATGTTAATTACAGACTTAAGCTAAAAAACAAGATCTCATCATGGCGCTCTTATGGGAGGCTCTTTAGGGGTTTTCTCTTTTTCTCTTTTATGTTCAGCAGTGGACTTCTAAAGGCTGACATGATGATGATGATGGTGATGAAGTTAAAAAATAACACCCGGCTACGGTCGGCTAAAATTTTGATGCCTCACTTATCAAAATTGGACCAAGTTTTTAGTGTGCACACATAACCCATCGTTTGCTTCACCGTACTCGGGTATAAAAAAGATTGTATATTAAATATTTGTGTTTCAATTTTCATGTAATGAGGCAGAAAAAAATATGTTATTATTCCGCACATAACACGTGATCAGTAATATATTTCAGTGTAGGCAAAGATATAATTTAATGCGATCATAATCTTAAAGCTTAACCCCTTTTAATAGGTTTACCCCTTTTAATAGGTATAACTTAGGCACTCTGAGTTTAGGTTTTGAAATAATTATGCTAATAATTGCAAACGAGAAAACCTTCGTTACAATAAAAAACTAAACGGACGAGACAATGGACTGGCATTGCAGTCACACGGATAATAAATACAATTAGATTAATTAAGTCTTTTATGAAGGCACGTAGATGGAAAAATCATAATGTTGGAGTACATATGTTGGAGTACATACCTACTTATAGGTTTAGTTATGTGTGTACGTGATTGAATGACAGGACGAGAGGTCGTTCACCTTGTTAGGTACAATTACAGTGCTATCCAGAACTTTGATTTATTACATTCTACCCCCACGAACTGCAGTAACACTTATGGCTATTGGTCCCCACGTATGAGAAATCGTGGTAGTTGGTACAATATTTGGCTATCGGTCCCACATATGGGAAATGGTGGCAGACAATAATATACTTATAGCTTTCGGGAGACATGAATAATGTATGCTGATGGTAATGTACTAATTGCTATTGGCCCCCACCAATGAGAAATGGTAGCAGACGGTAATTAATTAATTGCCATCGGCCCCCACATACGAGAAATGGTGGCAGACGGTAATAAACTTATGGCTATCGGCCCCCTCTCTCAATTAATAAAATTTTAAATGAAATAGTAATTTAATAGATAGTATTTACCAAAATAAAATATAAAGTAATCATTTATGAATGATTTTCCAAAGAAGACAAGCAACGCCACGGTAAATCACAGTACTGAGCTGGCATTGGTTTTTAAGTTGACTTCCAAACGAAGATTTTCAAATCCTACTGTATTATGTGTTTGTTCACTGATATTTGCGGGATTCTGAACCTTTATTTTTTATTTTTATTTGAAATGGTTCAGAATGGGTCAGTTGTCCCACATAAATCTCATCAATATTGGTTGAGTAGTTTTTATGGTAAAACTGAGTACTAATTTGTCTAAATACACAAGTATTCATCGAAATCTAATCATTAATCCCGGATCTGTTTTGCAAAGGCTTAATATAAAAAAACCGTACAAGTGGAGTTGAACTCGCGTGAAAAGGGTTCCGTACGATAAATATATAATCTCATAATATTGAGATATTTACCATGTAGCAGTGTCCACATGTGACCTCCACGGCGTGCGCATGACACACCGTATGTGTCACGGGACATTTGAAGAGTGACATAGACTTCTTATTCATAGGTTTTCCTAAGGTTTAATCTATAAGTAAAGAACTATATGCTAGGTATATTTTTATTTTTTTTTGTCTGTTTTTCTTCGGAGATAATTGACGGAATAGTAAATTTTCATCTATTTTCTTAAGTGACTTGAAAATTATAAGCAAAAAACATTTGAGACCCCCAGGGACACTAGCCCTTTCATTTGATATGTCAAAGGGTAGTTCGTAGCAGGTGAACGTATGAGGTATGTTCACATCGAACACTCTCCAGGTTTGATAAAAATAAAACTGTGTGTAAAATGGTTCAATATTTTTATTCTATGGTATTTTTTAATATCTGACTAAGGATCTGCCCTGACAAATTATTTTCTCGTTAGTCGTTACGTTAGTCGCGCAGCACTTATATCAATAGTAACCATATAAGCACGGGCTGGGTTTTTACGATCGCTCGTGAAGTTAACACCTACGAAATAACCGCTGAAACCAAGAAGGTATAAAAAAACCCAACACACACTAGTGAAGCATAGCAAATGCGCATGTGTGCGTGAGTGAATAATTTTATAAAAAACACTACATTGTTTTTGTTTTTTCATGAGGACTTGATAGAACTAGCATGACTAACAATAATTTTCGTTTTGGTGGAGCGGAATCCGTCGTTTTTTATACATTCTTGGCTAAAACTCCATAGTTATTATAAACTTTTAAGTTAGGTACCTGTACTATTAAGTCTTCTGTGGTTAGTTCACATCTCCAGGTGGTACCGTCATCATAAAAAGTTAGACTTTAAAACATGCAAAATTAAGTCAAAACTAGATTTTCTTGTAAACTGGTTATATTTAAGTATATTTTTATTACATGGCTAGAAACATACTAGGTCCGAAATTACATAATATGATGAGATATTATGTTTTAAACATATAATATTACTAGCTTTTGCCCGCTTCGTCCGCATGGACTACAGTTAATAAAAAGTATACCATGTCCTTTCCCAGGGTTCAATCTATCTCTATACCTAATTTCATCAAGATCGGTTGAGCCGTTTAGTCATGCAAAGGTTATATTAGTGTGGAACTATGGATATCGTTTTTATTATATTACTAGCTGTGGAAAGGAGCGAGTGGTGTTCCTGCTGAGAAGATGATTTTGATCCAAAGGTTGTCTAGAAGAGATCGCTTTAAGCGATGAGACCCATTGTAATGCCTTATTTAAGTTTTTATATTATTTGTCTTTTTTTTTTGGTATGTATAAAAAACGTATCGTATCGTACGATGATAATGTGAAATCCGTGAGTCGAGCAGTTCGTTCGCTTGATAGTAAGCGCCAATTCTCTCAGAGTTAATATATAGTCAAGTTCAGGATACAGTCAAGTCTTAATTACGTCTATTATAGCCTGGGAAGCTAATTCCATTATCGTTATATTTTTCTTGTTAAATTAGACATAATAATATCTTAGATTACCTATTACTGTTATCAAACACAACTACTTCGCGCGGTTTCACTTGCGTGGTTTGATGATGACGCTGAAAAGTTTCCAACTGTTATTCCATAACTTAAAGTACCTTTGTACCAAGTTTCATCGCGCTTATTAATAGCCATAGCCATTTAGATCACATTTTGTTCAACCATAGACGGCCAAACATAAAAACATATGTACCTACCTACATCGAATTACATAAAATATTCTATAAAAAAATACAAATACTAATAAAAAATTACTTTACTACCATATAATTTTCGTGCTGATATAGATATTATTTTTAATGATTTATTGCCAGAATAAACATGAATATACCATACAAAATTGCTATTATAGTGACCATAAAAATAAAAATTTAACAGCACGCGCATATTATATGCGCGTGAACAATTAAATATTTCACGGGCGTTTGCAATCAAAACTAATATTTGTCTATCTCACGTACCTGCGGCATTGAGATTGTTTTATCGATTTTAAATATTTGCATTTCGAAATAATAAATCGATTTGATGAATTAGTATTGTTTAGAAAAGTGGTGTGTAAATCTATACTGGGAGAATATGTAGTGGTTATTGCGATTATGTAAGAAATAAAAATTGTTCAAAAACGAAGAACACGCTTGTCATCAGATGCAATTACTCAGTCAAAATTGATATAAACTATATTCACCGAGCATCTCTAGCGTTTGTCTTCCACTCTAACCACGCGACGTTGGCGAAATTGTGGCAACCCCGCACAAGTCATTATACAAAAGAAGTTGAAGTTGAGACCAAAGTCTAAAAGTTTACTAGTCCATCCACACCAATATATAAAAGTAAAACGTTTTCTGTTTGTTTGTTTGTTTGTTTGTTTGTCTGGGGAGCTTTCACGCGATAACGGCTGGACGGATTTTGATGAAATTTGGAATGGAGATAGCTTATAACCTGGAATAAAACATGGAATACGTGGATAATGTTTTATCCCGGAAAATTGAAAGTTTCCACGGGGAAACTGGAAAATGTTGATTACTCGCTGAAAGGAACGTTGCCATGGAAACGAAGTCTGTCAAAGAACGTCAATAGCGTTGGTGCTATACCTACTTTTGCATTAGTTCTTAATATCCTTATAGGGTGTTTTTTTTTTGCGATAAACTGTATTCCACTTGAACAAAGTCGCGGGCGGGAAAGCTAGTTCCTAAATAGTCCCATAATATCATAATAGTCATTCTCAGCTCCATTCTTGACGGTACCAATGTATTGTCATCGAAATAACATACATTTGCAAAGTTTCAATTGGATGCGCCCACTAGAATTGGGTGATATTCAGTTCCTCAGATTCCATTACACAGTTACACTTACAACTCGACCTATTCAAAGGGCGTTTAAAATAGATTTCATACTAGTACAGTACTAATCGACCGTCCGAAACCAAGCCCGAAATTTCTTACTTTTGAATCAGAATACACTGGCCTTCAAAACTTTATACCACACTTTTGATGTCTGTCTGTTCGCGCATCACGTTTAAACTACTGAACCAATTGCAATGCAATATTCATTGTTGGATAGCTTAGATTTTGACTTAAAAATTGGTGTACTTGGTATCTCAATCAGATGAGTAGGAGCCAAGCAATTTAATAATAAATAAAAACTAACAATTTTAAAAGTGTGGTACTAAGTTTTTAATAAAACTACTGGACCGGTTGCGATGCAATTGTCACTGTTGGATAGCCTAGGTTTTGACTTAAAAACTGGTGGACATGGTATCTCCATCCGATGAGTTAGGAGACAACATTTTTTTATATTTTTTTATTGTTTTGTAGGTACTAAGTTTAGAAGGCCAGTGTACTTATTACTTAGAGGCTAAATCCAAATTGTGCCCCTGAAATTGTGAATTTCATATTATGTACACAGGTTTTCTCTCAGAGAGTGTAAGAGAGTGAGAGAGTATGTACCTAACACGCTGGCCCAGTGCGAGTTGGTGGTTACATTTTCTTGATGAGATAAAAGGTCTTGAGTATGTCGGTATCTTTACGAGGTTTTCCTAAACGTTCATCAGCCGGTAAAAGTACACTGTTCTTTTAGGCAACAAAAATATTTTTTTCGTACTACCTGCTCGATAATGTCAAATTACATATCACGCAATCTCAACGTAAAACAAATAATTATATCCCAAGGAATATTAACTTATATGAAACTCCCAAGGGCTCTAACGTGATTGGAATTTGGAACGTTTAAATTCGTATCAACACTGTTAGAAAGCGAGATTGTTTGAAAATTGAACTGGCAGAACACAAAAAAAGGCGCGTTTGTCTAGAATGTGAAAGAAAAGAAGGTGCTTGGTGTTATTTTAACAGATTCGTATATTATCAATTTCAAGTTGACACAAAAATGTCGTCGAGAGATAGTGATTTGACTCTGGAGTTTATTATAAATGCTGTATTGTAGTCCTAGGTTTTTATTGTCTCGCAGAAGATATGAAAAATAGAGTATTTACCTAGGGGAATACTCGAGGGGGCAGCATATTTGGCCCCTCGCCTCACTCAGGAATATACATAACTAACTCTGAGTGCCTGGTTACACTCTGGGTCCAATATGCCGCCCGTGACGTAAGACACTTCTTTATCCCTTGGTGCATAATCTACTATTAAAACTTTGCTTAATATAGATAAAATTCCAAGGCACAGTTGGCCAATGCTGATAACTGACACAACTTGACGGGTTGACCCTTGACACGACTGGGCGTGTGGTAGCCAACCGGTTGGATAGCGGATAACACGTTTTAAAGTTTAACAGTTTCTCAATGGCTGGTTTTAGATGCGGCGAAATATGGAGTTTAGTTTGATTTTGAGCTTATGAAGGTGTTCTCAGAATTCCCTAGACAAAGATTTTAAATAAATCTCAGTTTTATAAACGAAAATCTAGTCAGATTAATAACTACAATAAAAAAACTACCAACATCATCATCAATGAAACACGTGTACAAGTTGTTTTCAAGAGTCATTACAAATCGTCTCGCACGCAGATTTGATGACTTCCAGCCCCCAGAACCAGCCGGTTGTCAAGACTATAGTACTATAGACCATATTTATACGCTTTCCAAGGTTATACAGATGAGCGAGGAGTATAATAGGGTATTATGTATTTGTGGACTACGAAAAAGCATTCGATTCAGTTGAGACCAGGGCAGTGCTGCAGTGTCTTCAGCGATGCCAAATCGACTATAGGTGTATCGAAGTGTTGAAGTGTTCAACTGACATATAGTGGCCTTGTTAGTGAAACAAGGCCACTATGTCAGTTCAACTGCTAGACCAGACCTCGGAAACAACTTAATTGCAGAGAGGCGTGAGAGAGGGAGGTGTTATTTCCCCAAAGCTGATCACGAAAGCTTTGGATGGCGTTTTTAAGCTCATGGTCAGGAGCGAAAAGAGAATTAACATCAATGGCGAATACAGCACTCACCTTCGATTAGCCGACGATATAGTGATTATGGCGGGGTCACTGGAAGAACTTAGTACCAAACACTGTAACCGCTGATGAATCATACCGGTACTTGTTGGAGACGATGCTCTCAAAGTTGTTGACCTACATTGTCCCGGGATAAAAATACCATGTAAATTGATCCAGGCTACCGCAGTGGCATACCGGCTTCAGATCATCTAAAACAAAACAATATTAACTACTTTTTAGGGTTTCGTGCCTTAAAAGGAGAAAAGGGACCCTAGGAACACTTCGTTGGGCGTTTCACCTGATGGAAAGCGATGATGTGGTCGAAGGTGTAGCACGCTTGCCTAGTAGATAGACCTATTCACTCTTGACTTGAACACACCTGGGTTATAATTTACCGGAAACACTGACGAGGGCAGGGCATTCCACTCCTTTGCAGTTCTTATAATAAATGAAGAAGCGTAACGCTTCGTTCTTGTGCGAGGTATTTCAACCTTAAAAGGGTGGCGCTTTGCTGATCTTCTAGTCGTACGGTGATGGAAAGGTGATGGGGGAATCAGGATGTGCAGTTCTTGTGCACAGACTCCATAGTGCAATCTGTAGAATACCGACAGGCTTGCTACCTCACGTCGATGCGCCAGACTTTGAAGCTTACTCTTTACTAGAGTGTCATCCCCAATGAGCCTGATAGCACGTCTCTAGAATTCAAAGACTCGAGCTGATACTTGGTAGAACCGTCCCAGAGGTGGCAGCAGTACTCCAATCTATCAAGACCCTTTTTCTCAGGATCGTGTGGAGTGGTATCAAGTTGGAATCAATATCAAATACTCAAGTCTGCAATCCCTTGGAGCAGTATAAAAAGTCAACGCAATCAAAAGACACGGCAGATTATGCCGCATAATTTGACACTCGCAAGGGACACAAAACCTATAGGGTACTTCCCGTTGACCTATAATCATGAAATTTGGCAGCAAGCAATGTCTTATAGCACAAGTAAAGGGCAAAACCTAAACCGTAAATGGTTAGTTAGTTTTAAAAATTCTTCCAGTCTCGATTCCCGTGATGACTGAACTATTTACATACCTACAGGTTTGTCACGCACCATGGGGGTGCACCAGCCCGACTCGCATTTGGCTGGTTTATTCAACCATCGTTCCCTAATTTACGTAATAGAGAGTGACTTCGACATATCACAGTCCATAAAAGCTGCCGACAGCGGCGTCAATAGACAATGATATGTAGCCAAGGTTCAATACCTACTTCTATTAATTCCATTCATGAATCATAGTTTAAGATCTACCTACAGAAAAATCAATCAAAGCGTCAAATAAAATTAGACCAACTTTCGAAAAAATATCCATACATTTCGCAATAGATTTCAATATCTGAGTTTACGCTTTTACTTGTCGACATCTTTGATGTACATGACAGCAAAGAGCTATTCATGACTTGACAATACATTCATCATCAACAAACAATCAGAACAGTCCATTAATCAATAACAACTGAACAGTACGTTTGATAATCTATGCTAGTTAAAACCACACAGACTTGGTCCGCGTGTTTTTTCTGACATACATAATTTTGCTATGTTAAGTAACTTGCACACTTTGTTTATTTCTAGGGTCCGTGTCCAAAGGGTCCAAGCGGTGCCCTATTTATTACTTTTAATTAATGTCTACCTTTTTAAAGAGCTATGTTGTTTGAAACTTTTTAGACCATAAAAGGTAGCCGGCGAATATTGTTATTATGGCGGATATCCCAAAAAAATAAATAAAATATAAAGTAAAAAAGAGAGATGGAATACAAGATACAAGAAAATAGTTTTTATGGGGGCTACTTTATTTTTTACTCTATGGTAATTAAAAACGGTAATACTTATGATAAGTTATGTTTGGATTTGCCTTCGCTCCTATGCTTTGGTACCTTAAGCCACCGGTCCAGGTTAGTGTCGATTTTTAGCAGTCGTTAAGGCAGACCTTTGGGAGGCCTCACAAACTCTGACATCAGAGATCAGCACACTTCCTCTCATATATAAATCGTGTTTTGCTGCTTCTAGCAATTGACTAAACGTTTACCAAAAGTGCCTATGAAGATGTTAAAGACATACACTATTGTTCCTACCATATTTTTCAATCAACCAACACTTTATTTACTTAAGTAGGACAACATAAGGCAACAATGTCAACATAACCTAACCCGACCCTCGAGACAAGATAAATCAAAGTTCTGCTGTCGACTGTACTGTTACTCGGCTGAGAACATCAATAATGTATTAGAATACATAATGCAGTTTTATACGGTTTAGTACCTTGTCGTAATAAAAGTCACTATTGCAGTGACTAGGGTATAAGCAATGAGATTTAAATACTGAAGTTTTTATAACAATGAGAAAAAAAACCATGCTAATCTTAATTTAAAACTAAACTAATTATAATTGGGCATTGAAGTCCACTACCTATCTATTGATTATTGCAGGACACATTTATTTGTTAATAAACTTTTATTTTATTATATATAACTTTAAAAAAAAGGAGAAGTCACTGACTCCTGAATCACAGTTTTACTAGAGCCTGCAGTCATTCATATTATTATTTTACACCTCTTTGTATTTATATTTGTTTATGTGTAGGTAATTTAGTCTAATGGATGTTAATTAAAACTAAACCACTGTAATCTTTTGTTACAGAAACAATACTGCAACGTCCGCACTGAAATCTGCTGCAGAATCGAAACCTCATCCCTCGCTGGCGCTGGAAGCCAACAAGGATCTCTCGGAGTCGGCTCCGCTACTTTCTCAGGGTCCAACAACCAGGGAGCAGGCTTGTTCGCTACCAACAGCCAGAACTCTGCTGGACAGGCGTCTGGAACCTACAACGGACAAGCTTCAGGCTTTAATGGACAAGCTGCTGGAACAGGATTCAATGCTGGATCTTCTAACTCTGGATTCAGTTCTGGTTCTTTCAACCAAAACGCTGGATCTAGCACTGGATTCGGAGCCGCGACTTCTGGATTTGGAAGCCAGGGTACCTTCAGTTCAGGAAACTCTTTTGGATCTGACTCCAGCTCTTCGAGCTTCGAAGCTTCCAGAGGAAACAAGTTTGGAGGATATGGAGGGTCTACCGTCGCACCTGCAACCAACAAGTTCGGTGCAAACAACTTCAACAATGAGGGCTTCAAGTCTACCAGCCAGTCGAACTTCATCGAGACTGATTCATTCTCAGCTGGAAGCGAACAGGCTGGAGCCTACCGTCCAGGAGCCATTGGATCTGGTCTAAAGCCTGGTATTCCTTACCTTCCTCCCGTTGACAGCTCAACTAGTGCTTCCAACGTTGTCAGCTCAACTGCTTTCGTGACCCCTCCTCGTCCCCGTCCGACCACCGTCAGACCTTACACAACTCCTAAGCCCTTCGTACCGTCCACCTCAGCTCCTGGATACCTCCCCCCTCAGGGAGAGTCGACCAACACCCAGGAGACTCGTCTGCCCCCCAACCCGACTTACTCGGAGGGGGGGATCATCCTGGATGAAACTAGGCAACCCACCAGGCGGCCAGTTTCTTTCACTCCTGGACCTGCACCAAGTAAGTTTTAATTTGAAATCAATTTTAGTATCAAAGACTAAAAACCAACGACAACAATTTTTTAACTTTAATCAATTTCTTATGGATTTGATGAAATTGGATTGTCTTGCACCAGTATTTTTTTTTGAGTAACGAGGCGTGTAGCTCTTTTGCCTAATGCTAGGCGCCATGCTTTCTAGTAGCAACTGCTGTTATTTCAAACTACAGTATTCTTACGGGACGCATCAAGATATTCCAAATAATTTCCTTCTCATCAGGAAACTAAAACCAAATCCATTGAATCATCTAATCCAGGATTTCTCCCAACCAGGTGATGTCCCAGTTGGATGTGCCGCCGCCCTCAAGTGTACCCCCATCGAGTTTTGTACTGCTGAGGGAGTCATCTCTAACACCACTGTTGTACTGACCAGGGATCAGGACGCTTATAGAGTACCACTTACGGTAAGAACTTATGATTATAACTATAGTCATATTGTAAGAGCCTACGGCTGGATCTGGACCTTCATCCCCAGTCAGTCTTCTAGATTTGAAAATTTTTAGTGCACTCAAAGCAAAATAGTGTCATTATTTGGAAATTTCATCATTTATCCAGGCCCTCATTGGGTGATAGTCAGACAAAAGACTTTTTATCATGTTTTCTTTAATTAACCGCTCGTTCTTTCCTAAAACAGGACTGCAAAGACCTTGAAACAGGTCGCATCGGCAAGTGCTGCCGTGATCCCCTATACTCGGACCCCTGGCCCACCAACCAGCTTGGCAAATGGGTTCCCGGGGTATTCGGCGGCAACGACGGGAAGTACGTCCCTGACAGCAGGGGAGCCCCCAGTACGAACATAAGGCCCTCTGTCACTGCCAGGCCGCCCGTCACTGGATCTGTCTACTTGAATAACTTCAGGTAAGTGTTTTTTTACAACAGAAAAGCAGAAAAGAAAAACATTCCCATATTGTAGATGTGTAATTGTTTGCCCTAAAAGGGAATGTGGCGGGATGTAGGTTTGTCGTAGTGTGCGTGCACCTGAGAAGAAATATAGAGGTTTTCCGAGTGTGGTAAGCCCTCTGACTGTCAGGCTGTTTTTTAAAGGTTATGTGATCTTGAATAGCTTCATCTGAGTTTATCTGCGGTAAATGTGGCCACCTTCTGGGCCAAACAAATTTAATTTTAGTGCTAAGAAGCTGAAACAGCGACACGAAAAGAAGAAGTTGATTTCTATCAGAGCTGATATAATAATAAGGATTTTTTAACCTTTGAGATCATGTCGGGGGGTTTGTGTCAAAATATATGTGTCTATTGCCATTTTTTAACCTATGAGATCATGTCGGGGGGTTTGTGTCAAAATTTATTTTTTAACCTATGAGATCATGTCGGGAGGTTTGTGTCAAAATATATTATTTAACCTTTGAGATCATGTCGGGGGGTTTGTGTCAAAATATATTTTTTAACCTATGAAATCATGTCGGGGGGTTTGTGTCAAAATATATTTTTTAACCTTTGAGATCATGTCGGGGGGTTTGTGTCAAAATATATGTGTCTATTACCATTTTTCTTGAATATATAACTCAAAAATAGACACATATTTTTTTTACAATGCACTCTCGATTTGTATATTACCTAAAATTAAAACATTGTCTTTCAAACTATGTAGGTGAGACGAAAAATAGCTAGATCAAAATGTTGTTTCTATGCAGATTTTTGTTTGTAGGCATGGCAGCCGTGATAGTTAATTTTGTGCAAGGAACCATTTAACATAGAACATAGGACCACGGATAACACTGCTGGTAGAGCGATCAACCAGCATTAACACGGTTCAAATCCGTACTCGTCATTTTCCTTTCTCTTGAACCTAGCTACCTACACACATTTTCCTTTCTCTTGAACTGAGCTACCTACACAAATTTTCCTTTCTCTTGAACTGAGCTACCTACACACATTTTCCTTTCTCTTGAACTGAACTACCTACACACATTTTAATCAAAACCTTCTTCCGCAGGACAACAAAACCAACAGTCGGACCAACCTTCGGACCTAACCAGCTTACTCCCGGATACCCTACCTCCACTCCTGGACCCTTCATCCAGAAGGGACAGGGCCAGTATGAAACGCGAGGCCAAGGCTCCTACAGTACTGGAGGCCAAGGCTCCTACACTACTGGAGGCCAAGGTCAGGTTGCCATCGGAGGACAAGGTCAATACGGAGCCGCTGGCGTGGGCCAGAATACACAAGGTGAGATTTGGCGTCATTTGTTTTACATTATGTTGTAGGAACTACTAGCAGCGTCCTGCGGTTTCATCCGAGTGGATGATGATGATGATGAACCTATGTGTCCTACGTGTTATTTCAGGTCCTTATCTCTATACCAAGTTTAATAAAAATGAGTTCAGCCGTTTTAGCGTTCAGATGTTACAAACATGTACACTCAATCACAAACTTTCGCATTCATAATATTAATATTAGTGTGATGTGTGACTGAACTTTTAATGAAGCATTTTAGTAAATAATTACGTTTAATATGTTCTGAAAATACTGAAATTCTAAAATGTGATATCATCTACAATATGCTTACGTAAAAAGCAGATAAATAAATATTTAAAAAATCAAAGTAAAAAAATAACTTTGTAGAAGACTTAAAATTTAAAATATAAACTTTGAATGATAACTACTTTAAATGTGTATTGCCCTCAAAGTAAACTGAACAAAAAAAATTGTATAACTTTGTGTATTTACCTGTATATTTAAAAATTATCAAAATTATATACATAGTAGATGGTCAATTAGACTTTTTTAAATTAAGTTAATATCTAATATTATGTAATTTAATTAATAAAAGATGTTTTGTTAAAAGTTGTCAATCACTGCAATAATATGAGCATAGCATAGCCCCTAAAAAATATAATAATTTTGACCTGGCAACAAATTTAAATAATCAATTCACAATTTAAAATACAATTTTAATCAACCTCTTGCAGGATTCGTCCCCCTAATTTGTTTGCTTAACCCATAGATTTAAATAACTTTTGAATTATTCATATTTTTGACTAATTTCTACAAGACAGTGACGAGTTTATGACACCAATAAAATTCAAATCTGTATTGATTGTGTAAAATATGTATAGTAGTTGTTATGTCAACGTATCCGCCTATATAGACATTTCCTACGTGCAATGGCCTAATATGTCCTCATAAAAGTATTCCATAGAATGCATAGACCTTTTTCATATTATGTAAGGTCAAAGTCAAAAAGGTTAACTTACTTTTTGTCGCTATAAATTCCGCAAAGTTCAGATTTCAAGCAATTAGACATCTAGTCCGAATAAGGTTACAAGTACATGTCATTTAAGAGTTATTTTATTATTTTATATTGGTTGATTTTATGTGTTAGTAGAATTCTAGTTTTCTGTTAAACATCGTCTTGACACCTATTTTTACATGCCCGCCTAAAATAGGAGTAATGTTTTTAGGATTCATGTATGTATGCACCATAACTTTTGCACAGATATGGATGTATGGGGTCCTTACATCATTCCGTTCATAGTTTTTTTTTTAAATAAAAAAACTTTTTTGGCGGGGAATTCATATTTTTTCTTTTACATCAAGGTAATTTAATTGTTTCTGTTTTATTAATGCTAGAATATTTATATATATTTTATATTTCTAGATAGGCAGCGCCTATCAGTAAGCAAAGTTAAATTTTGGTCACGTTTACTAAAATGACATAATGTTTTAAATATAAAACATTTAGCCCGTACCCTCAAGTTTAAAACGGACAGTCTAAGTTGAGCTATGTTTTTTTTTATCACAGGTGCCCAATTCGGACAAGGCTCTCAGTTCACCAAGACAACATCATCATCCTACGGTCAAACCACTAGAGGTCAAGGTCAAACTGTGAGTCAAGGCTCCGGTCTGGGAGTGAGCCAGGGTGTGGGTCAAACTGTGACTCAAGGACAAGGAACATCCTCTCAGGGTGGACGTGGACAGTACGATTCTCAAGGACAGGTCAGTGCGATTTCAAAGTAATGAAGAACTTTTAATATGTTTTATATTTGCTTTATATATTCCTATTAACGAGAAAGGAGAATGGAATGAATGAATCATTATAGATCCTAAATGGTCATTTGTAATGAAAAATTATAAGAGAAACCTAAGATAATTTTCTAATACCTATTCAATGATACCCAACTTAACATAGTTCGTCGACTTAATTTTTTTCTTTTTCACAATATGGCGTCTGGTTGTCGCCAAATTGAATATTTATTACTGACATGTCTTTAGTAGCACTCGCAAGATTAAGACGAATCGATTGACGTAAGAATCATCAAAATTGGCCCACGTGGTTTGGTCTCTAGGGCGCCACAAAGGAACAAACATACATACATACATACATACATATATAGGCTGATAAACACAATACACTCCACTCATTCGGGTAAAAAGAGTGCAGCTTCTGTTCAAAATTGTATTGACTTAAAGTTTATGATCAGTGCTACAACATTTTGAATGCCTTTTGATCCAGATGTACCTGTAATTATGTAAATGTAACTAGTTAATAGAAATATTGTAGTGCATCTATTAGCTTGTTGTCTACATTGTGCTTATTTCTAACAGGCTGGACAAAACCAATACATCCAAACCCAAGGATTCACCCAAGGACAAGGTCAATCCGTTAGTCAGGGTCAGGGCACCAGTGTCATTAGAGGATCAGGGCAATCCGTCAGCCAGGGATTCGGTCAAACTGTCAGCCAAGGGACGGGTCAAACCGTAACTCAGGGACAAGGCGTTGGAGTCATCAGAGGGTCTGGACAATCAGTGACCAGCGGACAAGGCTTTACTGTACAACAAGGACAAGGTCAAACTGTTAGTCAAGGAGCTGGCTTCGGAGTCTCACAAGGATCTGGACTCGCTGTGAACAGAGGGCAGGGACAAACAGTGTCGCAGGGAGCAGGCCAAGTCGTGTCGCAAGGCCAAGGTTTTGGATTATCTAGAGGAGAAGGCCAAATTGTTACGCAAGGACAAGGTTTCGGAATTTCCCGTGGACAAGGACAAGTTACACAAACTGGCCAAGGAGTGGGTGTCAGTCAAGGATCAGGACAAAGTGTAAGCCAAGGTCAAGGCTTCGGTGTATCGCAAGGATTCGGAACAGGAGTCGTTCAAGGTCAAGGTTTCGGAGTCAGCCAAGGATCAGGCCAAACTGTGAGTCAGGGAACTGGCTTTGGCGTGACCCAAGGACAAGGTCAATATGTGAGCCAAGGACAAGGCTTTGGAGTCTCACAAGGACAAGGTCAATATTTGAGCCAAGGACAAGGTTTTGGAGTCTCACAAGGACAAGGAAGCTACGGTCAAAGTGGCGTTGGATTTGGAGTGATCAACGGACAAGGCCAACAGTTGATCCAGGGAGGAGGCATTGGAGTCGAGAATGAGTACAGTGAGTCAGTGCAGAGAGTCTTCTTGTCGCAATACAGCTCGGGGGGCCAGTGCGGTCTTTTGAACGTGAGTAAACCTTTTTTTCTATATTTTTTTTTTCTATTCTGTGGCAAAGGTTTTATTGTGATTTGTGTGAAAGGTTGTGGGGGGATTTAGCTCGCTTTGTGCATTCAGTCGATATTAAGTTCATAATGATTTGATTTGCGCATGAGGACTAAATATTTAAAATTCTGTTATCTAAAAAAAATATTACACACTGTTTTTATTTTTTGTTGTACTTTCTCGTACAATATCTGTTGAATTGTTATATGATGATTGGTATTTTAAATTAAACTCAAATAAAAGTATCTATTCAGATATCGATACTTGCAAGAAGTTACAAGTCTTAAATAATACTTACTATCAACATCACTCATCGAAAAATCACTCGGCACTGACCTTTGGCACATCACTAGTTAAAATTTCGGTCAACTCAAGTGCCGACCAAATACAAGTTGAAATTATGTTGTCTATAATTAATGGAGAAATTACGAAATATGTAGACGCCATCTTTAATCACCAAGTGGCGTTCGGTGGCAATATACATGCCCTTGGTGTTGTAGATATGTCATCATAATACAAAAATGTTGAAGGAAATCGTTTTTAAATGTTACCAGCGAGTAACTTTGTTATTAGATTATAGCTGGAGGCCGGGCGGTACAAAAAAAACAATAATACCGGCTTGTTGCACAGCTGCAATGAGTTTTCTAGCGGATATCCCGCTCAGTGCTTTGGGCGTCCAAAGCACTGAGCGTATAAGGCGGGCTCAGTCCCAAAATCGGCAAAAAACGAAGAGCAAACCGTTGAGTACGACTTTATGAAACAACTTTATGCGAATCAAAAAATACTGTGGATAGAAAAGTATGCTACCTAAAAAAAAAAAGTACAGAACTTTCAGGAATGGCTTGGTATTCTCGGAAAAAAACACGAACTGCCGCATATGATAACTTGTTATATCAGTGTTCTCGTTATTTTTAGCGACGGCAATATATTTTTTTAATAATTTCATAGCTACCCTATTAAACTAAACAAAAACCGAACATATTTTCTTTATTGAGTTTTATATATTGAGATATCAAAATTCTCTAAAAACAACTCATGAGCTGCATCTCTCCCGCTCACACTGCATCTGGATGAGCAGGACAAACATTTGAGAGCGTATCCGCATTAAGCTGTGGGCCTCTGCTGCGACCATTGATTATTGCAGTCGTTAAGCCCTGACAGAGGCCCTAAGCAACTTTGCTATCTATAATAATAGGACTAACATTTTAAACACAATTAACTGAAAAATGTATGACAGTTTCTCGTTAACTGTTATTTAACCAATGTCCTAAATTGGTGAACCTTAAAAGTCAATGTCTCAGAGTGACGAGCAAACCCGTGAAAGATTTCGCAAACCAAAGTTCTACTTGACACTGCAACTGTCCTAAAAGATTTGACACAACAAATTTATTTTTGCAAAAATTTACATTCACTAACTCAAAACGTCAAAACAGTATCACTTTGCATTGTTAACTTGATAGATTTACTGTCAATTAATTAGATTACAAATAAATTAATCGAGAGAAGAATAAATTAATCAAGTTGATTAATATTTAATCTATTCATCAAAGGATGTCCAGAATGTCGACATATAACGATTAACGTGATGACATGATAATTTATCACTTTTAGTGACGAAATTAAAATTTATAGAAATGTTTCTTGAATCGATTCATCAGAGTTGCCATTAGGGTATAATTAAAATATATATTTTTGTGGACTGAGGTAATGCCAAAATGATATACCATGATTTAGAGATACTCACGATAATCAGAATGACGTTATTGCGAATGTCTGTACCTCGAAGTCGACTCATCGAATGCATCCTGGAAAGATCGTTGCTTTCTGCGAATGGTTAAAATCGCGAATTACTGTCGCTTGCTCGAATGGTCAAAGCTGCGAAGGATCGTTTGGTTGAACATTCTAAAGTCCAAGTACCTACCTACCAGGAGAGCAGAATCCCATAAGTGGTTGGAGATAACAATTCGATATTAAGATTTATTAAATACTAATCTCACCCGCGTGAAATGATGATGATGATGATGAAAAGTATGAATATCCATCGTTCGAAACTTTTTTGTTTTCCCGTGACGTGCAACGAGGCCCTCAAAAGGAGAGAAGCACGACTGTCAGGCGTCTTATTTATTCTTGAATTTCGAACGAAGCGTCCAAGTCAAGTTTGAGATCATACAAAAATCGCATAGAAAATAGAAAAAATCGTTAATTTTTCCCGAATAAAAATTCTCCGCTATACTTTTCCAATTTATGTTACCCTAAACCCTAATTCGGACTATCACGAACATAATATTATTAAAGCAAACAAAAGCTGTACATGAACCCATGGTACAAAAAATCGACTTAATAAGTTACTAAAAAAAACTACTGATCCCATTTTGATACAATTCGTATGGGACTACCTCGAGACTGGTACTTTTCAAATAAAAAAGTATTTTCAAAATTGGTCCGCAATCGACGGAGAAATCGGTGAACATACACAAATAAAAGATACAGTCAAACATAGTCCTCCTCCTTTTGTGAAGTCGATATAAAATATCAAAATCTCTCAACCCGTTATCATTTTAACCTTCGCATGTACCAGGCGAGCAGGAACCAGTAAGAGGTTAGAGATGTAACGCTCTCGTACATGGCACCTAATTAATACAAGTATTTACAAAAATCCAACTTAAAGCTTTGTAAACAAAGTGAAAGTTAGAACTTGTGAATTACCAAGTTAGCCAATCCTTAAACAACACTTTAGTCTTGAATGCTGTGCCTATGCCGTCATACATGCAAATATCGGTCTGGAATGTGTTTGCTTAGAAGACTACTTGTAGATTTGTTGTACCTATTGGAAAATACACAAGTACTATAGTTACATCTACATCTACACTAATATTATAAACAGGAAAGATTTGATTGTATGTTTGTTTGTTTGTAATGGATAAACTAAAAAAATACAAACCCGATTTTAAAAATTCTTTCACGTAAAGAAATCTAAATTATCAGCGAGTAAAACTCGAAGGATTTTATTTTTCAAAAAAATTGAGTTCCTTTCGAAAATTGCAATAATGAAACCCGAAGTATTAAATTTTGCAAAAATCTCGATTACTTTGTATCACAAACCAAAGAGTATATAAATACTATGTAAGATCACAAACTAAGAAGGAGATACAGGTCTTTGTATAGGGAACGTTGCTACAGAAACGAAATCACAACATCTAATAATCATTGACGTAGGAAATGCTCTATGCTAATAATACACGAAATAGTAACTGTAATTCAACCTCCTTGCGTTAAACAGAATAATAATATAGACGAAATAGTACGTGAGTACAAAACCTGTAAACATAAACATTTAGTGTAAGAAATTGCTGTTGTTCTATTTGTCCAAATAAAATACCTACTAATTTTATCTTTCTATTTATATCTACCCGTGCGAAGGCGGGGCGGGTCGCTAGTATGAAATAAACAGAGTTTACAAGCACACTCGTCACTATTGAGGGTGTTGAAGGACTTTACTGGCAAATTATACGGACCGGTGCAGTCCACCTTGTAAAAACTACAGCTTGGTGATTTCCCTATATATCTCATTCAAAACATGAAATATGAGGATCCAGTTTTTTTTAGAACTATTAACTATAATCTATACTTATTACCTAACTATAAAACAGTACCGTGACATACTGATTAACAGACAACGCACAGGCTATACCAAATAAAACAGTACCGTGACATACTGATTAACAAACAACGCACAGCCTAAACCAAATAAAACAGTACCGTGACATTCTGATTAACAAACAACGCACAGCCTAAACCAAATAAAACAGTACCGTGACATACTGATTAACAGACAACGCACAGCCTAAATCAAATAAAACAGTACCGTGACATACTGATTAACAAACAACGCACAGCCTAAACCTAATAAAACAGTACCGTGACATACTGATTAACAGACAACGCACAGCCTAAATCAAATAAAACAGTACCGTGACATACTGATTAACAGACAACGCACAGCCTAAATCAAATAAAACAGTACCGTGACATACTGATTAACAGACAACGCACAGCCTAAACCAAATAAAACAGTACCGTGACATACTGATTAAAAGACAACGCACAGCCTAAACCAAATTTGGATAAAATATTATATGAATAAGTGGGTATTTTTTTTAAATTCCGTTCTAGAGGTGAAAACATTGTATCCAGATTTTTTTTTTCTGCGTGGGCAAAGCCGCATGATGCTGCTTGTATGATATAGAAATGTAAAGACTATTAAATTTAATTCTGTATAGAAAAACAAACAGGTTACATTTTTCTAAGCGTAGCTTTACGCCTACCAATACAAGTTAACTAAAAAACATTTAAAAAAAAAAGCTTAAAAGTCATAGTGAAATTTAGAAAGGACTGTCACAATTAAATGCGTATACAACATTTCATGTTTCTGCTGTTAACCGTTGAGTAGCTCCTTAGTTAGGACCTAACCCTGAAAATAGTAGCAATGTCTTGGTAAAACTTTGTCCTAAACAAACATACACACTAACATGGCAAATGAAATAAAAGCTTTCGACAAACACAACACATGCTCCTACAAAACCCTTCCATAGCTTTGTTACTAGAAACTCTTCATTTGATAACTGTTTCTACCTCGACACCATTTATCATCATATCCCTCTTCCAGCCCATCAAACCCTACGGCAACCGTGTGGACCTGGAGGCAGACTTCGCGGAGATCCCCTGGCAAGCCATGGTGCTGCTGCAGACCAACAGGAGCCTGCTGTGCGGAGGAGTCATCACCAGGCCTGACGTCGTCGTCACCAGCGCCGCTTGTGTCGATGGGTAAGAGTTCTGCGTGATTTGGGAAGATAATTATGGAAAGAATTCACGGAGGGATTAAAAAATAAATACAGTAGCAGGAACGCTAAAAATAAGATGGATACCTGACCGCCAAACTCAAGAGTGAAGCATAGCCATGGCGGAGGTGTAAATGTAATAGTGGCCATGTCAAACAAACGAGAAATAGAATTTTACACAATTTCGACGGCGATTGTTTTTAATTTTTCGTGAGAACTGTAACAGAATCAACGAGCAACACGGACGAGGTTTTGCTGCGATGAGCGACTGATCGTCATAATATGGTGTAAATGTGTGCGTGCTAGCGTACAGGCATATCTTGAGTGCTTCACTTTTGAAATTGGTGGTGAGGAGTCTCTTTTTTAAACCTTCTTGGACAATAGGATTCGATCTGAAGTCGGCCTGGTTAGTTACCCCTATTGAGCAGAAAATCTGTAGATAAGCAACTTTTAGTTTGTTTTGGTAGAGTCCTTAAGAACCAGACCCATTCTAGGCGTAGGTACAAAGTTACCCACCGCTACCACCATCTGCCTGAATATATACTTAAACCCCCTTTTTATTCCAGACTTGACGCCAAGAACGTCCTTATCAAGGGAGGAGAATGGAAGCTAGGAATCGATGACGAACCTCTGCCCTTCCAAATCGTCCAAGTGAAGACCATCCTTCGCCACCCTTTCTACCAGCGTGGAAGCTTGAAGTACGACGCCGCCATTCTAGTCCTGAGTGAAAACTTGAGATTTGCGAAGAACATCTATCCGATCTGCCTTCCTGGTGCTAAGGAGACCTTGGACGCCTTCTACAATGGAGCTGGAGAGTGTATCGTGACTGGGTGGGGCAAGACAGTGCTGCAAGGTGAGTCTTCTGTTATTTTCTTAGGATCTCTACTCTTATCCATTATGCTTTCGTCATTACTGAATGTTAGAAGTCTTGATCGTTTAGCATCACTGTCGCCTGTAGCGCTGTTATTTTAACAATTTATACACAATAGATTTACATAAACCACACATTCTACGTGTAATAATGTTTCGAGTATCGTTGGTGGGGTCCGAACAGCGCATGAAGCATATACTTTTTGGTCTTTTGCCTCCTACCTTCTCGCTGACTTGCGGGCTATGTGACAGATTCACTTCTGGAAGATCCTACGTAGGCACACGTTGGATTAAGACGCACAAACGAAAAATCCTAAGCTACAACCGCCTGCCCAGGGTGCCTATCCTCATTATAAGCCGGAAGAAGTCCACAGCTAAAGATATGCCCAGTCTTGTGCTACGTGGTTGGCATTCGAGAACCGTTCTTTCGCAACGGTTTTCCGTCCGATTCCTATATTCCGAAATACTTAATACAGCAAGACACATTGTTTTTTTTTTTACGGAAATGTTAGAAAGATTTAATTCGGGAAATGGAAAGTCCTGGAAACGGGAAAAAATAAAAACAAAACTTGTGTACAAGCATGTCTACATACAACACTATGTCATCATATGCAAAACGTTGACTGCATTGTTTATCTGTGCAATATTCTTGGCCAACGTTTGCATAAGAAACTAACCTAGTTTTAATATTAATAGTGCAAAATGTTAAATTATTGTCCTCTTAGCCTTGTTGACCCGAGACAAAAATGTCCCGCGACCTCAACAGAATTGCTTATATAAAAACCGGTCAAGCCAATCGGTAGCGTATTGCAAGATGCGCGATTTTTGCTTGTGTAAAAAACTTCATAATAAGAAACATTGTTATACTGTGTATAAGTTTTTGTCATTTCTCTCTGTTATAAGTATGTAACTTAGGTATGTGCTAATTCAGTACCAAAACTATAAAGTACTATAATCTACTCTTGTATATACTTCATCAAAATTCGTTCAATCTTCAAATAGTTTTTTTATCGTTTTTTTTAATTATTCGGCTTTTACCTATCGTATTTAAATACAAAGTACATCAGATTTTACATCAAAATCTAAGCTATCCAACTGTGAACCGTATTTCAATCGGTCCAGTAGATTTTACGTGATTCGTAAACATCCAGACAGACTGACATATACCATTATTTTTTAATTATTTTCCATTGTGCTATTTGATTTTACCTTTTTGATGTTATTAACCAAAGTTTGGCGTAATACGAGTATAAGAGCGAGTAGATTTATTTAGAAAGGAAGGTTTAAAAATAGAATTTTATGAATTTCAACCCCTAAGGAGGTGAAAAGTCGATTGAAGCCGCAGATTCTAGCTAATTAGAATATCTTAGAAAATAATAAAATCGACGTATCTACGTGGTATTTCTCACTTCAAAATCAACAGGTATTATTGATCATACTTGACCCGCGGGTCATAATTAACTAGCATGGTGTCATTGGAGATGGCGTTAGGAAATAAATACTATGATTAACGATGTGCCGTAATGTGTGTAAGTTTTGGGGTTCCACAGCTGGATGGCGGAAGCGAAACGGTTTTATAAACTACTAGATGCACCCCGCGGCTTTGCCCGCGTGCAATCTTCAAGTACGAGTAATTAATATCTTCTTTTATTTTTTTTTATTTGTATCTTTTTTTTTGGTCATAAACCCTTGTTGGCTTCTTCAGAAGTCCCTGCCTCTTTGACTCCTTTCATTTTGTCAAAAGCTTCAAAAGCTTAAACCTTAGGATGCTGGTCAGATTTAATTCAAAAGATTCATATCTATCAAAATCTAAAAAATAATTTTAAAAAAAAACGTTTTTTCGGGTAATTTTTTCTAAATTGTGATGATTTTCTTAGCCATCCCGGGCGTCATCAGAAGATCCTGCCAGTTTCGTCGCAATCCTTTCAATGGTTTAGAAGAGCGCATTGCGCACAGACAAACATACATACACACATTAATTATTATATATATAGGTAGAAGACAGAAGATAGCTAAAAACAGGGTTCGAGTAATTATTTTATTATGTACACATAATCAATAGTTGACATAACTACTGACTGACAGGCAGGCAACGCTTAGTCTAACCCTGTGGACCTGAGATATGAAATTTGGAGAAAATATTCCTTGAGTTCTATGGGTATACAAAGGAAGTATTTTTATAAAATTCCATCCCTATGGGGTGACGGGGTGACAAAAACTGCAGGCGGGCGACGCTACGGAGAGCATCTACATAGCAATGTTTTTAGCAAAATACATGTCTTGCAAATGACGACTGCTGCTATCAGTGAATTACACAGTCTCTTATGAAGCCTAGTTATTGAAAGGTTTCTCCAGTGTCATCACATTGGCGGTATTTGTTTTAACTATTGACAAAGTGAAATAGTAAAATTGCCTACATTTAGCGTATTCATACGAAATTATTTGAAAGCATATAAGTGTTAGCACATAACATAAAGGGAGGTTATAAATTGCTTTCTCTATTGGTTGTTTGACTGATAGCGACAACGATGTGGTTGAAGATAGTAAAGTCTCGTTAGGATTAGCATGACCACGTACCTAAACACGCTGAACTTCTAGGATTAGCATGCTACGACTCTAGGATTTATGTGCTAAGCTTCTAGGATTAGCGTGATCGCACGCACTTTAAGCACGCTACGTCTCTAGGATTCATGTGCTAAGCCTCTAGGATTAGCGTGACCGCACGCACTTTAAGCACGCTACGTCTCTAGAATTCATGTGCTAAGCCTCTAGGATTAGCGTGACCGCACGCACTTTAAGCACGCTACGTCTCTAGAATTCATGTGCTAAGCCTCTAGGATTAACGTGACCACGCACTTACAAACGTCTAGGATTGCTTTGTGTCAGAGTTTGTGGGGCCGCCCGAAGGCCTCTGACATGGCTACCAGCCTAAAGTGCTCTCCGAAGCAGGGACAGGATTGATAGGCCGATAGGCCTTATGAAACTTCAATAAAATGCTAACTTGATTTCGTACCCAGTTCCCATCCTTGGCGGCAACCGGTCGAATGGATTTCCACAAATTTTCCACTGGTATTTCACTGACAATCTCATAATTATGCTAATTCGGCTGATAATTTTAATTAGATAGAAGGGTTATGGCTTCAATTTGTAAAGTTTCTTGGAATCTAATCAGACAGTGTTTAGCAATGACGGCTTATATAAAATTCTAGCTGCGCCCCGCGGTTTCACCCGCGTGGGGGATGATGATGATGATGATGACGATGAAAGCATCCTATGTGTTATTCTAGGGTATAAGCTATCTCAGATCCAAATGTCATCAAAATCCGTCCAGCCTCTATCGCGTGAAGGCTCCCCAAACAAACAAACAGACAACGTTTCACTTTTGGTATTGATCATTGGAGCTTGGTGTCTAATTTCCTTTACAATTAAGGCTTTCTATCGGGTTAAAAAGGACGCAAATGAACCGTCTGTGAAGGTCCTCACAAACGTTCCTCTATGTAATTGCTGCAATAGTACATCTACCTAAAAAGCAACTGCAATATTGGACAACAGTGTCGTTGCACACTGCATACCAACATATTGCACTGGCTATATGCGGCAATAATTGCTGAAAAACTAACCCGTTGCTTTAGATAAGACCCTCAAACGCTCTTATATACTGTTACTAGTTGTGCCCGCGACTTTACCTGCATGGTCATTTCCCTGAGTTAAAAATAAACTGTTATTTTAGTACCTATAAAGTACTAATATACTACATTCATCAAAAAAAAACGATATATTAATATATATTTCTATTTTTGTGCTTTTACTCATCGGACTGGACCAAGTACGCCAGAAACCTAAGCTATCCAACAATGAAAACCGCATCGCAATCGGTCCAGTATTTTTTACGAGATGCGCGAACAGACAAACAGAATGACACGATTTAAATAATGTTCCTTGATCATCAGGTTATTTTAAGGACACTAGACCATTTTTTTTATTATCTTCTTTGTACATGCCTTTGTTACTGTTTTATTACAAGTATATTATATTACACATGCATTTTATTACAAGTATATTATATTACACATGCAATTTTTTTATCGGGCTATTTTTTTCCATTCAATTCCAGTTCTGTTCTGTTTAGTTTCAAGTCACTCACTGGGAAGTTAGTTTATAATCAATTGCAACATTTGTACTGAATAGACAAACAGACAGACAAGAAAGCGAGTTAATAAAAACTGTAGCTAACGGAACGAACGAAAGAACAAACTTTGATCGAATAAAGGAAAACACGAATCCATGGTTTGGTGGACTTCTTGAATAAATAGATACACGCACGTGACCTACACATAGCGGACACATTTGTCATTGATACATTCCACGATGATTTTGTATACCAGTTAATTCACACCTACGCAGTCGAAATCTAAGGCCATTGAGCGTCTTTCGGAATTGTGATAGTCTTGAACAAATTAAATATTTTTTACTACTGAGTAACAAAACGGGCAGGTCGACCGCTTGATGGCAATGCCTGGCAAACAATTGCGTCACCCAGAGCTTTGGCAAAATCTTGCACGTCACTGCACTGCGCTCGTCACCCGTTTTTAAATCTCATATGATAATTTCACTCAATATTTCCAAAAACTAAAAGGGACAGAAAAATAAAAAAGGAGGAAACATGCAAGCATGAGGCACTGCTAGTATTAAATGAAGAGTCGATACATTATTTAAAACGTAATAACGTTTACTATAGGGTGTTGCACAATGTCATGTGATGGACAAACATACGGGCATAATGTTATGTGTATACAACGGACACAACAGGGATACCGGTTTTAATTCTTGTAGGGACAGAAGAAAAGTTTTTTTTTAAATAATTACTTTAGTAGGTCTATTTTTATTAAAAATTCAAACATCCCTTATAATTTTATTTAGCAAAAAGGGAATTATGTGAAAAGCTTTTTGAGATAACAAATCAAAAATCACAATAAGTGTAAGTATAAGTACAACAAAAGATTTAGATTTTGGCATAATTAGCCATCTCCAATTTTTTTTTTTTTTTTTTTTGTTTTTAAATTATTATTTTTTATATGAGTCTCAACTGATAGCGCGATCCGATGGGAAAAATATTTAACAAATTCTGAGTGGCAACGGATTGCGATATCAGTTGACACGACTCACTGCGATCCGTTGACACTCTAAACGGATCGCGCGATCCGTTGGTACAAACCCAAAAATATAGATTGAGTTTGGTACAGTTTTTATTTTATTTTGTAATTAGTTTTTTTAACCCCCTAATGGAAGGTCTATCCAAATGCCAACTTCCTCTGTGGCCTCAGCAAAGTAATCACATTCAAAAATGCCTATATTATCGTGTCTCACACACATATCAACCGCTTTGAATGTTTTCCAAATGTAGTTATTCCACTAAAGTATTCAAAATTGTGTTTGTATGTAAATTTGAATGGATTTGACTGCGTGCCAAGCGGCCTTGCAAATTGAATGTTTGGTATCGACTGTATCCGTGATTGTTTAATTTTATAGTTTGGGTAAAAATTGACTTTATTTCAAACTAGTTTTCCCGCCCGCGACTTCGTCCGCGCGGACTACTATTTATCGCGAAAAAACGCATCCTGTGTTCTTCTAGGATATTAAAAACTAATGCAAAAGTAGGTATAGCATCACTCTTGATGTTTTTTGACATATTTGTTATTTCATTTCCATGGCAACCGCTTCTTACAGAGAGTAATCAACATTTTTCCAGTTTTCCAGTTTTCCCGTGCAAATTTACAATTTTCCGGGATAAAAAGTATCCTATATTTTATTCCAGGGTATAAGCTATCTCCATTCCAAGTTTTATCAAAATCCGTTCAGCCGTTATCGCATGAAAGCTCCCCAAACAAACAAATAAACAAACAAACAGACATTGTTTCACTTGTATATATATTGGTATGGATGACTTTGACGACGAGCACAGTGCAGTTAAATTCGGGGTTTGTAAGTAAAAACTGAAACTTTATAAATATATCATTTCAGATACAAAGGCAACAATTTCGAAAACGATTTATTAAAAAAGTTAGAATATATTTGGTTTTATTTTTTCCGTTTTTGTACGGATAAAGCAAAATAACGGACTTAATAAAAAGCTTTGTTGTCATCATCACATCATCACATCATCAGTCCAAAGAAGTCAACCGCTGAGGGCCTTCAATGCCACAATGAAAATGAAATGATCAAAATTCATGATCCTAATTCAGTACCGGAAATATTTATCCTTATTCAATTACTAGGAAATAGGAATGTCAGTACAAGAAATAAATCGTAAACCCTTAATAAATCTGAAAAAACTGAAATTTCATGGTATCTGTTATTAAGCGTATGTAATAATAAATAGTAGATCTACAAAATATAGGTATGTATATTTAACTACTTCAAAAACCTTGAACTTACAGGTTATGTCATCCAGTCAAATATGACCACAGGTCAAGTATTACTATTTAACCTTGTTACCTGAAGGTTAGAGGTTAAATTCGCTTGCGAATTCAACGACAAAGATTTTTACCAAAAAGTTTTTTTTTTACTAATATCTAATATTAACCTTGTTAACATGAACTTAAGGTTCAAAATCATTTGTAGTTTTGAACAGTTGATTTAGCACGTAGTAGAATCAATATGGATAAAAATTAAATATTTTTGAGGATAATGCTAATTTTTGTATTTCCTACAACTACTTCATTATTTTTGCCCATGTTTAAGTACATAAGTTAGTTTGCCATCATACTGATGACTTACACGTGTTTAAGTAGTTTACAATCTTAACAAGTTTAGTATGTGACACGCGTTCTGTTTTACAATCAGGATGGACATTAAAAAAAAACTTGTCTGTAAACGATATGTAAGAATATAGCGATCCAAGGTGATTCTTATCTATAAAAAAAAAACAAATAAATTGGAATATTTTATTTTTAATTTATGTTCTTTAGACTATTTTCAAAACTGATGTCTCAGGATATAACGTGAGTTTTTATGTCTAAAGAAATAAAGAAAATGAGTTTAGTTAAAAGACAAAGAGAATTCAAAAGCAAAAAGTATTACAGCACTTAGGGCTATGTTTTTAATATTTCGTTATTTGTTTAACATAACCTTTAATGTCAACGGGGATCGCATGAAGTTCGGTACAATAATCTGTCCTTGAGAGCTATTCAGTCAGTTTTCATCTAGAAAAAAAGCGATGTATTGGATGCAGCAGTTTTTTTTGTTATTATCTAGTAAGTTGTCGAAGTCGGTAATCACTTGTCGAGAATGGTAATTAATGGGTTTCAAAGGTGTTTGCTTGTGTTGCTGTCCCTACTCGCGCGACACTGACCCAGTGATTGGCTCCGGCCTCACTTGCGCTTTCCTTATCGACTGAGCTTCGTACGAAGAAACTGAACCTGTGATTATAGGTACAGGGTGTCCGAATACATTGTTTTTTGTTTATTTATTTACAAGAAACACAATCATCATATTTTTTTACCCAATTTGAAGTAAAAAGAGCCATTGTTTCGCACTGTATTGCATGTTAAGATCTTCAATAGTAGACGATGAAATATCTTATGCCGCTCTAGTAATTAGGACGAATCCAATGACACCTAACTTATCAAAATCCGTCAAGCCATTCGATGCGCCAAAAATCATACACACATACCTACACCGGAAAAATATAACCCTCCTTATGGGCTGCCAAGGTATACAAAATTACTTTAAAACTAAAATACTAAAACGGTTGTATTCATTTTCTAAAAATATAACTTTCGGAGGACTAAAGATCCTTTTCACAAACATGATTTCGTTTTAGGCACCTTTCAAAAGTTATTTTGACAGAAGAATGTAATCGGGTCCATGAGTCCATTGTTTTCGTTGTCGAATTTATATTTTTTGTATAATATGTTCAATCTCCGAAATTCCTTAACCAATTTGGAAGTATATTTTATCGCAAATGGTAACCTGAAGTGTGGTGTCCTAATTACTATTTCATCATAATTGGCTGCTGTTTTTGTAGAAAATCCACATTAAGTTGACTTTTTGGTTTAATTCCTATTTGTTTTTATTGATCTTGCATTATGAATTTTTGACATACTGATAACACGACTTGTTGTCTAATTTTAGTATATATACATTTCAGTTTCTTTAGATTCTAATTCCATCGAAAACTCGGGGCCATATTTTCTATTTATTTTCCAATATAGCTTCCTGTATACAGTTTTATTGTAATGTATTGAATAAAAGGAGAGAGTACCTCCCTTTATGAAAGGAACATTACGTGTTTAACTTTCGTTCGATTACGCTGTACATCCGAAAATAAACATGTTATTAATGGCCTTGCCAAGCTGTCAAATTGACAGTTCCGCAAATTGATTTGTCACTCTCAGCCATAACCTCAAAAAGTGGGATATTAACATACGTAAGGGGATATTAACATACGTAAGAATTTTAAGAAGAAACTTATCTCCATTTTTAAGAAAGTTACTATAACCTTGAAACGAACAGACGAAAATAATCAAACTGAAAAGATACTGCCCTCTATTCTAGTAAAAGATACTGCCCTCTATTCTTAAAAATTCTTAAAAAATATTACGAAGCTTAACGCCACTAAGTGTAATTCAAAATCTTTGGCACAACGCTCGTGCTTTGTTTAATCGACATTATTACAGGCTAATGTTTGATACCTTGGGTTACATTATTGCAATTTTCGTATGTATCTCTATTTTTTTAAAATAATATTGGTACTGCCCATCTCACTTGCTGATGATGTAGCTTTCTACAGGTGAAAGAATTTTTTAAATCGGTTTATTGTTTTTTGTGTTTATCCATTACAAACAAACACACATACAAACATACAAAAAAATCAAATCTTTTCTCTTTATAATATTAGTGTAGACTACATCAAAATGTTGGTAGCTAGCTATCTACTACTTGGATAACCTACATGCCATGACCACAGAATAAAATAATTGTAATACCCTTACGTCATAGATTACATATTTTATTCATAGATTACAGATTTAAAACACGTTTTTCCAGAGATTTTTCCGCCTAAATTATAACTTGAATCTAAAGGCGTAGGTAACGGAAACTCGTATTCAAAATTCAACAATATTTGATTGGTAAACGTCTCAAGTCGTAAATCATAATAATTAATAATGGAAATTAAGATAACATGAGGGTACTCTTAAATATTATTTGAATGTCGTTTCTAGGGTTCCGCGGCCTTTTTAACTCACAAGGAACGCTGTTTTTTATTTAACCGTTGAAGCCTTTGTATGCATGTATGTATCTGTGTGTATGTCTGTGCATCGTAGCTCCCAAAAGGATGGATAAATTTCAATGCGCTTTTACCTGACTGAGCGGAGGGTTTTGTGTTTATCAGCCTATGTATGTATGTATTTTCCTTTGTGGCACTATTTTGATTTTGATGTTTCTTACGTCAAACGATTTGTCTTAATCTTGCGAGTGCTACTAAAGACATGACAGTAATCAAACATTCAATGGCGACAACCAGATGCCATATTGTGAAGAAGGAAAAAATGAAATTCGATGATCGAGGTTTCTCGTATCATTTTTCAATTCGTATGACCGTTTAGGATCTATAACGATTTGAAGTTGGTTAGCAACCATTCATAGTCAGGTTTTTTCTATGTGCGTAAAATTTCTTGTTAATTTATTTGAAAGCTGATGTTGACGTTAAGGTTCATAGCTTGTTTGAAGGAAATCGGTTCACCCGTATCAAAGATATTCAGCTTTGAATACTCTTTGTGATGGGATAACGGGCGCTATTGCAGCTACTTACTGTAGAGTTTGTGTATGCCGCTGGTATATTGTCAAAGCCGTGATATTATAATTTAACTAGTGAAATTATAATTGCACGGTATATTGTTGTCAATCGACTCCATATACGTGTCTATTTATTTCTAACTCTATGAAATAATAGTACTTAGTTTGCGAACAACAAAAAATATATATATAAATAGTTTCATGTTCACGTCTGTTTTCAAACTACTAAGTTTGATAGAATTGCGCCTAAAAATTTTGTGTCTAAAAATTAGATATGTTGGGTTGAACATTAAAACTATATTACGAAGTGTCACTGTATAGTCCGTTTCCCAATGTAAATTTTGCAATCATAGAGTTAGAAATAAATTGAGACGTAAATTCAGCCGATTGACAATATATCTAAATGTTCAAATATTCAGTTTGATGGAAAGCACATTCTGCTGGGATTCCATAAAAGAGGCTTGGCCTCAAGTGTTACATAATTTCGCTAATACCATAAATGCAATAAGCACAATAGCTAGTTAAAGCGATGTTTTAAGATAAAGACTACGCTGAAGGAATTGTCATTACTAATGACGCTGATCGCTAAGTCAATCTTTAAGTATGCATCAAAAATGTTTATGAATCATACAACACTGTCAAATGGTACAGTGTTTACATAGAGGTCTTTGTTTATAAGTTAAATTTACTATACGTTAAGTTTGTTTACACCAAATTAAGACTAGGCGGTGTACCGTAGATTCTCGTGTAGGCTAGTAACTCAAAGAACTACCTTACACTAATGTATTAAAATAAATACAATCAATTAAAATAATAACCAAATAACTTACAGTAATTAAAACCTAATGTAAGAAAACTCTTCCAAATTCAAACTCTTTAAAAAAATATGTAAATAGGCATTTACATATTTATATATTATATATATATATATATATATATATATATATATATATATATATATATATATATATAAAATATGTAATGTTTATATATATATATATATATATAATTTTTAAAAGAGTTTAAATTTGGAAGAGTTTTCTTACATTAGGTTTTAATTACTGTAAGTTATTTGGTTATTATTTTAATTGATTGTATTTATTTTAATAAATTAGTGTAAGGTAGTTGTATATATATATATATATATATATATATATATATATAAATATCTACGGAACCATCAAAATGTGAGAGAGTTTTGGACCTAATCGAGTTAGTAAATAATCAAATATGCCTTACCTTGGGCGTGATGGTCCAATGACATTCGTTTTCATTATACATTCAATATACATGTACATACACATTATGTGTATACCTTATAGTATTGATTCGGTATTAACATTATTTTGTACATATTTATATATTATATATATATATATATATAAAATATGTAATGTTTATATTTATATATATAATTTTTAAAAGAGTTTAAATTTGGAAGAGTTTTCTTACATTAGGTTTTAATTACTGTAAGTTATTTGGTTATTATTTTAATTGATTGTATTTATTTTAATAAATTAGTGTAAGGTAGTTGTATATATATATATATATATATATATAAATATCTACGGAACCATCAAAATGTGAGAGAGTTTTGGACCTAATCGAGTTAGTAAATAATCAAATATGCCTTACCTTGGGCGTGATGGTCCAATGACATTCGTTTTCATTATACATTCAATATACATGTACATACACATTATTTGTATACCTTATAGTATTGATTCGGTATTAACATTATTTTGTAGATTTGACCACAAGTACGAGTAGATACCTGTTACACCCGATCGAACCGTTTTAAACGTGATAATATGCGCGTGCGCCACTTCTTTGCTTATTACTTTCATGTACAAACTTATAAAAGCGAACCGTAGCCTTTTAATGTTATTGTTTTTTTAGTTCGTATGTCAATTTCGTATCAAATCTCTCTAGTGTAAGTAGAGTAACCTAAGAGCTCCCTATTGAAAGTTTTAACAATATTGATTCAGCAGTTGGGGCAAAAAACCCACGTAGAATAAACTGGCAACAGATCACTTATAGCCTAAATAATTAAGGATAAATACACAATGACATTAGGCTCCCTCGATTCAGGTCTTCAAATGCTACTCATCATAAGACCCTTTACATACGATGGTACAAAGAATACCAAGAAACTGAACATTTAAGCTAACCCGAACTGTAGTTCTGAGCTGCAACAGTCTCCGAGATCCCTTCAGAAAGATTGATCAGAGCTGAATATCTTGGAGGCTGCTGGACTTATTCCTTCCAAGTAAATCTAACTGTAAATCTTCCAAGTAAAAAAAACTGCATTGAAATATGTTCATCCGTTTAGGAGTTACAATGCCACAGAAAGACAGTAAAAAACTCAAACAGAAGCCCTATTTTAGCGCCGGGAGGCGGCACGCGGCGGGCTGTTTAATAACTTGCTGGTTAAGCTGACTGACTAATTAAATTAGCACTACCTCACAATACATTTATATTGATGTTGTAACATCAGAAAATTTGTCATATTTAATATCACACTTCACCGAGGTTAAATGGAAGATAACATTTTCTATATTAATTAACAAATTAAAATTAATAATCAATTCGAATCCAATGATATTTCGGTCCCAGGCTCTGCACTAATTACTTTTTTAAATTATGCGTGGTTTTCCATCGCTCCGTGCTTCGGGCACGTTAAGCTGTCGGTCCCGGCTGTTATGATTAATAGCAACTAAGCCAGTCAGAGGCCCTCGGGAGCATGACAAAAAGTCTGACACCAGAGGCAGTACAACATCTTACGACAATCAAACAAAATCAAAAAAAAAAGATTAAATTTGCCTTTTTAAGTACTTAGGTATGTACAATATTCGTTTGAACAACAATAAATCTATGTTCACGTTACAGTATGCCGACACGGTGTAACAAGCGTCCATTCGCTTCCACCGGCAACCTTGTCGAAGTTTCGTGTTTATTAACAGAACCACGTGAATTGGCCGCTCGACCGCAAAATCTGCGAATTTAATGTCAAAGTTGAACTTATCAATAAGGAATAGAGTAGGTACCTAATGGACGTATTTTATTTGATTTATATAGTTATAAACAAGTTTATATGTCAAATTGTAATTGATTGCGGGGTTATGTTATGCACTCTGGTTATACCCTACCTTTAAACTTTTCAGTAAAAATACATGATAAATTTGATTAAAAATAACTTTTACCAATACGACCTCTGCTTCACATCCCGTGGGTGTTGTGAGAATCAGCTAAAAATAGGTAGCAGATTTTTTCTGTGTATTTATCACCAACTACTGCAATCACCAAGTTGCCTACCAAGCGTGTGTGATCACTAAGATGCCTACCAAGCGTGTGCTATTATGACAAAACCCCCCCTCATGGTGATAGACAATAAATGTGGCGAGTGATGGGGCAAGCCGGTGTCCAGCAGCGGCCGTCTACAGGTTGATGCCGATGTTATGTGGCATATTTTTACTAATATGTTATTAATTTCTCTGGTTGATCATATTTTCTCTACAACTAGTCCTTTTCTTTCTTGTTGAAAATCATCGTATGCCCTCTAAATTGCCCATCACTGAGTATCTTATATTGATTAGTCCACGATGAGTTTTTACACATTATTTTATTGAACTGTTTCTTTGTTCCACAGCCCATCTCAAAGGCAGCATCATGCACTCGCTCAACGTATCGCTCATCAACCCTGGCGAGTGCGAGTCCAAGTTGCAGTCCGACTATCCTCACCTACTGGAGCTGTACGACCGGGACAGCTGTGCGTGCGGACAGCCTACTAACCCAGCTAATAATATCTGCAAAGTAAGTCTTGTGTGTGTATTTGTGTCTAGTGGCAATAGGCTGGACACATGTCTCAAAGAACCCCAACGGGTAAAAGAGTTCTAGAATGGAGACCACGTGACAAACGTAGTAGGGCGCCCGCCGGCCAGGTGGAGTGACTATCTGCGAAAAACGTCCAGTAGGAACCGGATGAGTGACAGTTCACTGAGAGAGGCCTACGTCGAACAGTGGACGAATGTCGGCTGATGATGAAGTCTTGTGAGGATGATGATTCTCCATTAAAACTTTCGTGTCTAGAACACATAGTTACGAGTAGGTACTCATTAAAGGGACTTGAAATCTATTTTTAACCCTCGAAGTCGAAAAGAAAGGGGGGTGGGGGGTTATAAGACTTATAAGTTTAGGGATGCGTATCCGTGTGTCTGTCTGTGGCATCGTAGCTCTCAGTCGAATGGACCGATTTTGATGTGGTTTTTATGTTTGAAAGCTGATGTGATCAAGATTCTTTATTAGATATAATCGAGGGCGGGGGTCGGGGGTTATTTTGTGTGTCGAATAGTGACTGGTGCAGGGCCGAGGGTTTGAACCTGATGCCGTTGAATTGTTAAGCGCACATGTTATTCAGCCACCAGTTGGCTACCACCGTTCTTAGTGTTTTCAGTTTCATTATGCCAGCACTAAACCCTAGGCGAACTCTTGCAGAACCATCCAGTATTACAATCAGAGTAGAGCAGGGGCTCCCAAACGGTGGGGCGCGCCTCACCAGAGGGGCAGAGAGTGGTCAATAATGGGGCGCGGCGTCTCCAAAAATAAACTGTATTTTATTTCATTTATGTATTTCTTTTTTTATTACTGACTAGGCAATCGTTTGACCACGATCTCACCTGATGGAAAGCGATGATGTGGTCGAAGGTGTAGCACGCTTGCCTAGTAGATACCTATTCACTCTTGACTTGAACAAACCTGGCTTATAATTTACCGGAAACACTGACGAGGGTAGGGCATTCCACTCCTTTGCAGTTCTTATAATAAATGAAGAAACATGTTGTATTTATGTTGTGTTGTTTTTATGTTGTCGGTAACATAAAAATATGTTTTTATGTCTACAAACCTGAGATTGCATGTTATCCAATCAAGGTTCTCTAGCTGGACGCTATCATAATATGTTTTTATGTCTACAAACCTGAGATTGCATATTATCCAATCAAGGTTCTCTAGCTGGACGCTATCATAATATGTTTTTATGTCTACAAACCTGAGATTGCATATAATCCAATCAAGGTTCTCTAGCTGGACGCTATCATAATATGTTTTTATGTCTACAAACCTGAGTTTGCATATAATCTAATCAAGGTTCTCTAGCTGCTCGCTATCATAATATGTTTTTATGTCTACAAACCTGAGATTGCATATAATCCAATCAAGGTTCTCTAGCTGCACGCTATCATAATATGTTTTTATGTCTACAAACCTGAGATTGCATATAATCCAATCAAGGTTCTCTAGCTGGACGCTATTATAATATGTTTTTATGTCTACAAACCTGAGATTGCATATAATCCAATCAAGGCTCTCTAGCTGGACGCTATCATAATAATTGATATTTATCCCATTCTCGGCCCTGCGTATCATGTATCATACTCAATTACTTTTCTTTGTGAACGTAGTTTTCCAAAGCTTTTGGGAATAAAGACAAAACAAAGAAACAGACTGAACATTAAAAATGATCTCCGTTGTGCACAGACTAGTAAAGACCAAAATTTGCCAATTGGTCAAACAAGTGCAGTCCCATTCAATCATTTCAATCTAATTTACATTCATCAACATAAGTGCAATACGTTCAGCACCGTGTAGATTTACTCTAAAAGACAAGGGGCGCTGTGGCTTTAGAAGAAAATTGGGGGCGCGTATGGTAAAACTTTGGGAACCCCTGGAGTAGAGTAACCATTAGAGTAATGTATTAGTTAAAACCACGATGTTGTTTTTACAGGTTGATATTGGCAGTGCTCTGGCGTGCACAACAGGCGACGGCCACTACGTGTTCCGCGGAGTTTACTCTTGGGACTCAGGTGAGAATACAAATATATTCATACGTTTACACACTCATACCCCCGCACTAGGACTGTGTGTCCATGTGGCTTGTACACACACATCAACACACCACAAGCATCCAACACCCGAAAACCAACACACAAAAATGTTTGCCCGGCCAAGATTCGAACCTGCGACACTAAGCTTATAAGACAAGTGCACCACCAACTGCGCCAGAAATCTACAAAGTTAAATCCAAAACAGTAGCATCACAACAATAAAACCTTCATAAAAAATGATCTATACATATAATAAAGCAGTAAGTAACCAAAAAGTCAGTCTAAAGAAGATAAATTAAAAAATGGTTTAGGGTACATAAAGTAAGCTACTAAACCAGTTTTATTTTATTTTTAAAGTAGTGTCTGTCTGTTTGTATATTCGCGCACCGAATGAAATTCGGTTTAGCTTGAGGTTTGACTTAAAAACTGGTGTACTTTGTATCTCAATCCGATGAGTAGGAGCCGAGCAATCGTTAAAAGAACTACAGGATGGCTGAACGAATTTCGGTAAATTGTACTTTTGGTCTTCGAATAACATCTAAATACATCTACACTAATATTATAAAGAGAAAAGATTTGATTGTTTGTATGTTTGTTTGTATGTTTGTTTGTATGTTTGTTTGTATGTTTGTTTGTATGTTTGTTTGTATGTTTGTTTGTATGTTTGTTTGTATGTTTGTTTGAATGTTTGTTTGTATGTTTGTTTGTATGTTTGTTTGTATGTTTGTTTGTATGTTTGTTTGTATGTTTGTTTGTATGTTTGTTTGTATGTTTGTTTGTATGTTTGTTTGTATGTTTGTTTGTTTGTATGTTTGTTTGTATGTTTGTTTGTATGTTTGTTTGTATGTTTGTTTGTATGTTTGTTTGTATGTTTGTTTGTATGTTTGTTTGTATGTTTGTTTGTATGTTTGTTTGTAGTGGATAAACTCATAAATACCGAACCGATTTAAAAACTAAGTCACCAACCTACTTTATCAGCAAATAAATGGAATATATAATTTTTCAAAAATTTGATGACCCTACGAAAATTGCAATAATGTAACAAGGTATCAAAAATGTACATATAAAAGACATTATTTGTCGCGCTTAGTTAGTCACAATAACCGTTCGTTTATAGTCAATCAAAACACTGGTAAAATCGAAATGTTGTAATAAATAAATATTTAGAAAAACCCTAAGCTACCCGGTCGAAGCCGGGATGAGTCGCTAGTACAAAATAAAAATAAAGTCGTTATAGTCGTTTAAAAATATAATGTTCTATTTGCAGGTTGTCAAGTCGGCAACCAGATCGCCGGCTTCTGGAAATTCGACCTGGAGTGGTACGAGTGGGCCATCGGGCTCATCGAGAGCGTCAGATTCGCCAAATACAGCTCCGGGACCAAAATCACCAAAAACTTCTCCAGCCAGATCAAATCTTCGGGAGTGAAGACCGCCCAGTTTGGAATCAAGGGCTCTGTCACTGGAGTCAAGGAAGTCTCAGGAGCTAAGGAATTGAACTCTTTCGCTCAGGGATTGTCCCAAGGACAGTTTGGCTTCGGGTCCAGCAAATTCACTGAAGCTTCCAGTGGAGGTGGGCTGAATGTAGGCTCTCAGATCAAAGGACCAATCTCCAACACCTTCAGCGCAACTTACACAGAAAAGAAGGTCTTCCAATCCGAACCGAAGTTTGTAACATACACGACCAAACCCGAAATAGTAACCTTTACGACTAAACCTGAATACTTCACATACACGACTAAACCTAAAATCGTGACTTACACGACTAAACCAGAAATTGTAACTTTCACGACCAAACCCGAAATTGTCAGCTACACAACTAAACCAGAAATAATCACATACACGACCAAGCCTAAAATTGTGACATACACGACCAAGCCGCAGATTATTAGGTACGAAACTTCAGGCAGCGGTACCAACCCCCAGTATGTCGCACCAGGGGTGACGTTTAACCCTTCCTTTTCTGATGTCGTCGGCCATCAGCACAGCGCTTCTTGCAAGTGCTTGGAGGGCAAGAAATGAAAAACGAAATAAATTCACATTCAGTTTTAATATTGGAGATGACGTGCCATAAAAAAATCATTTTTACATACTTTTATTCCAATTGACACAGTACAAACTCCAGTTCCTACACAAAAAATGCAATTATTTTTCTGGTCAAGTAAAATTATTGAAAACATTGGGACTGCGAGTAAACGTCTTTTATTTTTTTAATTTATATTGATATTGTTTAAATCTGTAAATAGGTAGGCTATATACGTTTTTTCACGCGATTTTTAATTTGCTTATGTATTTTGATAAGGCTTTAAAATAAAAACTGCCAATAATTATTTTCAGAAACTATAATTGATTTTTTTCGTTTGCTTCTTTTGTATGCTAATTAATTCGTATTTTTTTTAGTATTATTTTTACACTATATTTGTATCAATTGTTTACATATATACGTAACTTGTAGCAAAATAAATGTTTTTAAGAAAATTCTGTGTCCATGGATTAGATTTTTGACCCTTTTGGGGTAATTTTTAACCAAAATGGTCGACTATCTAATATCAATTGGTATTTTAGAAATAAAATAATATAAGGTTTTATGTAAAATTGTGAAGTATTTTAGTCAAATTACTATGTGTTGATACAACTTCTTTTCTAATTGTTACAATTAGGATTAAATAATTGAAATAAATGGAGATAATTTACAAAATAACAATTAATATTTGTTTTGTTTCACCTTGGTTCTTCTCTAGGTATAATCCACTTTACTTGGTACACCCCAAAGGTAGACAAGTTTAGTCGTAACGAAATCAAAAAATACTTTACTACCCTTTGATTATCGCGCGTACAAACTGTTTTGCAAACAATCTAGTGGTGCACAGTAGCGCCATCTAGTTACCTTATCATATAACTAACATTAACCATCAATCCCTACCTAGTGGGTAAAGGGCTGATTCCACTGGTAGAAACCTAAAAGTGAGAAATTTACTGCATTTGAGGAGCTATTCTGATCATCACGCCGAAGATCCTCATCAGATCTTCACCAAATGTTTATGAGACCAACTTAAAGTTAATACCTTTCAAATAAAAAAATAACAATCGAAATCGGATCTAATAAGGCGGAGATATTCAGCAGCCCCCTTTTTGGCGGAACCCCCCATTCAAAAATCCACAACGACAAATAAAAGCGAAAAAATTGTTGTATACCAAGTTTCGTCTAGTTCGGTTGAGAAATGCGACCTGTAAAGGAGAACAGAGATCCGGACTGACATCCAGACATACGAAAGCATTTTTGCCTAAGCTAAAACGGAGACGCTTCGCTCGCGCTCGCTCGGTGAATTAATAGTCGAAGCACAAAATAAATAATAGTACAATGTCGAAGCCTATACCCGAAGCCTACACCCGAAGCCTATACCCGAAGCATATACCCGTAGCCTATACCCGAAGCCTATACCCGAAGCCTATCCCGAAGCCTCTAATAATATGTACCTATAGAATTTTGGGCTCGGTTTTTGTTATAGCTGAGCCACAGATTAAATGTATGTTTATTTGAGAAACAAACAAACAAGATTAAATAATATGGCTGAGGTATCAACTTAAAATCTTTTTACCCGACTACGGCCAAGCAAGGGAATGGTAATGAGTTTAAAGAGTCTATGTATGTATGTATGTATGTATGTATATATTATATACATACATAGAATAATGAGCTTAAAGAGTAATGAGTTATTGAGGGGATATACATACAAAGATTCTTTAAACTCATAACCCTTCCCTTGCTTGGCCGTAGTCGGGTAAAAAGATTTTAAGTTGATACCTCAGCCATATTATTTAATCTTGTTTGTTTGTTTCTCAAATAAACAAACATTTAATCTGTATGTATGTGGGTATGTGGATGTTCCACCATACACATACCCACATACGTCGCCCCTATTGGTCCGATTTTGACAAGCGAGGTGTCAATCGATACCTCTGCAGGTGTAGTGTCGTAGGCTATTTTTTACCCGACTACGGCAAAGCAAACCAAGGTTTATGTATTTAAACTTAAAACTTGGTCCGATTATGACAAGCAATGTATCAATCGATTCGTCTTCATCGCAAGAGTGTCATAAGCTATTTATTACCCGTCGGTCGGGTAATAAATAGCCTATACCTATGACACTATGTACTAGACGGGTTTTGGTTTTTGAACTTGTCTTGTTTGCAATCTCTATGGACTGTTTGCAGAAAAGTAAAATTAAGTAAACCGACAACCGACAATAACCCTGACAAGGAACATCACTAAACTTAAATAACCCTGACAAGGAACATCACTAAACTTAAACCCTGACAAGGAACATCACTAAACTTAAACCCTGACAAGGAACATCACTAAACTTAAATAACCCTGACAAGGAACATCACTAAACTTAAACCCTGACAAGGAACATCACTAAACTTAAATAACCCTGACAAGGAACATCACTAAACTTAAACCCTGACAAGGAACATCACTAAACTTAAACCCTGACAAGGAACATCACTAAACTTAAATAACCTTGACAAGGAACATCACTAAACTTAAACCCTGACAAGGAACATCACTAAACTTAAACCCTGACAAGGAACATCACTAAACTTAAACCCTGACAAGGAACATCACTAAACTTAAAACCTGACAAGGAACATCACTAAACTTAAAATTGTAGTCCTCGCGGATGAAGAAACGCAAAGTTAGTAGTTAGTTACTTACAAAAATAAAATATCTCAAACAACTACGAAGGTAAAAAAGGTGTAAATGTTTTATTTAATTTGTTATCTTTGCCTCTTCTAAAACCAACCAAATATGCTCCTTCTGTTTCCTCAACAGCTCAGCTCAGCCCACTTTCTGACTCCAATAATGGAGTCAGAAAGTGGGCTGAGCTGAGCTGTTGAGGAAACAGAAGAGCTGATTGATAATATTGGAAAAACTACCGCCCCATCTGAAAAACTACCGCCCCATCTCACTCCTGAGCCACGTCTATAAGCTGTTTTCGAGGGTCATCACAAATCGTCTCGCAAGAAGACTTGACGAGTTTCAGTCTCAGGAGCAGGGCGGGTTTCGTAGGGGATTTGGTACCATAGACAACAGTGAGGCAGATAATACAGAAGTCCCAAGAGCATAATCAGCCCCTGTGTCTTACTTTTGTAGACTATGAAAAGGCGTTTGATTCCTGAGAGACCTGGGCTGTTTTGGAGTCACTGCAGCGATACCAAGTGGACTGGCGGTATATCGAAGTGCTGAGATGTCTGTATGACGCCGCGACTATGCGTGTTCAAGTACAGAACCAGCGGTCTAAACATATCCAGTTGCGCAGGGGAGTGAGACAGGGGGATGTCATATCCCCGAAACTGTTCACGAACGCCTTGGAATATATGTTTAAGACACTGGACTAGAAAGGGAAGGGCATAAATATAAACGGCGAGTACATCTCACACTTAAGATTTGCCGATGATGTAGTCCTTACGGCGGAATCGCTGGAGGAACTTGAGCGAATGCTGAACGGCCTGGCTCATGCTTCTCGACAAATCGGTCTCGGGATGAACTTAGACAAGACCAACGATCTTATTACCCCGAAACCTGTAGTCATCAAAGGTGAACCCCTCGAGGTTGTTAATGAATACGTCTATCTCGGGCAAACTCTGCAGTTGGGTAGACACAACTTCGATAGGGAAGCCAACAGAAGAATTCAGTTGGGCTGGGCGGCATTCTGAAAACTTCGTCAGGTCTTCTCGTCGTCCATTCCACAGAGCCTGAAGACGAAAGTCTTTAATGCGTGCGTCCTACCAATTATGACATACGGAGCCGAGACAAGGACACTAACAGTGGGAATTGCCCACAAATAATTTGAATGCATATTTTATGAAATGTTTTAGTAATTATTAATTTAATTTTCGAGTGTGAGTGAGACATATTATTATTATTATTAATAATAATAATATGCACTCAAATTAATTGCATGCCTAAATGGCAAGTTACAGAGCTCCAAACATTGTTTATATATAATACCTTATAATTAACCTGTATCTGCAATCAATAAATGAATTATGAAGGATAAAATCAGAAACGAGGTAATCCGCCAGAGAACCAAAGTCACCGACATAGCTCAAAGGATTAGCAAGCTGAAGTGGCAATGGGCTGGTCACATTCACGGACGGACAACGGACAAGCGCTGGGGTAGACGTGTCCTCGAGTGGAGACCGCGTCTTTGCAAACGTAGTGTAGGACGCCCACCGGCCAGGTGGAGTGCCGACCTGCGAAAGGCGGCTGGCAGAAACTGGATGAGAGGAGCCGAAGATCGGGCTTTGTGGCGTTCATTGGGAGAGGCCTATGTCCAGCAGTGGACGAGCACGGGCTGATGATGATGATAATATTGGATACGCGCTAAGTACTATTATTTTATTCTATGTACCCTTCTACGTGCATGTACTCCTAAGTTGCTTTGAGTAGGTATACTTATCTTGTACTTTACTGCTGGTAACTAATCTCAAAGTGACATCTAGCGTCGGGTGGCCAAATCACTTAGGAAACTACCATTCTAACTGAGACTACGGTTCAAAGAAGATTTGACAGATGTCACTATTATTATTATTTTTTTTTTCATCTAGCTTCAAGTAGAAATACTATTTAGTGGGTTCCATTACGGATTTCAGCGGGAAAACAAAATCGATACGCAGTTTTGCTTTGAATTGTGTTCTCAAACTTTTGTTTCTTCGAGTATTAATGTGTAATATTGGAGGAATATTAACTATTTCGTTAACGTGCAGAAGTATAGTCAAATTAAATAAATGCAAAAAAACGTTCTATATCCTGTTCTCTCCTTAACTCTCTAGGAAGTCACAGTACAGCTCCACCACATTACTGAATTGTGTCTTGACCAAACTTTTGACTAGGTACTTGACTAACGCGGAGCGAACCAAAATAATAATTTATAAGAAAAGTTTGATTCGGGCAATCTTACCCATTATGTATTATATCTGTGCTATTATTTTACAAGATATCATAAGGATATTGGCGGTAAAACATAATCGAGATGTAGTTTTGCTTTGAATTATTTTCTTAAACTTAGAATTTTGACTGGACTCAACATTGTTGACAGTCAACAATGTTGTTGTTGTGGATTTTAGTTTTTAAGACACTTTAAAAACTAAAATCCGACTACGTTCTAGTAAAAAATATCATATGACAGTCTTGCGATGAAGAAGAATCGATTGATACCTAGCTTGTCAAAATCGCCTCGTGTTTTTAGTTTGAACTCATAACCCTTACTTTGCTTCGCCGTAGTCGGATTAAAAAATAGCCTATGACACTCTCTAACTGAAGATGAATCTATTGATACCATAGCTGTTATCATACCTCGTTTATCAAAATCGGACCAATAGGGGCGACGCTATGATGGAACATCCACATACCTACATAGACTGTTAAACTAATTACATTTCCCTTGCTGCACCGTACTCGGGTAGAAAACATACCACTTGTAATATCTCTTTCCTTGACGGTGTTGGGTAAATGCACTAGCCGTGCGGAGCCAACCAAAATATTATAGTAATAAAAAATGGTATATTTTTAGTGACATCTAGCGTAAGGTATCTGAAACTCATAATAATATAGCAAAGGATTTCAAAAAGCTTTCAGAGATTAAAGTTAGTCACTTTCTTCGAATACTATTTAAAAAAAAATACAATTAAAAAGCTTTCTCACAGAAAAATTATCACCAAAGAATAAACTCTCTACCGAGAGATTATTATCACCTTAAACGTAATCTTGAACGCCTTACCTATAGCGTAGTATTATTAGGTATTCTGTGCTATTAGGTATATTCTCTTTGATAAAAGAACTAACTCTTTAGCACAAGCTTTCTTCGCAAACATTTTATGTCTGCATAGTCGTGCTAATTATAGACGTCTCTCAAAATTCTTGTCAAATATCTTGCAGACCTCAAGATACAAGCTCAAAAATAAAACAATGCCGGGACCTCGGAGCAAAATTGATTCACAGCCGGAAATAAGGATCTACGAAAATCACAGCCAGGCCAGCAGTTCTGGCACTTCTGGCAGCGATCAGATAATTGTGCGGACGATATCTCAGGAGCACGCGAGGGCGCGGCCGCGTGGCGAAGTAACGTCAATGCCGAATCTGCCGCCGCCGCACGGCAGCTCCTCTGAAGAGCAACAGTCGCCGTCAGATGCTTCTTTGAATTCTTCTGTGTTGAGGTTAATTTGATTATTTTCCCAACTCGAATAAAACCTCAACCCAACGTATGCACCAAGACGTAGGTAATAACTTTAATTCTCCGATTATTGGGGCTTTGTATACCTAGCGATATTACTGTTTGGACACTATTTTTACCCGACTATAGCAAAGCAAGGAAAGGGTAATGAGTTTAACAGTCTATGTATGTATGTATGTATGTATGTGATTATGTTGATGTTCTACTATAGCGTCGCCCCTATTGGTTCGTTTTTGACAAGCGAGGTGTCAATCGATTCGTTTCTTCAGAGAGTATCACAGGCTAACTTTTTACCCGACTACGGCAAAGCAAAGGAAGGGTTATGGATTCAAACTAAAAATTTGGACGATTTTGACAAGCGTGGTTTCTATCGATTCGTCTTCATCGCATGAGTGTCATAAGATAATTTTTGGTTTTTGAACTTATACAAACCACAGTTGAGCCTCTAGTCGTTTTCACACATGAGTGGTGGAATAGGATGCTACCAACCAGTTCTTGGAATTCTTATAAGCAGGGATAAACTGTACCACCTCTATGAGCAAAAAAACAATTTTCCTGATAGTGCAATTTTACAATATGCTAAACAATACACAAACATATTTAAAAAAGTATGCAGGACGGCAAAGTCTCTTCATATAAAAGATAAAATGTTGAAATCTGTCAATAAAGTTAAAACTACCTGGAATATGAATAAAAAAGAGACAATAAGGTAGTTAGCAACAAACTGGCAGTTGCTAACGCCTTTGAAACATATTTTAGTAATATTCCAATAAAGTTGACGAGTAATTTAAATGCTTCGTTAATAACCACAAAATCAATTTTAAAATAGTAGTTTATGAAACGGTTGCATATGGGGCATTAAACACGAGGTTTAAAAAACGAGCCCTCGAGTGTTTTAATAACTAGCTATGTGCCGTTTCATCCACTACTTTATCTACATACATGCAATAAGAACTTACATTTAATAAAAAAAGGCGTAAAATTTTCTTGATTTTTCAGGTAAAAGCTCGATCTTCATGTTCGTTGCTGTTTCCACGATTTCAGGTGGAGTCAAAGTCTCCTCACTATCACTGCTGTCGGGCATTTTTAATCAAGATCAAACTTTTTATCAAGAAAAACACATTAAATTAGTTAGGTACCTACTAATGTAAAGTTAATTATGGCGCCAAAATCCAGTCCATAGCGAATTGGTACGGTCTACACACGCGCCGCCACAGATAATAAATGGCGCAAAACTCTTGGGGTGCGGAGCCATCGCGGTCTATTATATTTTATTCTGTGACGCGGTGCTTTAATGGGAAGAAATATATAATAAAACACTGTTTAGTTCAAAAAACAGTGTTATAATTATTATTGTTTTTTATTCGAGACGTGCCGTGGGTAATGTTTATCATAATGCCACCATTTTTAAGTTCATAATCCGCATTTTACGATATGAGTGTAGATAAAATAGCGTTATGCAACCCTCTACTTCTTTCGCATTCCACTCAGTAACATCAACAACTATTATTAAAACACTAGCTGCGCCCCGCGGCTTTGCCCGCGTGCAATCTTCTCCCCCATCCTATTTAAAAATACTACAGTTAGCGTTACAATCATGTCACATAATTTAAAAGAGTTTTGGTGGTATATATTCTTTATATTGAAGTTTTTTTGATAAACAAATATTTCCCGTCTTGTGAGTAGTTACACGAATAGGTCTGACGGTTTCCCAACACGTGAGCACGGCACATAACAATTGACCATGTGAGGAGCAAGTATTTTCCAAATTTAATCCTTAAACTTGTAGTGATTACCCCTGCGCCTTGTTTAGTAATTGCAAATGGGAGTCACTCCCATAAGGCTGGAATTTCAATAAAACCTTCCTAAGTAACCTTCTTGGATACTCAAGGAATCATTAATTTTGAATGAAAACACTTTTTTAAGAGAAATAATAGTATAATCTCATTTATCTACTTTGTTTATTTAAACACACAAAAGCTCTGCTGAATACAAAATGCATTGCCAATTGCAAGACGTTATCAATTAAAGAAAAAGTTTTGATAAACTAATAGTGTTTATTTATATTTGTATTTCTATTTAAAACATTCTATTATAAACGCAGCGTCATAGTGCATACTTTTTTAAATATAATCACAGCATTTAATGTTGATAGGGAGGTATAATCTAATAACTTTATTTGTCAATTTTGTATCTCTAACTTAAGCTATCCTGGTACCAAATTTCATCCAAATCCGTTCAACTGTTCGAGCGTGAAGAAGCAACAACACACACACAATCGCGGTCAATCTTTGCCACTCCCGCCACATTACAAAAGACATTAAAAAAATGCCTCCTTTTTGCATCCCTAGGATGTCACTTTGACACCTGTGACTTTGACACCTGTCACTTTGACACTTATCATTTTGAAAATTCCTTCAAAGCTTCCATTTTCTTTCTTATTTTGGTCCCATCCTCCTCCCCCTGTTCCCGTCCCTTTTAAAACTTCTACCAACAACCCTCAACCTCCACCCCCGCCATGTCACTTTAACAAAGAATTTGCAAAAATATATTAATGATGATTATATATAAATAATTAATATATTAATTATTTATTTATATATAATCATCATTAATATATTAATTATTTATTATTCTGCTGTCCTGGTACTTTGAAATACTTATTTTTAAATATAATCACACTATTTAACGTTCATGGGGAGGTATCATCATCGTCATCATCAGCCCGTGTCAGTCCACTGCTGGACATACGCATTTTCAAAAGCACGCCACTGAGCCAGATCTTCGGCTACTACAATCTCGATACTCACTTTTTATTAGAGGTGGTTAATATAATACATAGCTCTTTTTATAACGTTAAATTTATAAATAACTATAGACGTTAAAAAATAGAATAAATTATTCCGCTAATGTTATAACCATATATTTTTTACTTACATCTCAAATCTTTATCATTATTCGACAGTTAGTCCGAGATTCCGCGACTCAGCGCCACAAACGTACCGCGGCGTCAAGAGGAACTAACTTTTATATGTAAATCTAGGGAGACACGTCGCATCATATTGCTCAATCATAAATGACAAGCTAGTACATTCAAAAAACCATAGATGGCTCTAGTCCGCCAGCACGCGCCTTCCTGTCATTGATTTATTTAATTGGGATAAAGTGCGAAACGAATTGTAGATGGCGCTAATCTCAATTCATTCGATTTCTCGAAGCTAATCGTTAACACACGTTGAGCGCTCATTGGTTGAATTATAACGCAACGAGCTTAAACTGCAGCTTCGCGACGCGATGTGATTCGTGAATTAAACGATCTGTACAAAAAAAACGGTACAATTCCACACCAATTACCTAGCCCTAAACTAGGATACCCTGTAATATGGGCACTAGGATAACGGATAAAAGTACATAAATATGAATATTAACATCCTTGACTCGGAAACAAACATTTCTGCTCATCACACAAATGATTGCACCTTGCAGGATTCGAAACGCGAAGTTATGTTATTGGTTCGTTGAATTATTTAGTGTTATGTTCTGCTACATCAGCTGTTCTGCTCTATGAAGTTAGTGCGTTATACGTTATAGCGACAGCTATTAGCTTTTTGTACGGATCAAGGAACTTACACATTTGTAAAACTTTTCTTTGCAAAATACTCGCTTTCGGTACGGCCTATGGAAAGTGGGTGTAGTTTGAAGGATGAAAATATTATGCTTTTATTTTATTTCCTTTTACTTGACTTTATTGTGTAAAAAAGTGATGTTATATTAAATCATTGGTTTAAATACTTTGTTAGTAGGGTAGTTAGTAGGGTAGTTAGTAGGGTAGTTAGTAGGGTAGTTAGTAGGGTAGTTAGTAGGGTAGCGATAGTATGGAACTTTATTGAAAAGTCCAGTGATAACAGTAAAATTGCAATCTGCTACTGTTTTTAAAAATGGGTAGAAACTGCCAGTTTCTATTGAAATAATGAAGATCGCGCGCGTCATTTGTTATTCCGTGCCAGTCTCGCCATTCGTTGATTCGCGGCTTGGCGTTCAAGTTCACGTTATAACAATAGCTTTTTAAATAGCTGGCTATATAAGTGTAGCTAAGCGCTTAAATATAGCTCGTTAAAAAAACTAGCCGTTATTCACACCTCTACTTTTAATAACTTTATTTTCAATGTCATATCTCCAACTTCTATAGTGTTTCTGCTCTCCTGGTACTTTAAAATCCTTTTTTCAATATATTCACACTATTTAATGTTCGTGGGGAGGTATATTCACTTTAAATAACTTTATTTCTCAATGTAATACCTCCAACTTATTAAGTCTTTCTGCTCTCCTGGTACTTTGTTTTTTTTTTAAATATAATCACTCCATTTAATTTTCATGGGGAGGTATAGTCACTTTTAATTTAATATCTTTATTTTTCAATGTCATATCTCCAACTTCTTAAGTTAAGATATACTTTTTTAATATAATCACAACATATAATGTTCATGGGGAAGTAAGTATACTCACTTTTAATAACTTTATTTGTCAATTTTGTATCTCCAACTTCTTAAGTGCTTACTGCTTATGCTCTCCTGGTACTTAGAAATATATTTTTTTAATATTTTTTTTCTCCTATTTCGGGATAAAAAGTAGCCTATGTGTTAATCCAGGATATAAGCTATTTTGGTACCAAATTTTATCCAAATCCGTCCAGCCGTTCGAGCGTGAAGGAGCAACAAACACACACACACACACACACACAAACATACAAACTTTCGCATTTATAATATTATAAGTGTGAATCAGGTCACTTAAAATTAAATAAACTGAAGATTTATGGGGTCTTTCAGTTAAGTATTGGATATAATTATTGTGACAAAATTCCTAGTTATAAGTCCGGATGTAAGGAAGATCCATGCATCTATCGGCCCTGTTACAGCTGCTTTTTTGTAAGATTATAATTTTTGAAAAAGCCCCTTTACAGCTGATACTCAATAATTTGTATGCAGATTGTCATTTATTATTGATTGACGCCTTTTGCACAGCCAAAAAAATTTGCTACAGCCGCAATTTTTTTTTGTTACTATACTAGGCACTCGTAAATTATTTGAATTGAAATGTTTGATATGACCAAGTGTTCCATGTGTACCTACGGTATGACTTATGACTTAAGTTCCAGCGTACCTACTTACCAAATTCATAATTGTGAACCGAATGGTGGCGTGTTTGTTCCAGTCAATCGATAAGTAGACCAATCAAAAAACAGAAAAATACCGAAAATTTGAACCACATTCACGAAGGCTGTAGTTACTTTTTTTGGCCACTTCACAGATAAATTGGTTGCACTGTAACTTCATTGTAGACACGGTAACAATATTTTTATGTAATTTCTTATCTAATTCTTGAAACCAAGGTCAAATTGAAATTTGCAGCCATTCTTATGATTAAGTGAGGCTGCTAGGATGAACCAAATGGAATAAGTCCGAAATCTAGAATGTTAAGAATGAAAAGTTTATTTCTCGAAATCTATTCATCGAAAGCTCATTCATCGAAACACCCTCGAAGGGTCGTTTCTGCGAATGGTCAAAAATGCGAAGGCTCGTTAGCTCGATAAACGAGTTAAGACCGTCTAAATAATATTTTATTCCTGTTTATATTTTTAACTCTTTAGCTTTTAGATTATACTTACAAAAACAAAAAAGTACCAGGCTGGCATATATTGCAAGCAGGTGTCGATGTTTTTTCAAGTCAGGACTGACCACATTGCGATAAAATTCCATTCATTCCTCAATGGACTGGCTCAATGGTACAAAACTTGGCATGTGATTGGCTGAATACATGTAGTCACAGACTAACCTAACCAAAGAGGTATGAAATTATTACCTATGTAAGTACGAAAAATTACGATGCTTAAAATGGGAGTTGTTCCGTAAAATGTTTTGTATTTTGGAAACTAAATCAATGACTTACAGTAATTTTGTTTTATTTAAATATTACTCGAACCTATCTATCCAATAACATTAAAATATTAACACAGTTTTGTATAAAAAGTGACCAGAATATTTTTGTGAAAACCAGCAAATATTGCAAAAATCTACGGCTCTGGGAAAAATATCAAGTATTTTTAAAAGTATGTCTACTTTTTGCGTGTTTTGCCCTTTTTCTTCTTCGTAGGTTTTACCGGGTGCATTCCGATTCACGATAAAATCGATGTGAGCGATCACAGTGCTAATTTGCGTTCCGATTCAGATATCGCGCTCATGACAGTTCAGTGGTGCAGTTGATTCGGAACGCTCATGAGCGTGATTACAAGATCACAATAACATAACCTGTATACGCCATATCCATAGAAACTCGACTAGCATTCTGCAACAATAATTTCCTATCCCTAATTCATTTCCTTAATATTCTCATCCCTCCCTTGACCCCAGTCGTTGATCAGTGCACCGAAGCGGACCTGTGCACGATCTTCTAGTTTTTTGAAATCCCTACCCTCGGCATTCGATTGAGTCTACCCCCGAAACGTGTGCCTGTTTGTACGGTGAAAAGTCATTCCAAAAGGGGAGACTAGACAATGTGAACCTGTGAACTTTACCTGAACCATATACGTGAAGAAATAAAGTGTTTTTACCTAAGCGTGCTGGCCCGCGAGTGACAAGTGAAAGAACTGAACTTTGCAACGCCTGTAAAGCCCCTGGATGCCCAGGAGTGCGCAGTGGAAGCGCGCCTCCCAGCCGGTATTCCCATCGTCACGCAATTGAAAGCACGGAACGTTGGACGACAATCCCGTAAGTCCTTCATCTACTTTCCTCCCCTTATTGTTGCCTGCCCCCTATCTACATGGTTTGAGACCAACCAACCAAAAGGTTTCTGGTAGCAGAACTCTGTAATTTTAAACGCCACTGCGCCTACATAACCTCAAAATACAAAATATTACTTGTGGTGAAAGTAGTCTATCTTAAAATTGGTCAACTGTCTGTAGTAATATTTGGAAAAAGTACGAAAATCACACACAACTGAATTCAAACAACAGTTTTCTTTGTAAACAGCCATCAGTCTGTCACTTTGACTTGACAGTAGCGCTCACGGTGATATCAGTTTGGAGCATGGTCAGTGTAATCGCAAATAGCGGATATAATGACGTAATCCGTGACGTGACAAGGGATATCGTAGTCGCGGTCATGGTGACTCGGTACGCGTATTAGCGCGATAATATCGATAATAGCGTGTCTCGGAATGCACCCGTTGTCTTCGGTGTGACGTCATCAGAGTTGCCACCAATCACAAAGGGTGCATTCCGATTCACGATAATATCGATGTGAGCGATCACAGTGCTAATTTGCGTTCCGATTCAGATATCACGCTCATGACAATTGAGTGCTGCAGTTGATTCGGAACGTTCGTGAGCGTGATTACAATATCACAACAACGTAACCTCAAAATTTGCTCAAAACATAAAGTATTACTCGTGGGCAAAGTAGTCTGTTTAAAAATTGGTCAATTGTCTGTAGTAATATTTGGAAAACTGTACGAAAATCACACACCACTGAATTCAAACAACAGTTTTCTTTGCAAACAACCGTCAGTCTGTCACTTTGACAGTAGCGCTCAGGGTGATATTGGGTTGGGGAATGGTCGGTGTAATCGCAAAATAGCGGACGTAATGACGTAATCCGTGACGTCACAAGGGATATCGTTGTCGTGCCGGTCACGGTGACTCGGTACGCGTTTTAGCGCGATAATATCGATTTCATTGATTTTAGCGCGTCTCGGAATGCATCCACCGTAGAGTAAATATATCCCCTAAAGGAAGGAAACACACAGATTGGATTGGAAAATGCGGGATTACACGAAATGTTTTGAATCCCTGCAGTGTTCCCAGGCTATGAAAAATAATTGCACGAAAAAAACTTTGGCTTAATCTAAGTTTGTTTAGAATGACTATCATGGAAAGCTTAAAAAAAGCTTATAAACAATTCAATAATTCAAGACTATCATATTATTCTTTCAAAATAAGTAAATCAAATTTCTATTTCAAATTAAGGTTTGCACGATTTTAAGGCAGTTTTTTGCACTGTTTTGTGCACTTTGTTTATATAAAATATCTAAGAATTTGGAACAGGGTATAGATTGATAAAAAAATGAGGTCCATAAACTCAAGTAAAATCTACCCCACAGGGCTTTTCAACGATTGTAACTAGTCAACTTCCAGCAGGTAGCCCTGCCCTTACATGGCGGTATTTCTATTAAAGAAGACATAAGTTACAAACTAAAACCCGTCTACGGTCGGATAAAATAGCCTATGATACTCTTGCGATGAAGACGAATCGATTGATACCTCGCTTGTCAAAATCGGACCAAGCTTTTAACATAACCCTTCCCATTCTTCGCCGTAGTCGGGTAAAAAAGGAAAACAAGTGTCGGTCAAGAACCTCGAGAAATCGAATTAATTCCATACTAACTAGTATTATACATGCGAAGGATGGCCCAGATATAATGTCATTCCACGATCCGACGGTAGAGATAGAGCTTTTTTACATTTTCATTGGTCGAAGTAGGCTGCCAGGCGTACCTACTTGTACAAGAATTTTGACTCCACTACGATGTAGGTACAAGAATTTTGAAATCTTGAATTAATCGGTAATATTATTTTGATGTCATTTTTTTATATCCTATTGATACGAGCTTTACGCGCAACACTGGGACAATAATAATATAATAATATATATTCGGGACAATTCCACACCAATTACCTAGCCCCAAACTAGGATACCCTATAATATGGGCACTAGATAACGGATAAAATACATAAATACGAATATCAACATCCATGACTCGGAAACAAACATTTCTGCTCATCACACAAATGATTGCACCTTGCAGGATTCGAACCCGCAACCGTTTGATTTCGTTCCTAAAGTTACTAGCCACTAGACCAACCGGCCGACATGCCAATAAAATATAATATGGCCATGAATGCCATGGCATTTTAATAGCATTAAAATATTGTCATTCGTCTTCTATATGGGCATATAGGCCCACATAGAAGACGATCAAAAAAAGAAATACAAATTTATAGTAAATTGTGCGGTTGTATCAAAATCTTTTAATGTACGTAAATTTTTCATGTAGTACGCGGATTTTAGACTTTTGGTACGATAATCCAGTAACCATCTGGCAACCCTCAAACGCTCTCTCGAATCTCTCTATAGAGATATATTTTTTATAAATCTCTCGAACATTGTCGGCGATGCTATGGCTAGCTCTGCTGGCGTAATATTTATTATTTTCAGATTTCGCGACGACTTCGAGGACTTGAAATGCAAAATGCGCATATTCGGCGAGTCCCTGAACCTGTGCCGTTGCATCGCCAACGATTACAAAAACAAAATGTCTCGTATGGAGAGGCGCCTGCACAACCTGGAAAGGCGACAGTCGATGACCAGGGTGAGTCTAAGTACTCAACAATAACATACACAATAAGTACCTACCTATGGAGGTACTTACTCTTAGTAGATAAGTCTGACAGTCTACATGATCAACGAAACTAGAAATTAGAAAAACTCAACGTACCTACCTACTTACCTACCTATTTATTAAATAATTACGAAATAGTCAATACTATTGAAAAGTTGACTGGCATTCAATGAAACAAATAAGGTAATGTCCCGGAGAGGTAATAGCGGGCTTATTACATTACTAGCTTTCGCCAGCGACTTCGACCGCGTAAACTACAGTTTATAGCGAAAAAAAAGCATCCTATAAGTGAGGAGAAGCTAAATCTGTCTCGATATTAACATGTGCCTAGATTCAATTATAGATTACTCGCCATAAATATTATCCTAATGAGAATTATTGAAAGTATAGAGGACTTGAATTTAATTTTAGTCTTATCTTACATTTGTATCAATGAGAGCCGGGTCTGATAACATGAAATCACCCGGGAACCACAGTTAAGCGCAAGTGAAAAAGTACTTGTGTAATGATCAGCATGGCTTCAGGGCCAAAAGATCAGTTAACACAAATCTGCTATCCTCGGGTTTCTGAAACGTTTGTTAACGTTGACAACAGATTAAGTCTATTGCTGTCTTTGTCATTTGTTTAGTGCCAGATAAAGGCAGCATTAGAATTAATCTGTTGTCAACGTTGACAAACGTTTCAGAAACCCGAGGTAATTCTAGTAGATTACATCTCTAAACGGCTAGACGAGGGGTACCAGGTAGATGTGCTCTATTTCGACTTCCGGAAAGCGTTTGACAGGGTTAACAATGAAGTTCTGTTGGAGAAACTAGGTACTATAGGCTTTGCCCCAGGTCTCCTCCAGCTATTAGCGGACTATCTTCGCGACCGCCAGCAGTTCGTCAGGCTCGGTCTTTATGAGTCCAAATCCTACCACACGCGATCCGGAGTGAGTCAGGGGTCAATACTTGGTCTCGTCCTGTTTTTGTTGATGGTAAACGACTTGCCCGCAGTCATTCAGTACGCAAGAAGTCTGCTGTACGCTGACGATGTCAAGCTCTATGGAGTAATAAAATCAGAAGCTGATTGCACCAGACTACAGAAGGATGTTGATGCCATTTATGAGTGGAGCCAGCTCAACAAGCTGGACTTTAACATAAGTAAATGTTACGTTATGACTTTCGGTCGAATGTGGCACCCAATCAACTTTAAATATATAATTCACAACCAGGATATTACCCGGAAGCTTGTTATGAAGGATCTGGGAGTCACGTTTGACCGTAAGCTCACGTTTCATGACCGCATTGATGCTTTGGCGAAGGAATCATTTAGACGACTAGGATTCGTTCTAAGGAATGCTCGAGACTTCCACCAGGACAATGTGGTCCAGTTGATATTTAACGCGCTTGTAAGAACCAAGCTAGAAACTAGCGCGTGTGTATGGAGCCCGCATGAGTCTACATATGCACTGGCTCTAGAGAAAGTGCAAAAAGCATTTCTAAGGTTTCTGTATAAGCGGCTGTTTGGATACTACCCTTTCATGTACCCCACAAAATTCTTTCTGGGTTGCTTGGGATACAACTCTCTGCAAGTTCGCCGAGCAAATGTTTAGATGATGACGGCTTGTAAGATTTTGCATGGAAAAATAGACTCTCTTGAGCTCAGTGACGAGCTGTGTCGACTGTATACCCCAAACAATTATTGTAGTATATACAGGAGCTGCAAGAGACGCAGATTGTTTGACGTGCCTCAGTGCCGCACAACGGCGCGCGCCAATTCACCTCTGCCGTGAACCCTCTCCGCGCTCAACGCTCTCCTGGCTGCCAATCCTGAAAGTGATCTGGGGGTCTAGTACGAGTTTTATAGTTTTCTAAAACGAAATGTAGTTTCGTTTAGTTCCATACATTTACTATTACTTTGTTAGCATTTCTTTTGTTAGCATTACTTTGTTAGCATTTCTTTTGTTAGCATTACTTTGTTAGCATTTCTTTTGTTAGCATTACTTTGACCTAAATCTGGTTCTTTTATTATTTTTTCTTTTTGACATTTGTAATTATTATTATTCGTGACTAATTGTAATTGGGTTTAGAGTTATTTTGACATGTTTCTTTTTCACATTTATAATTACAATTGATGATACTTTAATTAATGCCATTGGTGTTAGCCGTATTAATTAAATAAATAAATAAGCGTTTGGATCCTCCCACAAACGGGTGAAGACATTATCAACTATGGAATTACTTCTCTCACTAACAATTGGGAACAAAATCCCCTGAAAGTCTTCTCCTCTTTATTTTCTCTCAATAAAACTCAGAACAGTTTGAAGTCGGTTCAGTGGATAAATTGGGGGTTTGCTCCCAGTGGCCTCCGACCTCCCCTATAGCCACCCTGTGCCTCCAGAATCTTACTTAGCATTCGCTATTGCTATAAATATTACGGAACGGACTCACCGGATTCACCACTGATTATTTCCTCGACCTTTACCGCTCTCGGAAAGGACCTAGCACCAGCCATCTCTTTGGTGAATCTTGTGTGGCGCCAAGGTATTATCTCTCCCTGGCGCCTTAGTGAGCACCTTCACTCTTCTTTTCCAGTAATTACACTGCACATAATCACTTTATTACACTGTACACTTTATTTCATGGCCAGCTATGGAGTTACTCCAACCGAGCGCCGCTATGACCGCCAAATTCTCTCTATTCCCCGCCATTTTTGCCTGTCTCTCGCCACGAGGCAATCTTACTTACCCTCATTTTTTTAAGGAAGTCAAATTATTTTCTTCTTGACGTTCCATTAACTGGTTCGGAAACTCTATAATGTTGCCAGCACACAAACTTATTAACAAACGTTTCAATATTTTTTCCGTACTTAAATCGCATTTCGCGATACTGTTCATCTAGGATATTAAATCGCATTTCGCGATACTGTTCATCTAGGATATTAAATCGCATTTCGCGATACTGTTCATCTAGGATATTAAATCGCATTTCGCGATACTGTTCATCTAGGATATTAAATCGCATTTCGCGATACTGTTCATCTAGGATATTAAATCGCATTTCGCGATACTGTTCATCTAGGATATTAAATCGCATTTCGCGATACTGTTCATCTAGGATATTAAATCGCATTTCGCGATACTGTTCATCTAGGATATTAAATCGCATTTCGCGATACTGTTCATCTAGGATACTAGGATATTAAAAACTAATAGGTACAAAAGTATAGCATAACGCTCTTGATGCTTTTTGACAGACTTGTTATTATTTTGTTTCCACGGCAACCGTTCCTTACAGCGAGTAAACGACATTTTCCAGTTTTTCCGTGGAAACTTACCATTTTCCGGGATTAAAAGTATGCTATGTTGGTCTCTATATTGTACAGTACCTATTTACAAAGTTTCATTAAAATCGGATCAGCAGTTTTGGCGCGAAAGCTCCCCAAACAAAGAAACAGAAAACGTTTCACTTTTATATACGAGCATTAGGTAAAGAGCCCCAAGTTCCTGCTAGTACGTTATTTCGTAAGTTTTGTTTCTAGCGCAAATAATAAGAAATTTAAATGTTATTTATTTAAATTATACATTACTATAAAATCTCTATAATTTAAACTGTCTAAAAAATCAAGTACCAACAGTTTGGCGACTAAACTGAGAGCAATGCGACGCTCGAAAGTCGGCCACTAATAGCTGTGAGGCGTACGTTTCTTCCGTGTCACCGTAAGGTTAGCGCTCGTACTTCAGGTAAAGGTAATTGGCCATTTGAATAAAACTTTTATAAGTGCTTTTTTGTGTTCCTTAGCAATTGATTTGACTTAGAAAAAAGTTATATGTAAGCATACAATTCCTTTAAAATTGCAATAAATGGACTCACGAAATAGCGGTCATATTAATTTTCGTGCGTCCCCATATTGTAGTTCATGTCACTACCGAATCAGGGATATTCTAGATACATTTTTGTTGCTCGTTTATTTATATAATAATCTACAATGTCGTCCGTCCGTCGTGTCCGGGTCTCCCTACACTTCACTTGCTTGTTCGTGGTCACCATTCGAGAACCTTTATTCCGCAGCGGTTGTCGGTTCTGCAAACTATATAGCCTGCCCATTGCCACTTCAACTTGCAAACTCTGAGAGCTAGTGGGTAACCTTGGTTCTTCTACGGATTTCCTCGTTACGTATTCTATCACGTAGTGAAACTCCGAGCATAGCACTCCATTGCACGCTGCGCGACTTTGAACTTGTGTATGAGACCAATAGTTAGCAACCACGTCTCAGTGCCGTATGTCATCACTGGCAACACGCACTGATTATAAACTTTTATCTTGAGGCTCTGCGGTATCTGCGGCGAGAAGATATGGCGTAATTTCCCGAACGCTGCCCATGCCATCCAAGTTGGATTCGTCGGTTGACCTCTTTGTCGAAGTTGGATCTACCCACTTGCTAAGTAGACATAGTGATCAACAGCTTCGATTATATCTTTCCCAACATAGACCGGTATGGGTGCGACATGGGCATTTGACATGATGTAACGTTCGTCTTACCCATGTACATTTTAAGACCCAGCTACTGGGAAACAATATGAGGTCACTGAGCATTGTGCTTAGGTCTTCCAGGGTTTCTGCCATGATGACTATATCATCAACAAATCGAAGTTGAGTGATGAATTTGCTAACACCGCGTCCGTTCCAGTTCAGAAGCTTGAATATATCTTCCAATGCAGAGGTGAACAGTTTTGGAGAAATAATATCTCCCTGTCTCACCCTTTTTTGCAATTTGATAGAATTCGTGTCCCAATCTTGAAGACGGACAGTCATGGTGGCCTTGCTGTACAAACACTTCAACACTTCGATGTATCGGTAGTTAATCTGGCACCGCTGTAATGACTGTAGCACTGCCCAGGTCTCGACTGAACCGAAGGCTTTCTCGTAGTCCACAAACGCTGGACATAGTGGCCGATTATACTATTCGGTCTTCTGTATAATCTGCCGGAGCGTATGGATGTGGTCTGCGATGCTATAGCCTTTCCGGAATCCAGCTTTTTCGGGAGGCTAAATGTCGTCAAACTTACGAGCGAGACGGTATGTAACCGTAAATAAAAATTACAAGTATTATCATTAATTTAACATTAAGTACATGATCATCGGGGCATACATGCGCGTGCGCGCGTGGCAAGCAACTGGTTAATGATAATACTTGTAATTTTTAAATTTAAGAAATAATAACTTTGTTCGACTTTAAGAAGTAATAAACTATTGTTCAGGTTTAGGAACTTTTGCACCAGTGAATGAACTTCGCGATGTATGGTGTTGTTCAGCATAAGGAGAGCTACCCTAAACATGAACGAAAACTTTAAACGCCGTTCATATATAGGCCTGGCTTTTATAATAGAAAAGTATTGTTATTACATCAATTTACAAACATATTCCTATCATTATAAGGCGTAAAATCGACATCATACGTATACAGCGTAAATCATGCACCCAAATATGAACACTAAGAAATAAACTTTTAAAAACGAAATATATGATAATAATAAATGAAAATAAGTAGAAAGCATATTACTACACAAAACAAATATTACATTTCATCCGTTTACTGACAGTGATGAGAAATCAACCGTTGCAGGCACCTCTTTCACGTGCTCTCCTTAGTTTTTTGCCAACTGCGAAGGAGCACAGTAAGACGCGCTCGCAAAATATTCCACCATTTTATTTCAAATAGACCAATCACAGACGCAACGTCACTGAGTCAAACCTTAATAGTGCTGCCACATTTTGCACAAGGTTCCAGAATGGAAGTTTTCACAAAAGCCTTATTTTAGGAAGATCCTCCAAGTGTTCATTCTTTGGTGTGTGTTCACCTACCCTACCTAATTATCGAATCTGCTTACATAATTTCACGAGAATCGGATGAGGAATGCGACCTGAACAGCCGGGAATCCGCCGGACATATGAAATCATTTTTGTCCAAGCTGAAGCGGAGACGCTTCGCGCTCGCTCGGTCAATTATTCAAATAACTTCTTCTTTTTTTTTAAATATTCTTTTATCTCAGGATTTACGTAAGTTCATTTGACCTTCGGGAGCAAAGAGAATATAATCACTATACCCTGTTCCATAATCTTTTACAATGCTAAAAAACTGCCTCATCATCATCATCATCATTTCAGCCTCCAGCCTCAAGTCATCAAGTCCACTGCTGAACACAGGCCTCCCCCAAAGAGCGCCATAACGAGCGATCTTGTGCCACCTCCATCCAACAACTTCCTGCGATGCATACAATATCGTCGGTCCATCGTGTGGGGGGTCTCCCCACACTTCGCTTGCTTGTTCGTGGTCGCCATTCGAGAACCTTTACTCGTATTCCTCAGCGGTTGTCGGTTCTGCGAAAAACTGCCTTAAATCGTGCAATCCATAATTTGAGATAGAAATTTGATTTGCTTATTTTGAAACAATAATATGATATTTTTGAATTATTGAACTGTTTTTAAGCTTTTACTTTTACATGATGGTCATTCTAACCAAATTTAGAGTTAGACTGAGCCAAAGTTATTTTCGTGCAATTATTTTTCATAGTGGACACTGCAGGGATTCAAAACATTTCGTGCAATCGCTACCATTTTGTTATTTGTTTTTAACCCCCGAACAAAGAGACGGGACGACGAGACAGTAGTTTGAATGTTTGTTTATTAATCAGTAACGTTGTAACTAATAAAGGCATAAAATAATAGAACAAGATGTACCACAATTAAAATGACTCCCCAAAAAAGCAGTGTTATGTTCTAGAGTTCATTTAGGTGTATGTCTGTATATATTTGGGAGAGTTTGTTTATTCCACCATAACTTCTAAAAGCCTCTACCGATTTAGATGTGCGGTATCGTTAGAATCCTAAGATTTATCGATTGACATAGGCTATCTATCTATAGAAAATTAGACAATTCAATAGGTAGGTACATTACGGCACGGCGGTTAATTTGTTTAATAAAAGGTTTTATTTAACTTGTTAATGTGCCGCGCGAAAGCAAAGTCGGCGGAAATAGAAACTTTTTTTTTTTTCACAAGTGAAGAATGTTTTGGGCAACTGGCATGTCACTTTGTCAATGACTTATCGTGAAATTTCTTTGTTTACATAAAATTTATAGGATTATGGAAAAGGGTACAGATACGTTTTATTCGAGAGATCTACTCTTGCATTTGAAACCATTTACTTGTGGAACACCGTTTTTGAGGTCATTTTTATACTGTGGACAGTTGACAAAGATTTAAACATTTCATTTCAACTGCCAAAAAATAACTGCCAGAAACAGCTCTTTTTCCCAAATTTCATGCAAAATTATACTTTTCACAGCTCTATAACACTAAAGAACGTACGTACTGTTACACTGCGCATATTGCTGACCTAAGGGATAACCCCCAATAACCATTCAATTCACTGTCAGCAATATGCAAAGGTATATAATCCGTGGTTTATAGTATTCGAGGCTTTTTCCTTAATCGCTCTCTGAAGCCACCTGACTACGGACCCGGTCTTAGGCCTGCCGGTCAGCTTGGACTAAGCATAGTCAGGTGGAACCTCTGCCCAAATAGACAGAAGTGCAGCAACAATTACAGTATCGTAATTGTTGTGTTAGTTGTTAAGACTTGTTGAAGTAAAATAAAAATAAATGTTAGTGTGTGCCCGAAAAGTTGTTTTTTTTTAAGATCAACTAATAGGCCCACACAACATTTGGTGTCAGAATCAAAGGGGATCTAGTCCCTTGGCCGCCCTTCCCTGACGAGGTCGTCCTTCTTCAAACAAGTCACTGCTGCCCCTGCCGCCTGCTGTCTACTGCCACCCTGTCCTTCTGGAGGACCTGGTGCTGTTCAGCTGCCTGTCACCGCTGCTGCTTGAGCTCCGCTGTGCTTGAGGCTTTCTGCCCGAGTGCCGAGCCAGCTCAGCCCCACCACCACCAGCTCCACTGTTTCTGGTCTTCGACCAGACGCCGAGCATACCCGCCTGCTGCCTGAGCTCCATCTGCCCTTGGTCACGACGGACCGAGAGCCGAGCCATCATCAGCCAAGCAGAATCCAAGACGAGTCGACCCGGTGGACAACAAAGTTCATCGCTCCGTGCCAGACCCGCCGCACGCTACCCGAAAACGCTGACGCGCAACTACGTGTCTGATGCCGACCTACTTAATCGCATTCTTGTGAGTGACTTTTGTACATTTTATAATCGTTATATTGCTATTTCTTGTGTCAGTAATTATCATTGCAAACAATAATGTCTGTAGATAAAACTAAAGTAGAGAGGCTCTCTCTACCTAACCAGGCAATAATGGAAAACATTCAATTCAATGTCCTGATGAAGTTTATCAAATCTTTCGATGGAGATAGACAAAAACTATCTCCTTTCATTAAAAACTGCGATAATGCGATAAACCTAGCTTCAATTTCCCAAACAGACTTACTGTTTAAATTCATATTGTCGCAATTAGAAGGCAAAGCCGAATTAGCTTGTTCCCTTAAGGTTTTTGATAACTGGCAAGACCTGAAATTATTTCTGAAGGCTACATTTGGTGAAACAAAACATAGAGATCACCTCTTGTTAGACCTTCAAAATTGTAAAATTATATCATCAGAGTCGGTTTCACAGAACAGCCTTCGATTAGAAACTTGCCTAACTCGCCTACAAACTGACATTGCCCATTCCACACGCGAACAAGACGAACTGAAAGGTCGTATAGCCAGTACTGAAGACTTAGCCTTACATACCTTCCTACTAGGTCTCCCAAGCTATATCTCCACTATCGTTAGATGTAGGAATCCGTCAAATTTATATGACGCGATTAATCTTGCGATACAAGAGGAGAAGCTGCACAATTATGTCCAGTCCACAAAACATACTGAACTGAGGTCTAGTAAAATATTGTGCAGAACCTGCGGTAAACCAGGACACTCCGAAAGGAGTTGTTTCCTCCAGCAACGCCCTATTCACTCAGTATCGCAACCGCAGCACCCAATGCCATCAACTTCCAACTCACCACGTCATGCTAATTCAAATTCAATAATTTGCAGATACTGCAAAAATATTGGCCAAGACATATCAGAATGTCGTAAGCGCCAATATAATAATAATGCACGTCAAAGACTACAACCGAACTCTTCTCAGTCTCAAAATAAAGTCCATTATTATAACGAAGTTTCCGACGACTATAAATCAGATAGTGATTTAAACTAGAGAAGATTCCGGTTGCACGTCGTTCGGAATCATCTACACAAACCGACGTGACATACAACAGATCAATTAATGAATTTATTTCCATGTCCTCTGTATCCGCTAACCCTAATCTTCTTTTCAGAAATTCTATCTCGACACAACCTAAACCAGACTTGACTCAATCTCGTACTTACTCGACTCAATCTCGTACTTACTCGACTCAATCTCGTACTTACTCGACTCAACCTCTTACTAACTCGACTCAATCTCATACTAACTCGACTCTATCTTATAAAAATCCGTCTCTATCGTCTCAGTCGTTTAAATTGACTCAATCTCATAAGAAAATGTCTCTATCGCCTCAATCGTCTCAATCGCCTCAATCGTCTCTATCGCCTCAATCGTCTCAATCGCCTCAATTGCCTCAACCGTCTCAATTGTCTCAAGCGCCTCAATCGTCTCAATCGTCTCAATCGCCTCAGTCGCCTCAATCGTCTCAGTCGCCTCAATCGTCTCTATCGCCTCAATCGTCTCAATCGCCTCAGTCGCCTCAATCGTCTCTATCGCCTCAATCGTCTCAATCGCCTCAATCGTCTCAATCGCCTCAATCGTCTCAATCGCCTCAATCACCTCAATCACCTCAATCGACTCAATCGTCTCAATCGTTTCAATCGAAAATTATAAACTCTTCTTCTAAATCCCCGAACCGTAAACAAACAAACTCTACACACAAGTCTACCAAGTCCACTGAATCTTCTAAGTCAAATAAATCTACCAAGTATTCTAAGTTTACCAAACCCACTGAATCTTCTAAATACAAGCATTCAAACTTGCATTCAAAGCCTAACATCCAGTCTCATCACCCTATCCCAGACTCCAGATCATATCAAGCTGTTTACGAAATCAAATATAACAAGAAGGTCCATCTACCTCATGTATATGTCAGATCTCAGTACTCCGATAAGCCACTAGTGCTCTTAGTAGACTCTGGTGCTGCTATATCTCTTCTAAAAAAGTCTTCCTTGCAAGCCGAACCAGAATTGATACCAAAGGTGATCAAATTCAAAGGCATTGATAAAAAGGCTGACTATATTGAAAGTTTTGGACAGTTCAAATTTGATATCAATTTTTCAGATCACACCATCCTCGGTGTTTTTAATTTGATACCAGACTCCATCGACATAAACTTTGATGGAATCATTGGTAGTGACTTTATGAAATCTGTAAATGCAAAAATTGATTATGAGAGTAACGTTCTAAGTATTGGCAATCACTCCTTACTCCTACATTTCACAAATCCTGAATATACTATTCCTGCTCGATCTGAAACCATTATCGAATGCAATGTTTCTAATCCCAAAGTGTCCACTGGTTTCGTTGAAAAACTTGAAATCCAAGGTGTTTTCATATCAAACTGCCTTGTCTCAGTCAAGCCAAATAATCATGTTAATGTCTCAGTTCTCAATACCACTGAGTCTGACGTCATAATAAAATCTCTTAGTGTCGAGCTCAATCCTTGTGATCTCCCTGATGTGACTCAAATTGGCCATATTGGTCCTGTTTCTCAATCTCCCAATAGAATCAGTAGAGTTAAAGAACAAATCAGATCTGTCCATCTCAATGCTGAAGAGTCCCGAGTATTACACAATCTATGCACGGAATACTCTGATCTTTTTCACCTTGATGGAGATTCTTTAACATGTACTAATACTTTAGAACATGAGATTAAAACTACCAATTCTCAACCAATCCATACCAAGACTTATCGATATCCTGAAGTTCACAAAGAAGAGGTCAACAAGCAAATTTCAAAAATGCTTGATCAGAAGATTATTAAGCCTTCCAATTCTCCATGGTCCTCCCCCATCTGGGTAGTTCCCAAAAAACAAGACGCTTCCGGCCAAAAGAAATGGCGTATCGTAATCGATTATAGGAAGCTCAACGACGTTACGATAAGTGATGCATATCCTATTCCTAATATCAACGAAATCCTTGACCAGCTAGGACACAGCAAGTACTTTTCCACTCTTGATTTAGCCTCTGGCTTCCACCAGATTAAGATGAATGAAGCTGACGCAGCGAAAACGGCTTTCTCTGTCCCTAATGGCCATTTTGAATACACCAGAATGCCATTTGGTCTGAAAAATGCGCCTGCAACCTTTCAAAGACTGATGAATACAGTCCTCTCAGGTCTCCAGGGCTTACACTGTTTTATATATCTTGATGACGTCATCATATATAGTCACGATCTGTCCTCCCACATCGAAAAGCTGGAGCTTGTTTTCAAAGCCCTAAGACAACATAACCTCAAACTCCAACCAGATAAATGCGAATTTCTCCGTCGTGAGGTCGCTTATCTTGGTCATACTATTACTGACAAAGGCGTCTCTCCCAATCCGGATAAAGTCAAAGCTGTTGCCTCCTACCCTGTCCCCAAAAATCCGAAACACATCAAAGCGTTTCTTGGCCTTGTAGGCTATTATCGGAAATTCATAAAAGACTTTTCCAAAATTACCAAACCTCTGACTTCTCTCCTAAAGAAAGACTCTGAATTCATCTGGTCCAAAGATCAAATTCAAGCATTTGATACTCTTAAATCCTTATTGACTAGTGCTCCTATACTCCAATACCCTGATTTCTCCAAAGAATTCATCCTCACCACCGATGCATCCAATCATGCCATAGGCGCTGTCCTTTCACAAGGTGAAATAGGTAAAGACCTTCCCATTGCCTATGCCTCGCGAACCTTAAATAGTGCTGAAGGAAACTACAGTACTACAGAGAAAGAACTCTTAGGTATAATTTATGGTGTTAAAACATTCAGACCCTATCTCTACGGTAGGAAGTTCAAAATTGTCACGGACCATCGTCCTCTTGTTTGGTTGTTCAATTGCAAAGACCCAAGTAGTAAACTTGTTCGCTGGAGACTAAAACTCGAAGAGTTCGACTACGAAATCTTATACAAACCAGGTCGAATAAACTCAAACGCTGACGGTTTGTCTCGTCCTCCAATCAACGCCATCGACGACATTGACGTTAACTTAACTATTAACCTGACCTATGAATCTTTCCTAAAGTCCCGTTCCAGTCCTACTGCATCTGATACTCAAATCGTTGAACATAATCAAAGTCTCTTAAAAACTTCGTGTTCTGCTATTGCCTATCCAACTTCCATAGATCTCGATAGTTCAAATCTTTATTGTGAAGACATTCTTGAACTTCTAGAAGACAAAGAAGACTTCATAATGTCTGAAAAGGAACTAAACCGTGTTAAAGTTTCCAAAGTCAACAATAAAACTTTCTTCCATCTCTTTACGAAAGTACATCATTTCGACTCTGCATCTTACAAAGATGTTTTTACTGTTCTCAAAGAACTACGTAATCAACTGATAATTTTCTATCCCAATGTCAAAGAAGTTTCTATATCAGATTTTACCAATCCCTTCGATAAACTGAAATTCATGCTCATTTACGAAATAATAACTTACCTCTTTAACAAGACTAATATCAAGATCAACCTTTACCATAATAAGGTCATATATCCTTCTCCAAACGAAATCCCTACCATTCTCAAAGACAATCACGACTCTCCTATCGGTGGTCATGTAGGTACAGCCCGTATGTACAACAAACTTAAAGATTTGTACTACTGGAAGAACATGAGATCCGAAGTTGAGTCCTATGTTAAACATTGTTCTCAGTGTCAACAAAATAAAGCTTTAAGAGCTACTAATAGAGCTCCCATGGAAATAACTTCCACATCTCACGAACCCCTTCAAAGAATTGCTACTGATATCGTTGGCCCATTACCAGAATCTGGCTCTGAAAAGTACAGGTACATCGTTACTTTTCAAGATGACCTAACTAAGTATTCAATGGCCTATCCTATTGTTCATTCTACCGCCGAACAAACTTCCAACTGTCTCATCAAATTCATTTCCCATTTTGGTATTCCAAAAATTCTCCTGTCTGATCAAGGTGTCCACTTCATTGCAGAAGTTTACAAGCAGATCACTTCTCTCTTTAAGATAAAACATCTTTTTTCATCTCCCTACCATCCTCAAACGAATGGTGCTCTTGAAAGGAGCCATGCTACTCTCAAGGAATACCTAAAATCCTACGTCAACGAGAACCAAAACGATTGGCACAAGTTCCTTCCTACTGCTCTTATATCCTACAATTCAAACGTCCATTCTTCGACTCACTTTACTCCCCACGAACTATTATTTGGTTGCAAACCTCATATCCCAAGTTCAATATACGACATTTCCCCTGACGTCACTTACCCCGATTACATCAAGAACTTGAAACACAAACTCACTATGTCCCGAAACTTAGCTCGAGAAAACATTCTTAGAAGTAAAGAAAGGTCAAAATCATACTATGACAAACATACCCGCAAAGTATCATACGATGTTGGAGAAATGGTTTACGTGAAATGGCATCATAGGCTGCGTAAAGCATTATCACCAGTCTGGAAAGGCCCGTACAGAATCGTCAAAGTTCACAATAATCATAACGTCACGATCCTCATTAACCGTAAACACATGCGCTACCATTTCGATGAAATCAAGCTTGCTCATGAACATTCTCTTGCAGGGCCCTCGCGCCAAGAATAATGACCTATCCATTAAACCTGACGACCCCGATCATCAATAGCCCTGGTCTCTACTTCGACCCCATCGGAACAGTAAAATATCATAACGATTTCTACAATGTCATAACCTTCTCCGATGTTTCATATTTCAAACCACACCTCGACATTCTCAAATCCAATCTAGATACTTCCAAATTAATTTGCTCAACTTATCCTTCATATCAAATGCGTTCAGACTGCAATAACATTTTAAGTCCCTTAGAAACCATGCTTAATACTGTGACTAACAATTTCTTCTCTTTGTCTCATTTAACGACTACTAATTCTACCAGATTTAAAAGAGCCACATGGTTTGGTTTCGGTGGTCCAATCCTAAAACAATTGTTTGGTTCTCTTGATGAAGATGATGCCAAATCTTTCACCGATGCCATTAATAGTGTCCAAGATGATCAAAGACACTTGGCTGGTCTTATGAAAGATAACATTCACGTCATCTCATCAACCATTACCACATTTAATCAAACCATAAATAAACTCAACGATAACGAGTTAACTCTTAACGACAATATGGAAAAGCTCAATAAAATCTTAGAAACGATATCTGAAAATACTAATAAATTAGAAATTAATACTCATCTTGCAATGACGTTTAGTGCTCTTGAAAGCTCACTTGTGATCCTAAACTCTAATCTTAAGGATCTAATCGATGCTATTCTATTTGGTAAAATAAATATTGTTCATCCATCGATTCTAAGTCCCATTCAGCTATTCCACGAATTGTCTTCTAATTCCAACAATATGAATCGTAACTTTCCTGTCTCAGTTTCCATTGACAACATTCACACTTTTCTTGATATCGCAGATGTCGCATCCTTTGCTGTTGGTAATAAAATCGTATTTGTTATAAAAATTCCCTTAGTTTCACTAACCGAATATAATCTATTTCATGTCTATGCTCTTCCAACTCCACATGATGTTCTAAATCCAAATACTTTTGCAATGATAAGTCCAAACACAAAGTTTTTAGCAATAACTGACGATAAATTAACGTATTCTATGTCCAATGACTTAAGTGAGTGTAAAGTGATCCTTAATAACTACTATGTGTGTAAACTGAACAATATTGAATCTAGCGTCTCTAACCCTACTTGTGAAGTGTCTATCATAACGGAACACATACGTGAAATTCCCAGTTCTTGTAATTATAAACTAATTTTAGGTAGCATAGATATATGGCAAAAGATAACCAATAATAGATGGTTATATGTACAATCTGATATAACTAAATTAACTGTTAAATGTAAAGAGTATATCCACGACTACGATATAGTTGGTTCAGGTATTCTTACAGTTCCTAAAAACTGCAAGGCGTATCATAAACTACTACAATTTCTTCCTTCAAATGAATTTACGTTAAGTATACATTTACCTTCTCCTAACTTCAATATAATCGAGGATGACTGCTGCTCTAGACAAAAATTTAATAAGAGCATTCCATTTCTTACTCCAGTAAAATTATCGCATATCAATCTGGATTCACTGCAGTACGCCTCCCATAAACTTGATCAAAGTGTTGACGAATTAGATAAAATTCAGAACCAACCATATCATATAACTTATGGATATTACTTTAGTTTCCTTACAACCTTCCTTTCCATTTCTGTATTTTCCTATATTCTGTACAAATTATATCGTTGCTTTTGTACAAGTAACGACGCGAAAGCTAACTGTTGCATTCAAATATTCAACAGTTGCAATACTAAGTCGAATACTAGAGTCAAAAGTAAAACTAGTATTGAAATGACAGATGTTGAACTCAGTTCTGAAGATTCATCACCATCTCCTAAATCTTTCAGAAGAAATCTAAACTTGTAAATTTAATTAACTAATTCCTAATCTTAATTTCTATTACTTAGTTCTAGATCGTAAACTTATTTCCTAATCCTTAATCCTAATTACTAAATCTTAATCCTAAATCCTTATTCAAGATTTATTTACTAAGTTCTATTTCTTTTTACACATTTTATACAATGTCCTAATATTAATTATTTTCTAAGTGTAATCAAATGAATTGTCTAACCTGTTTTACATGTTTCAGTAATCAATGTAAAATTTTCATATTGATTGTTATGTTTAACTGTGTACTCCACTGCTATTGTGTTTTGTCTAATTTTATCCTTGTGTTTATTGTAACCATTACTGCTACTACTGTATATTGTATTCTATTTTGTTTTCTATATTGTACTACGTTCTGGTTTCTGCACTTCAGTCGTCTTTATATTTTGTTTTCCATTTCAAGTCAATTACAACTTCCTTTCAATTTCTACCTAGCTCCTCCATTTCTACTCACATCCTTATTTTATTTTGGATGTTCCGTTTTAAAGGAGGAAGGTGTTACACTGCGCATATTGCTGACCTAAGGGATAACCCCCAATAACCATTCAATTCACTGTCAGCAATATGCAAAGGTATATAATCCGTGGTTTATAGTATTCGAGGCTTTTTCCTTAATCGCTCTCTGAAGCCACCTGACTACGGACCCGGTCTTAGGCCTGCCGGTCAGCTTGGACTAAGCATAGTCAGGTGGAACCTCTGCCCAAATAGACAGAAGTGCAGCAACAATTACAGTATCGTAATTGTTGTGTTAGTTGTTAAGACTTGTTGAAGTAAAATAAAAATAAATGTTAGTGTGTGCCCGAAAAGTTGTTTTTTTTTAAGATCAACTAATAGGCCCACACAACAGTACGTACTCTCTACGTACTGAAAAAAAATGTATCCACTTTACATGCAGTCGAAGATACCTTAGTGATTAAGTGATTAGAAGAAGTTTTATATTTATGATCTGCCTTATTGAATCAAAGTAACCTTGTTAAATTTTTCATGCATAATCATAAAACTAGAAGTAATGGGACAGTTGTAAGGATGGACAGATGTACATACTGATGGACGGAACTTTTTTATTAATTAGGTATCCTTAGAACTACGGACAGTGGAACCCTACAAAGAAATGTAATTACGTAACGCATGATAAGTACAATACTTACAATACAGACAATTCATTTACGAAATTCTACTTTATCTAATGTAGGTATTCTATCAGTACAATGTAAATAGCATTGTAACACGTTTAGTGTTATCTTGAACTTCAAATGAAATAAGTACACATGGCATAAATTAATAGATAAAAAATCTAAAAAAATGCTTAAATGTAAATTCAGTATTGTAGGCAACAATACTGAATTTACATTTGAGCATTTTGTTAAGTTTTTTTTTACTTTTCAGCAAAAATTCTAGAAAAATATGTTAGTACTTTCAGATCCGTTAATCTATACTTATAATAAAGCAATAAGAACGAAAAAGTCGTACAAAGAAGATAATTTAAACAAAATGGTCTTGGGTACTGAAAATGAGCTACTGAACATGAATATAACAATATTTTTTTATCGTGTCTTTTTGTTTGTCTGTATGTTTGCGCATCACGTAAAAACTACTGGACCGATTGCGATACGGTTTTCACTGCTGGATAGCTTAGAGTTTGACTTAAAACTGGGGTACTTGGTATCATAATCCGATGATTAAATGCCGAGCGATCGATAAAAATATATGTGACGGCTGAAGGAATTTTGATCATATGTTGGTATATTGATATTTTAGGTCCTGGACTAGCACTAATAACACTTTTAACCTAGAGAAATAACCACGCCTGCGAAGCCGCAGGCACAGCTAGTATCTGAAATAAAATTCATTATTTAATTTTTAGAAATATTAGACAGGTAAATGGTAAATAAAAACAATAATTACTTCTGTTCGTGGTTTTACTGCAGAAATAACAATCCATATCAATATATAAAAGTGAAACGTTGTCTGTTTGTTTGTTTGTTTGTTTGCATATATCATAAAAAAGACAGCCTTGTTGTTCCTGAAGTAAAGTTGATATTTGAATGAAATCTCCCCTACTACTCGTACGTCGGAGCTTCAGCTACTTTCAAACAAATACTTCAACAGGGCAGATCTCTTATCAGATTTATGCATGACAGCACTGCAATTGCTATGGGTAGACGTTTCCTCACAAGTTCACGAAATTGTTCGTTGAACATGTACCTGACATTTACATGTGTATTATTATAAATACTGATATTTAAAATTTATATAAAAAATTGTCAACAATTTAGAAAATGACGTCTCCGTAGAGTTTCTTGGTGCTCTTTTCTCTAACTGGCGTATTTCCGAAGCACCGGTATAGAATAAATAATAGGGGCACTGGTAGAGTTGGAAGGTAGGTGTGTCCTTTTCCTGTGCGAGTTTGGGCTCATTTAGTTTGTCTTGACTATAGTCAGAAGGGTATTTCCTTTTCCAGGATGAGATTTAACTCTGTTGGCACATGAAAGGGAAATCTCCTTTTCAAACAAAAGCATACTTAGTTTAACTTACTATACTGAATTATTTATATTTATAATAATTTGTTTTTCTCCTTCTTCGTGAGATGTTTTATGTTTTTACCTATTTACAATAAATACCATGATTTATGTATGCACTACGCAAGCTAAATTGTAGTTGTTAGTGTTTTGTCAATCTGTGCCCCTCTCCTCGTTCACTTCATGCATCTGTCCAGCAATGATTGTACCTGACAATGACAAGTATGCGTGTACTCACTTGAAACACATTGTAAGTAATTGTTATTGTCACGTAAAAGCAGATAAACGTGACCATGAAAACAGGCTTGAAAGAAATTTGACTAAATAATTGGGTTATCTTATTGCTAACCTGTACCTACAATGAAATAGCGCTAGCTAATCCTAACAAACTGAAAAATTAAAGATTGTGTTGTGTATTTGTTTTTTAAATTGGTGGTTTGTTTGTGTGGTTTTTATTTTGGAGTCCACAAACAGCTCTTGTAAGAAACAGATTGGCGAAGCCGATCTTACTAATGAAATGACTAAATAAACTTTAGTCATGTCATTAGTAATATATGTTGCGAAAAAAAACGGCTAAGTGCGAGTCAGACCGCACCGAGGTTTCCTTACTTTTATGGGATATATAATGCCCTATTCCAAATAGATAATAACACATTTTATAATATGAAAATTTCAACCGGCTAGGTACTTAATACTGTTCAAAAGACAGACGGACGACGCGCAGCATAGGCTTAGTAATAGGGCTCCATTTGGACCCTTTGGGTACGGAACCCTAAAAAGCATGTAAATTGTAGTTGTCAAAAAAACAAAGCATGCATAAATTGGTACCTTTATTATTGTACGTACTACATACAATAAAAAAACTACTCAACTACTTGCAGTTGATACTTGAGTTGCAACTTTTCCTATTATTCTATTTATGGCTCCCCCCGACGTCAGCTCCTTCCCACCCGTTAACCGCCACCCGAACTCAGCTCCTCCGAATAAATTTTACGAATAAACTTACTAGGACCCATTTTATGTGCCTTCCTATTGTGTACTTAGTGCTTGTTTATTTATTTTACGAATAAAATTACTAGGACCCATTTTATGTGCCTTCCTATTGTGTACTTAGTGCTTGTTTATTTATTTTACGAATAAAATTACTAGGACCCATTTTATGTGCCTTCCTATTGTGTACTTAGTGCTTGTTTATTTATTTTACGAATAAAATTACTAGGACCCATTTTATGTGCCTTCCTATTGTGTACTTAGTGCTTGTTTATTTATTTTACGAATAAAATTACTAGGACCCATTTTATGTGCCTTCCTATTGTGTACTTAGTGCTTGTTTATTTATTTTACGAATAAAATTACTAGGACCCATTTTATGTGCCTTCCTATTGTGTACTTAGTGCTTGTTTATTTATTTTACGAATAAAATTACTAGGACCCATTTTATGTGCCTTCCTATTGTGTACTTAGTGCTTGTTTATTTATTTTTCAGACCGAAAGCAACTACTCAGCAATAATTCAGAAGAACTTAAAACGTTCACGTTCATCCAAAATACTAAACGATGTTAAGGTGAGTGTTTATTTAATGTTGATAGACTTAATTATTATATTGGCTGCTTTATGGCGAATACATTAGAGCGATGATTTCGAGTTGCCGCCAAGTGCTTGTGAACATATCGAAAGGGGAAGTGACAACCTCTGGTGTCAGAGTTTGTCAGGCACTACAGCTATCGATTGGAATTTGACATGGGGCGATGATAAATCTGCACATAACTTAATAAAAGTCGTTAATACGGGCCGAGGATTGAACCCGGTGTCATTCGATGGATACATATAACCGACCTAACATCTCCACCTCTAAGGAAACCTCATAATTGTTTAACTGATTAAAGATTTGTTCCAAATTTAACGCCTAGCTGATTTAGGCTGAGCGTTGTCACGTCATCAGTCTGTCAGGCAGCACTTTGTCTTTTTGCTATTCTATAGTCAGCTATTTTAAAAGATAAAGGTACATACATTAGTTATTATTACACATACAACTTAAACACATTGTAAAGGAATTCATTGTCGCAAAGATTAGTTCCACCTCCAGATTCAGTTCTTCAACCGCTCATGTTAGCTGAAATATTACTTGTCAAGCTTGACGTGGATAATTCCTTCTTATATTTTGTTGAAAAGTTGTAAGTAAGTACCTACATATATTTATTTAAAAAAAAACTTCTTAAACCTACTTATTCGCCGGCCTATTTCATTGTTATAGACAATGAAACTAATAAACAATGTCGCAGAAAGATTTAAACAGTTATTGTACAAATTCAGTACTTATATCAGACAAAGTGCGGAAGAAAATGCTAACGGACCATGGTGTGTCCAATGTGAATTGTCAGATTGTCACTAATACCCCAGAATAAATAATAGTAACTACTGCGTCCACTTAACTCAAAATTTATTTAACCTTCAGATTTGTAATTTTTATTATTACAAAATTGTTCGAGATAACTTCAATTATTAAATTAAGTGTTTTAGCTAAAGCATAGAGCAACGATAATGCTAAAGCTAAAGTAATCGAACCACTCATTGTTCTCTTGGTTTGAAACATGAGGAAATTCACTTTTTGTAGGTACTCTATTGTAACTTTTTACTACGAATTTATCCTAAATGTTTATGTATTTTTATGTGTGAAAAAAACGGCAAAGTACAAGTTTTTGCCTATTACACACTTTATATTGAAAATAACTTATCAATAGATTGTCCAGCAGTTTATTTCTTGACGGTAAGTGAAGGAACGACCAACGATGGATGTTTGCTTAGAAGAAAGGAGTTGATCTCCGATTGGTACATAACAAGAGCTCCCATTTTGCTGAATAATCATCACATATTAACTACCAACCAATAAACGTAGAAGTAAAAATGAATACTGAGCACTTAGTGCGCATCGTTTTTTCTTTCATATCTTATTACATGAAATGGTGTTAGAATTTATTAACGCAGGTACATATCTCTAAGGATTATTAAGCTGTACTACGGCTACATCCAAACTCTGCCAAATATTATTATAATTAACAGAGAACTGTACATTAATTAGGAACATTTTATGTTATCTTCAGGATTTACAAGTGTTAATCTTTTCTAATAACAGGATTTACAAGTGTTAATCTTTTTTCATTTCTAATAAGCCCTCCATAAAATTTTAATTCATACATCATAATGTTAATAAGCCTTGGGCGAAAGAGCAAGTTTAGTATGAAGTAATATCAATAACTTCAGGTTTCTAAAGGCCGAATTGCATTGATACGCCATATACCCTGTAGGTACGTACCTGTATTGCACGCTATCTAGATATTAGTTTGACTTCAACTACGCCTCCGCTGGAACTTTTCCAGGTTTCACTTAGCACTATATTTTTTTATTTTTTTTAGCCTATGGTGTCCCACTGCTGGGCAAAGGTCTCCCCCATATCCTTCCATGCGTCTCTATCCAAGGCTAGGTCTTGCCATAATATCTATCATAAATACTACTTAAACATAATATATTTTTTCATATAAAATTAAATAGACTTCATAATAAAAATGTTATTTTGTAAACAACCACTAAAAAGAATAAAATAATTACAATTGAGCCAGAACAGTATCACCTTTTCGAAATTACCAACGTAATAATAATGCATAAATACAACATAAGATAAGAAAGAGTTTTTTGAAGGCGGTGCCAAACCATAATTATTAATATGGTTGAGCTTATTCAAAAAGATAATGTCTTTGTTATATAAAATAATAAGCTTTTAAAGTAATAACCTACAAAAACTTTATCATTTACTAGATTGCTGTATTCGTGTCAATCGGTTTGTGAACGTGTGAAAGTCAAAATCTGCTCGTGTGAGTCTCTTGTTTTGTCTCTTCTGCGTTTCGTGTTTTGTATGAGGGTGCGTCATAGACAACTGCATATTACTTCGTATGTAGATAGCTATGTATTAATTTTGTAATGATATTAGATTTAAATGATGCCTGGGTTTGGCACCGCCTTCAATAAACTCTTTCTTATCTTATGTTGTCTTTATGCATTATTATTACGTTGGTAATTTCGAAAAAGTGATACTGTTCTGGCTCAATTGTAATTATTTTATTCTTTTTAGTGGTTGTTTACAAAATATTTTAATATTATGAAGTCGTTTTTTTTTGTTGGAAAAATATTTTATTTTTTGATTTTTAGTGTCCTAAGCAAACATCGGAAAGAATATTTGTCACAAATAAAATAGTAGACACTCACTCATTTTAGACTCAAAGCGTTGGTAAATTAAAACCAAGGATGAATAGAACCTACATATATAACAACTGAATTAGTTTTGACCATTTCCCATCATTTTGTTGTTGAGTACCTGTGACTACCTTCCGGCTCCATCATCAGACCCTGGATACCACATAAAACTAGAGATTTCATCAAGACAAACGAAATGAGCCCAAACTCGAATGGGTTCGATCATTTTGTTAGTGAGTTCCTGTGACTACCTTCCGGCTCCATCATCAGACACTGGATACCACATAAAACTGGAGAATTAATCAAGACAAACCAAATGAGCCTAAACTCGAAAGGGTTCCATCATTTGGTGTTGAGTTCCTGTGACTACCTTCCGGCTCCATCATCAGACCCTGGATACCACATAAAACTAGAGATTTCATCAAGACAAACGAAATGAGCCCAAACTCGAATGGGTTCGATCATTTTGTTAGTGAGTTCCTGTGACTACCTTCCGGCTCCATCATCAGACACTGGATACCACATAAAACTGGAGAATTCATCAAGACAAACCAAATGAGCCTAAACTCGAAAGGGTTCCATCATTTGGTGTTGAGTTCCTGTGACTACCTTCCGGCTCCATCATCAGACCCTGGATACCACATAAAACTAGAGATTTCATCAAGACAAACGAAATGAGCCCAAACTCGAATGGGTTCGATCATTTTGTTAGTGAGTTCCTGTGACTACCTTCCGGCTCCATCATCAGACACTGGATACCACATAAAACTGGAGAATTCATCAAGACAAACCAAATGAGCCTAAACTCGAAAGGGTTCCATCATTTGGTGTTGAGTTCCTGTGACTACCTTCCGGCTCCATCATTAGACCCTGGATACCACATAAAACTAGAGATTTCATCAAGACAAACGAAATGAGCCCAAACTCGAATGGGTTCGATCATTTTGTTGTTGATTTCCTGTGACTTCCTTCCGACTCCATCATCAGACCCTGGATACCACATAAAACCACATAAAGTTTTTAATTGTCATCAGACTTACATCCATTTGCAAAACTTCAGCATCTTTGGACGTCCTTAAAATGTTCAAAATTGAGTTTCAATCCAGTCCTAAACATTATAACACAGTGAATGAAATTAAAGCTTGTTCAAAGCTACTAAACCAATTTTGATGAAATTTATACAGTACCACACTAGAAGTTTTCTTACTCAAGTAAAAAAAATCATCTAATTCGGTTCAGAAATCCCAAGATATTAGAGAACATAAACTCTATAAAACAAATTGATTTTCTCATAAAACTACTAAACCAATTTTGATGAAATTTATATGGAACTACACGGAAAGTTTACCCTTTTGAATAAAAAAACAACCATCTAAATCGGTTTAGAAATCTTAGAGATAAATACAAAATAAAGGCAATATAAACACAAAATCGAATGGATTTACTCAACAAAACTATTTATTCTCGAACAACGGCTGAACCAATTTTAATACAGTTTATATGGAATCATTTTGAGAGTATACTCTTTCAAACAATAAAATAATTTTTAAAATCGGTTTGCAATTGACGGAGATATAGACCGACATACATTAAAAAAAAACCATATACAGTCGAACATATAACCGTCTCCTTTTCTGAAGTCGATTAAAAATGCGAAAATTATGAATAGAATCGATCAAATATATGTTATCAAAGTAAGTATTAACTATACTACCGTGTATAGTACTATTGTAGGTAACGTCTCAAAACAAAACACCTGCATGAGTATATACCTACCTAGCAGATGTTATAAATATCTGTCAGAAATAGGTACCTACGTATCTATTTGCTGCGGAATATGACAAGAAGCGATCACTATCACTGCGGTCGGTGCCACGAAACAGTGGTTGATCTATAAATAATAATGAATAATTAGATGATGCATGTAAGGCATTAGCAAAAACAATAACTCTGCATGATTCATAGCTCAAGATGTATGGCCACAGAATAAATAATAGCATTAAGCTTGGCTTAAGATTAGACTTGCCAAGGTTAGAGTTTTCTACGCCTGTAGAGTGAGTCTACATGGGGAAATTTGTTGGGATAAACAACGTGTAAAAGCAGGATTCAAAATATGTTTTTAAATGAGTGGTTTCTTATAGGTATGTAAGCTGTATGGATATAATATAGCGATGATAGCCTAACAATTCAATAGTGCAACCATAGAAGTAGTGGGAAGTTCTTCTATAGTGCAACTTAGAATCCAAAGATAACGGGTTCGACGCTAGGCTACCAATAACTTGTCTAAGTGCGGTTTTCCATCTCTCCATGCTTCGGAGAGCACGTTAAACTCTCAGTCTTGGCTGTTATTGACCAATAGCAGTCGTTAAGCCATGACGACGGCCTGACAAACTTTGACACCAGAGGCCAGCACTACATCATACGACAAATAAACAATAGGTACGTTAGCTACTACCTACACGTAGATTTTTTATTTTCAATATTTAACTTGCGAGTTTGAATCTGATTTTAGTTATCTATGACTACGACTACGAGTTATAAAAAATTTATACCTCGTACCATCGAACAATATCTATATAAAAGAATAGTATCTTAATTATTATTTTTATAAAGGGTTAGGCAAGGGTTAGACCACGACAAAATCAAATTAATTCGATGTGATTTATTAGGTTTATCCCAGAGCATCACTTTACAAGTTTATTACTGACTATAGATAGACACGTCATCACTTTTCACATGAGAAAGTGAGTAAACAAACGATAGCTAACTAATAAAAAATATAGACAAGAAATCGCAAGAAACTTTTACAGCCTTATTATGGTTGATGGTTTAACGTAGGTTTTTGTGTTGGACCCAGGTTTAGACCCAAATCAAGAAGAAATGGTATTATCGTTAGAGGTTTATGTTAGGTTTTTGGTTTTTCTATAGTAACATCTTTAAACCTACCAATGGCCTAGTTTATGGTTGGTTTATTTTGACGTTGCAATTTGTTTGAGGTTAAAATTGTTTGATAGAAGTAATTTGTTGCAATTTAAAACTGGCTTGAATTGAAAATATATAGGTGATATTAAATAATATCACATCAGAGGCATCACGGCGCAAGCGTTGCCGCCCGTGTAACAATAAAATACACATAGGTACATCGAATTTGAGGATCTCTACACGGAAAATCGTTTCACAAACCCTCAAGAACTATTGTGCATCTGATAAAAGACGATCTACTGAGAACAAACAACTTCTTTCGATCTAAAGAGGAACAACGACTTCACCACAAATCCTGGTTGCCCATAACCTATGCAATTGAGCTCGTCAAGAAGTAGGTAAGTTTTCACTATGTTAATTTATCCTGAGTGGATTTATAGCTGTTTATTTAGCTAAAGAGGTTTAGTGTTATTTGTTTTGAATGAGTTTCCCAAGATAACTAGATAGATTACCTAATACAGAGATAGATATTCTTTAATCAAGTAAAAAATAACCAAAATAAAATTGTTCATGTACCTAATCCATATTTAGATGATATCTGCAATGACCACAACCCAATGACATGTATTTTACTGTGTACTAGTATAATACATGTTAGTGCTACAACCTCATGCATTTTTTATTAAATCATTGTGTCCGGTTTACTAACATTATGCTTTTTTATCTTTCAGGCTGTTCTGTTTGATGTTTGATGCTGGAGCTTTCAACGGTGTGGTGTAGATACTGTTGGGTAACAACAGGTATCCCTGCACCCACTAAGTATTAGTTTACACCTATCCTCAACCTGCAAACTCCACAAGAGGAGTGATATAATTCTGCACACATTTTCACCTGGAATACCATAGAGAGATGTTTCTTGGGAGTGTAGAAACTGTAAAAACTGTAGTTGTACCTAGTGATAATACTAAGTACATGATATTTTCATTAACATGAAAGAAACATTCAACTAGAGCAGCGGCTCTAATAAACTTTTTTGGTGACGGAATCCTTTTAGAATATTAAATATTTGACGGAGCCCTAAAATAATCAAAAACTGGTTTTATGTGTATTAATTGATAATTATATTACTTAAACTTAGTATTTGCATCTAATGGGAGGCTGTTTTTTTATTTTTTCAAACTTTTTTGGAAGAATTTATTTTACTCTGTATCCATAAAGTACCCCTTTATTATTTAAATGTTTCATTGTGACCAGTATTTTCGAGGCGGTTTTGCGGAGCCCTAGGGCTTCGCAGAGCACACTTGTGGCTGAACTAGAGTATTGTACTGATCCAGCCTCCCGATTCACAACCCTTTGATAACTCGGTTGTCAATCGATATGGTTATTTATTCTGTGGATTTGGTTTAAAATTGTTCAATTCAATACATTTTTCATTCACAATATCGAATCGAATCGATTCGGTTCGCTATCGAAAGGTTCTAGGAGGGCAAAAAAGAGGTGTAGGTACTATCATACACCCAAAACTGTTTGAGGAAATTTCAGAAGGAGACCGTTCCTAGAAAATATTTTTTGAATTATATAGCCAGTTTTGCCTGTACTGTTTGATTTAGCCAACAACTTCTAAGCGAACAACAGTAATTCTCAACATTATGATGATACTTTAAGGTGTTTCTTGAAATTAAATTAAAACTAAATTTATTTTCATGTTTTATTAATTACTAGCTGCACCCCGTGGTTTTGCCCTCGTGGACAATGATGATGATAATGAAAAGTATTCTGTGTTCATGACCTATTGACCTATCTATATACCAAATTTCATTAAAATATATTCAGCCGTTTCATATATGTTGTCCTTGGATAATCCATACTAATATTATATAACCGAAAGTAACTCATTGTCATTTTGTGACCTTTTCACAACTAAGCAGTTTAACTAATTTATTATATAGATAGTTTCGGCCTTTCCCAGTAGTCTTAATAAATAAGACTATTGGTAATTTTCTTCCTAATAGTCTTACTGGTAAGACAACTTGGAATTTATGTAGACTTATTGGTAAGACCATTGAAAACGCGACTTACCCGTGGTACTACCGTTGGTCCTACTGGTAGTACCACGGCTTTTTTTTTTTTGCCCGAATTTTCTTCCAAATACTGCCTGTTCTTCTGAAAAGGCATAAGCCATATTTTTTTTCTCTTATGGCATAGCTTACGTTAAGGCCAACTAGGTACGAATGGGTAAAGACTACAAGGGAAAGAAATTCTCTTAACAATATAGAAGTTTACAAAAAAAAACAGACACCTGCTTGCAATTTTATTTATAAAAGTTTTGAAGCCACTAGATTCTAGATATATTATTATCTAATGAGTTCCAAGAGTACGTAACTGATTGCATATTATGAAGTCGCGTAAGTAGTAAACATTTTCTTCGAATTAGTTATTTAGGAGTTGATTACAGCAGTATAGTTTTTTTTTAATAACTTGCGCTTGCGTCGCCCCAGTGGAAACGGATTACTGAGTAGATATGAAAATTCGTCATATAGGTAAGGTATCATATTTTTTATATTTTAGGATGGTATGAAACATATTCCTATGGGTCTTACCAGTAAGTCTAGGAAAAAAAAACTGAATAATCTTACTAGTAAAACTATTGGGAAGAAATTCCCGATAGGTAGTCTTACTAGTAAGACCACTGGGAACGGAAGGATAGTTTTAACCCTATGGAAGGACGCGCAGACAAAGTCACTGACAAAAGCTAGTAGCCAATAATGCCAATATAAACAATTTAGGATAAAAGGTATTCAGTCATATTACTTACTCAGGCTTTAATAATAAATAGTACTAGGTTCGTGGGTACAGTACATTAGCGATCCGTTCCGTTATACTTACTTTTTTGTACTAATGAGTAGATTGGAACGTTTTGAATGAACAGTTTTGTTTAATGAATGAAGGTTACATCTTATCTGTGGTTGGTCTGGAGTATGCTTGGGATCGTCTTGGGATCGTCTCGGGACCATCCAATCTTTCTGTAGTCCCGCGACCATAATACCAACGTTTTCAAGTCCGGTCTAAACCTGGTCTAAACCAAAACTTTCCTTAGTCCCGAACTTCGTGAACCTAGGTTTAAACCTTCAACCATACTATGGCTGTTACACTTTGGTATTAAGCACGAGAGATAAGTATTATTTTATTTATTAATTTCATTTATTTATTATGATTACTTTAATAGGTATTGTTTAATTTGTTGTCACCACAATCTACTCATTTTCAATCTGTTTGTCTTAAGTTCATCCAAAGGTTGTATGTAAGAGATTGTTGTAAGCGATAAGACCGCCGATTGTATTACCGCAATTTATTTATTTTATGTTATATTCTGTACAATGTACGAATTATTTTGAAGTGGTATGCAATAAAGAGTAATCAATCTATCTATCTATCTAACTCTTCAGATAAAATCAAGGTAAGTAGGTTTATCTGCAGAGTTTATTTAGACTATTTATGACTTTTATGAATTCATTATACCTAAATGACGTTACAGCACCGTAAAGATAAAAATCAATGTGTGTTTATGATTATTTTTCACTTTTTTTGAGTTTTTGAGTTGTGTTTTAAGTTATTTTTTAGGAACATTGCGTTGCGGTGATTAACATAATAACTATAACACATTTTTTTTATTATAACATTTTTTTTCCTAATCCACCCCAGTATGAACGCGTACAAAACAAAAATATATATAATCATCATCATCATCATCATGTCAGCCTTTAGAATTCTACTGCTGAACATAGGCTTCCCCCAAAGAGCGCCATATATATAATAGACAAGCGTAATTGTAACTTAAAAAAATACTGGAAAGATGCATTTTCATTGTGTTAAGTTAAAGCTATCATCATCAGCCTATATTTGTCCACAGCTGGTGTAGGCATTTCCTAAAGCTATATCACACAGCAACATATTCCGCTACTATCAAGTTAATTTCCATTGTGTAATTAAAATAAAAGTAGCCAACATCACAAGCAAAAGTGAAAACGTAAACAGCGCTTGTTTACACTAACAATATTGGAAATAGATTATGTACTTATAGACGATCAGATATTCAAATGACAAACTGTTTTTTTATCAGCTAGCTCAAGAACGTCTTACTAAATGCTACACGGCTAAATTGAAATTTCAGTACCTTCTTAAAGTAACTTTTTTGATAGTATTTTAGATACTATCAAAAAGTAAAGTTAAATTTTAGACGGGATAAAATGACGTCTCTTCACTTCACTGGACGAGGGATGTTTTTCGTACGATTTCGTTCTGAGTCGCGCAAATTCGTGTGTGCTGTCTCTTTCGTACCTTATCGAATTTCTGTGATTCACAGACCACTTGGCCTTCTCGCTCTACGAACTAGTACATATTTTTAGATCACGGCGCGCGCACGTTACTTACGTGTTCTATACATCGTGTATTTTTGTTTCCTAGTTTGTTATAAAATCATTAGTTGTTTCACTGAAAAGCCGATAATTGTGTAATAATGGCTAAGGTAAATATGACATTTAGATACAGCAACATTTAATTTAGTTTTCTGAATGTTTCCTACACAAAAATAAATATTTTTTGCATACGCTTAGATCGCACCACCCGGTGACGTGCTCTGACGGTACGAAGATAGGTTGCTAATATCAATAATTACGCTACTTATTTCTATGTTATGTACTTACCTACATTATAAGTACTTTACTTAATTATAACGTTGTTATGTTTTTTTCCCTTTATTTATCTTTTATGTCATAACACAACGATTAGTTTGTATTAGGTATGTACTATAGTAAATAATAATAAATCTTGTGGACGAAGATAAGTTATTCAATCAATTCAACGTAGCTGGTCAGTGTTGCATCAACAAGCTACCAGCGATAGTTCACTGTTGCGTGCTTGTAGTGCTAACAAACCACAACTGTATTTGTTTTATCATAATACAAACCAAATCAAAAACAAAGTATGTACCTACTGCCGATATATAGATAACGGGAGAATGACCTACCACACAGGCAACATCTTTTTGTCAAAATCGATAACTTGTAAAAAAAAGTAAATGTCAAAAATTTAGAGGTGTCAAATTGTTCCCAAAGTTGGTTGGATTGTAATTCAAAAGTCATCACTTCATCAGTTTTATTGTATTTAATGTCTTTATTTATTAAAAACGCTATAAAACACGCGAGGAAATGTTACAAGGAGTTCATAGAAATGAATCGAAGCGATTACTGGGTATGTTCCATTGATTAATTAGTAAATATTTGCTAGCACTAATTCGTGTTTACCTAACCTATATTTCTCTATTTTAAAATGAAAGATTTAACTTTATGGGACAGAATGCACTTGGAAACTTCCTCATGAAAATCTCGGAAGTAGGTATAATTTGCGGTCAAATTGTGTTTAAAGTGTTTTTTTACGGTCTTTTTGTCATACTACAGATTATTTTAATAGTCTTATCGCTTGTGTTATATCGTGTTTATACGCTTTGTTTGATTGCGCTCCTTTTGTTCATGTTTTTAGTTCTATTGTACTATTTTTATGGTCCACGGAAATGACTTGGTAAAAAGGTAAAATGAAAATAAAAACTTTTTCAAAGTGAAATACAATCAATCATTTTGTTTCCACGTTTTTCATGGGTAATATTATGGAATGGAATTTCTTGCTTACTTCCTTTTTTTTAACAATCTTGGCGTCTTTATTTTGCACATTTTATTTATTTATTTATTTATTTATTACATAACAAGAAAATGTTCACAATTTGCTTATAAAACCAGTAAACCTAGAAAGGTTTGTCTTAGCACTAGGGTCCTCTTAAAACCAACAAAAAATAAATAGTAGGTAACTGTTAACAATAAAAAGCATGAACGAGCGCAGCGTACGAGCACCAGACAAGGTACCTACGACGCGAAGTTCGTAGGTATCACAAGACCAGTATTATACGTAGCATAGGTACCTACGCACAGCAAGCTCCCGGTGCACGGTGCAGCGCTCGCATAGACTGCCTATAAAGGATGCTCCTACTTAATGTGTCAATGAACAGAAGTATTGTTGTTTTAAAATACGTTCTTGATTTTTTGGCATATTTTATTTCGAATATCTTTAGCTAAGCTGTTAATTAAATAAGGTATTAAGTATTGTGAAGTTCTTTTCCCATATAAGTTACAACATTTTGGAGTTTGAAGTTTTTTATTTATTATGTTTCTAGTAGTTATGGTGTGTTTTATTTCAATTTGTATTTCTGACCGAAAATATTGTTCAATCAATAAACTGTATTCAGCTTTCATATGAATAGGCATAACTTCACAAAACTTAAACAAACCCATTGGATCGTTTTTATATATTTGTTTAATTTTGTGTGGCACGATTAATTTAAGTATTCTGTATTGTATGTTATAGATTTGGTCTAAGTAAGTCTTGTAAGTTCGACCGTAGCTACTCAATCCGTAAGATACTATACTTTCTGCTAGTGCTTTATACATCGTGAGCAAAACTGTAAATGGTACGCGGCTCTTTAAGACATAGAATTTAGCCATTATAGCTCGAAGCTTTTTACAAACTTTGTCAACGTGAGCCCAACTAAATCTATTATCTATAACGAGACCGAGATATGTCTGTTTTGTCACCTGACTTAAATTAAGACAATTATTTGGACACATGTTATTATTCGTGACTGAAGAGATGTGTAGGCAATCGTGAGAATGAGCTATTACCTTTATGTTTTCTGTACAAAGAGGGTAGAGTGAATGAGAATCTTCCAGATTAATCTTCAGCCACGTCACTACCATCAGGTAAGAGGAGGGCTAAACGAAGATCCACGTCACATTTAAAAACCTGCAAACTTCTCTATATAATCTAGGAATCATAAATATCACCTCCTCACACTGTGCTAGTGGTAGATTATGGCCTTCCTTCTGAAGGTGTGAGCCTAAGTTTATAAACATAAAATGATAATGATGATAAACATGTAATGTTTGTTTATAGTATGATAGGATATTTGAACTGTGTCATCCTGCTTGAGAATTATTATAATGCAAGTCTGTCTATTTTAAACTTTGTAGAAAATAAAAATAACATTACAAACTATAAGAGAGTACAGCAATTGGCGGACAGTACAAAACTGGACCGTTTAAAAGTCTAAAGTCAGTGCCCCAGCGATGATAGTAAATTAAATCAGAGATAAGAAAGCTAGGTTACTATCTGATCAATGCATCATGCACCAGACAGTAGGCAAACTCAGTAGGTAATACACTGAAGAGCACACTAGAAAATCTGGTCGAGTCGATAAATTGTATGAGGTCTCGCTTGCCCTGCTTTTCAGCTATTTTTTTTATCAATTATCCTATATTTCTGGTTTCTTGGAAAAAACTTATGGACCCTGGACTATAATTTGAATCTAAGATTGGAACACCATCACATCATAAGCCTGAAGAAGCCTCTTGCTGAACATGGGCCTCCCCATAATATGGCATAGTCACCACTCTTGGCAGGTGGCTTGGTAATTGCAGTAGGTGTTGATACTTAGAAAAGACAATGCTGCTGTCCATTTTCTGAATTTCTTTGCTAGTTCTCTCATTTCACAGCACTTATGGGATGGTGGACCGGATATATTATTAAGGCGGCATGGTTTAGCCAGGCCTACTTGACTCTGGACTGTGTGACTGGAATGCCATGGCTCTCCCATACTATCCTTGTTATAACCAGGCCTACTTGACTCTGAACTGTGTGACTGGAATGCCATGGCTCTCCCATACTATCCTTGTTATAACCAGGCCTACTTGACTCTGGACTGTGTGACTGGAATGCCATGGCTCTCCCATACTATCCTTGTTATAACCAGGCCTACTTGACTCTGGACTGTGTGACTGGAATGCCATGGCTCTCCCATACTATCCTTGTTATAACCAGGCCTACTTGACTCTGGACTGTGTGACTGGAATGCCATGGCTCTCCCATACTATCCTTGTTATAACCAGGCCTACTTGACTCTGGACTGTGTGACTGGAATGCCATGGCTCTCCCATACTATCCTTGTTATAACCAGGCCTACTTGACTCTGGACTGTGTGACTGGAATGCCATGGCTCTCCCATACTATCCTTGTTATAACCAGGCCTACTTGACTCTGGACTGTGTGACTGGAATGCCATGGCTCTCCCATACTATCCTTGTTATAACCAGGCCTACTTGACTCTGGACTGTGTGACTGGAATGCCATGGCTCTCCCATACTATCCTTGTTATAACCAGGCCTACTTGACTCTGGACTGTGTGACTGGAATGCCATGGCTCTCCCATACTATCCTTGTTATAACCAGGCCTACTTGACTCTGGACTGTGTGACTGGAATGCCATGGCTCTCCCATACTATCCTTGTTATAACCAGGCCTACTTGACTCTGGACTGTGTGACTGGAATGCCATGGCTCTCCCATACTATCCTTGTTATAACCAGGCCTACTTGACTCTGGACTGTGTGACTGGAATGCCATGGCTCTCCCATACTATCCATGTTATAACCAGGCCTACTTGACTCTGGACTGTGTGACTGGAATGCCATGGCTCTCCCATACTATCCTTGTTATAACCAGGCCTACTTGACTCTGGACTGTGTGACTGGAATGCCATGGCTCTCCCATACTATCCTTGTTATAACCAGGCCTACTTGACTCTGGACTGTGTGACTGGAATGCCATGGCTCTCCCATACTATCCTTGTTATAACCAGGCCTACTTGACTCTGGACTGTGTGACTGGAATGCCATGGCTCTCCCATACTATCCTTGTTATAACCAGGCCTACTTGACTCTGGACTGTGTGACTGGAATGCCATGGCTCTCCCATACTATCCATGTTATAACCAGGCCTACTTGACTCTGGACTGTGTGACTGGAATGCCATGGCTCTCCCATACTATCCTTGTTATAACCAGGCCTACTTGACTCTGGACTGTGTGACTGGAATGCCATGGCTCTCCCATACTATCCATGTTATATCATAAAAAAAAATGTATACCAGAATTACTTTTCTTTAGTTTTTTATAAAACTTTGTATTCCTGTTTAAGCCAAAAAATATCTTTAATATAAACTGAGAATCAATACCTTCTTACATTCTGTAGCACCTACTAGCCTTTCCACCGTGTTTTTAGAAAAAAAAAAAAAAACTGGCAAGTAAGAAGACCGGATTACTCCAACAAGATTTTAAAGTTCTACTTTTCAAAATCAATTAACTGGCATTTCTTTTTTTAACCAAATAAAATATTTTTTCCTCAATAATTAAAATTTTTCCTTTAAAGCTACATAAATATATCATTTATCTGCCTACTACATATGAAATTGCTGACTCTGCTCTTCTCTCAGAGTGGAAGAGAAAGAGTTATAGTCCATGCTGGCCCAGTGTGGCTTAGGGATATTGCCGTGTGGGCTTAGTAACAGGTCCACCCCTTCTCATCCCGCGGGTGCTGGGAGAACCAACTAAGGGATCACCAACCCCTGCCTGCCAAACTTGGGAATTATGGCAACCCATTAATGAGGGTAGCCCATGTCCAGCAGTGGAATTAGTGAAGTGCTGCGAGTACAATGGATTATTTCATTATAAAAATTTCACAACCTGTTTGGATTGCTTAAAACAGTTCATTAAAATATTACTTTTAACAAACAAGTATTATGTTTAGAGGTCATTAAAATTAAGAATTGTTATTGAACATTATGTGCATATCAATCTTTATAATAATACATGTTATTGACAAATGATACATAGATAGATAAATTATTTATTGTACACACCACAAAGAAAATTAACAAAATAAAGGAACAACAGTAGAAGAAGTGTCACAATGGGCGGCCTTATCGCTAAAAGCGATCTCTTCCAGGCAACCTTTGGATAGAGAGGATTTGTTATAATCGTGAGGGACGGGGTGCACTATGATATTAAATTACTAGAGGGAAACAGTAAATCAAATTTCTAATTTTATTAACACTATAAGTTTTTTTTTATTACTGACTAGGCAATTGTTTGACCACGATCTCACCTGATGGAAAGCGATGATGTGGTCGAAGGTGTAACACGCTTGCCTAGCTTGTTTGTTAATATATAACATATTATAATATACACATAAATATATACTATATGAATACATAAATATCTAAATATAATTACAAGATGATAAAAAAAAAAACAAAAAAAAAAACTGTAATATAAGCAACATGACAAACGCGATAATAAACATAATAGACTTCCAAGTAAAACCTCTTCACTTGACACTTAAAAACTTCCAAAGATGGCGCACGCCGTATAGAAACAGGCAATTTATTCCACAGACGAACAGCTTCTACCGTGAAAGAACGTCCGTAAAAAGTGCTGCAATGCAAAGGTAGCTTGAGGGTGAGATTTTCCGATGATCTAAGATGGAAGGTGTTAGATGTGTACAGGAAATCAAAGCATTCTTTAAGATAGCTCGGGGTAGAAGGATTAAACAAAATGTTATATAGAAGGTTTAGGATATGGGCATTACGGCGATGGCGAATGGGTAGCCACTTGAGCTTTGCACAAAAGTGAAAAAAAAAAAAAAAATTGCGCCAGCCAAATATGAACCTGATAGCAACATTTTGTAAACGCTCAAGCTTATTCAGCTGTTCTTTGGTAAGATCGAGATAGCAGACGTCAGCGTAATCGAGAATGGGAAGCAAAAGAGATTGTGCGAGAACAACCTAAGTGGCAGTGAGTGGGAAATTTCGAAGGCGCCTTAAAGAGGCTGCCAATAATAATCCTACCAAAATGATAAATGTGGCAGTTTGTTAGTGTGTGGAAAGTTGCACAGGTGGTTTAATCGGATCCAAGTAGAAATCGGAGTTTTTAAATTTGCCATATCGGAGGTGAAGGTGGAGGCAGAAGAGATGTTTTAAGGGCGAGCAGGTCTAATAAAACAAAACAAACTGTATTCTGCCTATTAAATTTAAATTATAAAAAAATTGTAGCTACACCTACCTAATTAAGTGTTAAAAATAAAAATGGTAGCTACACCTACCTAATTAAGTGTTAAAAATAAAAATTGTAGCTACACCTACCTAATTAAGTGTTAAAAATAAAAATTGTAGCTACACCTACCTAATTAAGTGTTAAAATAAAAATTGTAGCTACACCTACCTAATTAAGTGTTAAAAATAAAAAATAACTTATTTAAGAATGAAACAATATATGGACTCAATTCAGTCAAGACAAATTAAGTATCTTTAAAATTAGCAAATTGTACTTAACAAACAAAAGCTTAGCAGCATTATCTCTGTCGAATCAATTTCTTAATGGGCCATAGGCTCGCGCCTCTGAAGAGTTGTTCGCGACTGAGCCTGGTGGACACTAACAATATTGGCTGACAGTCGAGTGCAAGGATTGAAATTGATCACTATTAACTGACATGTTAAATCTGTCAATTAAAAGTGATGGTATGTGCCCGGTGTAAGAAAGCATTTGGGGAGAAATCGCGTGCGAAAAGTTAAAACTTGGTCAGGACGCCCTGACCGCGGCAGCTGAACTTCGAGCTCCGGTACGCGTATTCCAAGAGCAATGTTAAACTCAGCGCTAAGGTGAGCTGGCCCATGCAATGTTTTATTTTAAACTGAAACCATTGCATGCATTGCGCTTGGAACGCTACATACGAAACGAACGCTCTGAATTGTACAATGTTTTCAGAATAAAATCTCTGTGAATTTTGCTAGAAATCGTTGAATCGTCGCTAGCCGAGGTGCTCCAGCTCACCTTAGCGCTGGATTCAACAATGCTATTAAAAGACGCCTCCGGTATAACCTCCGAATTAAAACTGTCGAAGTCGGAGGGGTAAAGTCAAAAAGGAAGTACCGGATTTTCGGAATCGGTGTGGAAGCTCCGTAATATCCCTAATATGTTTGTACAATGGTCCGGTCTTCACGCTGAAACGGCTCAACAGATTTTGTATGTAGACTTTAGGTCCTGGAATAACACATAGGACATTTCACCATCATCAGCTAGCCTTTTATAATAATGTCCATAAAATGTACATAATGGGCCCACTTTAATCTTGTAAACAACTTTTTAGGAATGTAATCTTTTAATCCTCTCAGGAATGTATATTTTTCAAGTAGGGTGTTTGTTGAAGAGCACTCATATCGCTTTTCAATCAATGCAAAGAATACGACTCCGGTTTTTCATCAAAAATCTATTTTTTCCTATTTTGTATGAAAAAGTGATCCTGACCATTTATTTACGAAAATTTTGAAAATTCCTGATTCACGTGTAAGTTTATTTTATATCGGGAGCTTACATTCAAAATTTCGCCCGTCTAATGAGGTATTTTGTTTAAACTTTGACCCCCTTTTAAACCCTTTGAAGTGTGTTTCTTTTCAAAATTCTTCTGTTGGTGTACGTTGTTACCTCTATATAAAAACAGTCTCCAAATATCAAGTCTCTACATTCAGCAGTTAAGAATATACGTTGTTCCGGCTTTGGACCATTTTTAGTAAAGAAGTTTTTCCACTTCTTGTAATTTTTTACCTATGACACTTACAGAACAACTGTGAATGCAAAAAGAGTTGTGAATATGGTCTTCTTTATACTTTTCATAAACACTTTTGCCTTAAAGCGAACTGTAAAAGAAATATTTAGAAGAAAAAAAATTTGGCCCCTTCAATTCAAGATGGCGGCTAACGCTCCCACCCCCCAAAGTCGAAAACTTAGATTTTTCACCAGAGTTTCGACCTAAACAACATAATATGTAAAAATCATTACTACACCACCAAAGCATTTCTCTACTTACTGGAGTAATTGTCAAGACACACCAAGAAAAAATGAATTCTGTCTGTGGTTTGGCATTTCAAACAATTGAAACATACAATTAATTATTGCAGTGTTAATTTTGATTGAACTTTGTACCAATGAATAACATTATTTTTATTGTGTTGTTAGTGACTTTAATACGAAGGAATTTAATAGAGTATCTGATTTCATGTATGATTTCATTAATGTATATATGTATTACTTGACTTTTTATGATGTTGATGACACTCGTTTAAATGGTGACACAATTCTCAGAAATACCTAGATGAATATATATTTCGTACTAGGTTTTGCGCGTTACTTTCTACGCATTCGCATATTAATTTTATTTTGTCGCCTTTTTTATTCAATTAATAATGTTCAATTAATTGTCAGGCCACCCGAGGGTCTCTGACTTGGCTTAACGACTGCTAATTAATCAATAACAGCCGGGACCGACAGTTGAACGTGCCCTCCGAAGCACAGAGCGAGGAAAACCGCACATAACAAGTCATTGGAGCCCAGGATCGAACCCCGGTATCGTTGGATTCTATGTTGCACTATTGAACCGTTAAGCTTCCATCGCTCGCTCGCTCTAATGCATAAAAGTGTTTTACTTCTCTAATTGCCATGTCTATTGTCTCCGAGCCGAGCCTAATACTTAATATATAAGCTATGATTGTTTTTTTCCTCGCAATTAAGGCGCTGTACGTTCTCAAATTTTTGTGTTGCTCGTCAGGTTATGAGGGGGAAAGATGATGCAGCTCGGGATCAGATAAATTGATTGATTTGGGACGACATACGGGGTGTAACGAAAAATCGCTAGACAAGAATCTAGATCAACACAAAATCTTTCTTACGAAGTAAATTCTGGATCGATATTCATTAGATTTTATGAAGTACGAAAAAAATACTTTTGTTCGAGAAATTATAGTGTAATCGTGTTTTCCTGAGGTGAAAATCTAATTAAAAGACTAGATACATACACATACAGACTAGGTACACATAAAAATATTAACGTTATGACTTGATTTACAAGTAGTTAGTTTAATTCCAATACTAGGGTTATTGCTGCTCACGATGTCATAAAACAACGCAATTTATCCTCGACTTCAACATCTATCTACCCTCGCCTATGGCTCGGGCGGATAAATGTCTCTGATAAACTGGTTTGTTTATTCACTTGTTGTACAATCTTCTACAGCGCGTATCAACTTAGCTGAGACGTGAGAACGAACCGCTCGTGGCGTTCTAGGTGGAACCAAAGTCACCGACAGCTCAGAGGATTAGCAAGCTGAAGTGGCAGTGGGCTGGACACATTTGTCAAAGAACGGATAACTGGCTCGGCTTAGCAAACGTAGTATAGGACTCCCGCCGGTCAGGTAGAGTGACGACCTGCGAAAGGCAGCCGGCAGAAAATAGATGAGAAGAGCCGAAGAACGGGCGCTGTTGGGAGAGGCCTAGTTCAGCAGTGGACGAACACAGATGATGATGTAGGGGCTCTGGTGTTCAGTAGTGGACGTTTATAGGCTCATAGGTAGAGTCAAGCATAAGTACTTATTCGAATGGTACAGTCATGATGATGATTTGAAACCTTTGTCTGTCTGTCTGTGGTATAGTAGCTCCCGAACGGACGGACTGACTTCAATGCGTTTAATTTTATTTTAAAGCTGGATTCGGGAGATGGTTCTCAGCCTTGATTGAAAAAATGGGTGCAGCCGTTCCCGAGATATCCAGCTCTACTTCATTCTTTGTGTATGAATCTCGGAAATTGCCACTTCAGCTTGCTTATACTTATAGCTATGTCGGTTACTTTCTCAAACGGTGCTTGTGCGTATTTTGAAATGTTTTTGCTATTCAAATAATAACTCACTAAACATATGTCGCTTGTTATTTTACATAATTAATTCCTATAAAGGATTTAATGATTAATATCTTCTATTGGGGGTAAGCCTTGATAAATTAAGGTATACATTCTGATTCTTATCCATCTATAAAGTGATATTCGTAGGTACTTATTATATCTTATCTAGTGCGTAAACCTTGTTCTGATAATGTTTAATGCGTTTGGAGTTTGGTCACTATGGAGGATAAAACAGATACTACGGGTATATTACTCACTTATAAATAAAATAAATATATTCATGAACAATTCACACCAGTTAGCCCTAATCTAGGATACCCTGTACTATGGGTACTACTGGTAAACATACATTTATACACGGATACAAACATTTCTGCTCACACAAATGATTGCAAATTGCGGGATTTGAACCCGCAACCGTGGGTTGAATTCGCAGTCAGGGTCACTAGCCACACGGCGCACTGGTCGTGAAATCGTTATATAATATACTTTTTTTACATACCTACAATTAACATTACCTTAATACTAAGTGCGTTGGTGTTCACTCCACCACTCGATGAATACATTACCTTATTACTAAGTGCGTTGGTGTTCACTCCACCACTCGATGAAATACCTATTTTCATGTACCTATAGATACTTAAAGTAAAAAAAACATGACTATAAACGTCATCATCATGATCTCATCAGTAGAGTCCACTTAACATAGGCCTCCACAGAGAACGTAAATATATAGGATGTCCCAGGAAGTAGTGATAAGCGAAAGCCCCGAGGTATAGAGCACACTCAGGCGCACCCGAATAACCCCCATGTATGTTCCGCGATTTTTTGTATTTTCAGAGTTATTCCATTTTTGTTTTTTTTTTCACAAAATTCCAGATTACGACACAAACTTAGTAATTTTGACCAAGCTAACAAGTTCCTGTTTGAAGTCACTTTATGCTGTGTTGCCATAAGTTTAGGTCAATTAAGTGTATGGTCATAAGGGACCTCCTAACTTTGAATTGATATTTTGTTCTAAACAAAATTTGAAGTTATTCTTTTATTGTTTTTTTAATAATTTAAATATGTTTTTGTTTCTCATAAAAGGCTCACTACTGAACTACCAAAATTCCAAAAATCTACTGAATCCTATTGTTAGTTTGGTCAAAATTACTAAGTTTGTGTCGAATTCTGGAATTTTGTGAAATAAATTCAAAAATTGTATAACTCCAAAAATATAAAAAATCGCGGAACATACATGGGGGATATTTGGGTGCGCCTGAGAGTGCTCTACCTCGGGACCTCCGCTTATCACTAATATATTAGCCAAAAAATATATATTATTACCTAAATAGCTGTTAGTACCACGCGCATACTGCGCGTGCGCGTCACGGTAAGCAACTGGATAAATATCTATACATGTGCCACATTTCAACCTTGTAGTGTTAATACCTAACTGTCTGTAAAATGACTGTGACATACGAGTACCTACAGAGAGAAGGACACGAAGCAACTGAGTTCCTTATAAATATCTATACATGTGCCACATTTCAACCTTGTAGTGTTAATACCTAACTGTCTGTAAAATGACTGTGACATACGAGTACCTACAGATAGAAGGACACGAAGCAACTGTTTTCCTTATAAATATCTATACATGTGCCACATTTCAACCTTGTAGTGTTAATACCTAACTGTCTGTAAAATGTCTGTGACATACGAGTACCTACAGATAGAAGGACACGAAGCAACTGTTTTCCTTATAAATATCTATACATGTGCCACATTTCAACCTTGTAGTGTTAATACCTAACTGTCTGTAAAACGTCTGTGACATACGAGTACCTACAGATAGAAGGACATGAAGCAACTGAGTTCCTTATAAATATCTATACATGTGCCACATTTCAACCTTGTAGTGTTAATACCTAACTGTCTGTAAAATGACTGTGACATACGAGTACCTACAGAGAGAAGGACATGAAGCAACTGAGTTCCTTATAAATATCTATACATGTGCCACATTTCAACCTTGTAGTGTTAATACCTAACTGTCTGTAAAATGACTGTGACATACGAGTACCTACAGATAAAAGGACATGAAGCAACTGAGTTCCTTATAAATATCTATACATGTGCCACATTTCAACCTTGTAGTGTTAATACCTAACTGTCTGTAAAATGACTGTGACATACGACTACCTACAGAGAGAAGGACATGAAGCAACTGAGTTCCTTATAAATATCTATACATGTGCCACATTTCAACCTTGTAGTGTTAATACCTAACTGTCTGTAAAACGTCTGTGACATACGAGTACCTACAGAGAGAAGGACACGAAGCAACTGAGTTCCTTATAATTATCTATACATGTGCCACATCTCAACCTTATAGTGCTAATACCGAACTGTCTGTAAAATGACTGTAACATACGAGTACCTACAGATAGAAGGACATGAAGCAACTGAGTTCCTTATAAATATCTATACATGTGCCACATCTCAACCTTGTAGTGTTAATACCTAACTGTCTGTAAAATGACTGTGACATACGAGTACCTACAGATAGAAGGACACGAAGCAACTGTTTTCCTTATAAATATCTATACATGTGCCACATTTCAACCTTGTAGTGTTAATACCTAACTGTCTGTAAAATGACTGTGACATACGAGTACCTACAGATAGAAGGACACGAAGCAACTGTTTTCCTTATAAATATCTATACATGTGCCACATTTCAACCTTGTAGTGTTAATACCTAATTGTCTGTAAAATGTCTGTGACATACGAGTACCTACAGATAGAAGGACACGAAGCAACTGAGTTCCTTATAAATATCTATACATGTGCCACATTTCAACCTTATAGTGTTAATATCTAACTGCCTGTAAAATGTCTATGACATACGAGTACCTACAGATAGAAGGACACGAAGCAACTTAGTTCCTTAGAAAACTAACAGTTGTATTAGTCTCCAGGCTGTTATTGATTAATGACAGTCGTTAAGCCACGTCAGGGGGGGCCCTCGGACGGCCTGACAAATTGACACCAGAGGCCCTACCTCACCAACAAGCTTGGTTGATTTTTACCAGGCTTGTCTAGAACATAATAGGCTGATGATAATGATGATGACATGAGATCTTGAAAGAATACTGTGCTGACGATGGTCTTCTCATTTCAGAAACTCAAAATGTGCGGCACCGAAGAAGAGATGAGGGAAGTGGCTGCCAGGATCTGCAGGAACTACCTCCACGGGGCTTGGAAGACGGTGACACCTGCTCAGCTGGAGTTCAGGCGGATCAGGTAATATGAAGCTCTACTGCGTACAAACTCTATTTTGTAGAGGTAGACTTCTGCAGTCCGCCCTGGGGAAGTACAACACCATTGCCAGATATTCAACCGCCATATATGTATGTATCAATCGATTTGTCTTCAAGCATAGAGTCCACTTCCGATCGTAAACTCTGAAAAACTTTGTGTTCATTATTATATTTACCACATCGATGGTCAATTACTAACACTAAAACACGCTCGCCTGCTAGGGCGGGAGTCGCGGCGATGAGAATCTGATCTATTCACTCCCGATCGGAAACTCTGAAAAACTTTGTGTTCATTATTATATTTACCACATCGATGGTCAAATTACTAACACTAAAACAAGCTCGCCTGCTAGGGCGGGAGTCGCGGCGATGAGAACCCGATCTATTCACTCCCGATCGGAAACTCTGAACAACCTTCAACCTTTGTGTTCATTATTATATTTACCACAGCGATGGTCAAATTACTAACACTAAATCACGCTCGCCTGCTAGGGGGGGGGGGGGGGAGTAGCGGCGATGAGAACCCGATCTATTCACTCCCGATCGGAAACTCTGAAAAACTTTGTGTTCATTATTATATTTACCACATCGATGGTCAAATTACTAACACTAAAACAAGTATGTGATAAGGAATCCGTGTCAAGCCGGTTTCTAAACCGGTTTTGACCGGCTCATCATTGATAAAGGAAATTCAATCATTTGTTCACATCATTACGCCAGTAAATAGAGGTATTTGCCTGCCTTTGGTGTAGTAATGATTTTCACATAATATTGTTTAGGTCTAGACTCTGGTGAAAAATCCAAGTGTTCGACCTTGAGGAAGAGCGCAAGCCGCCATCTTGGATTAAAGATTGCGCTCTCTCCCCCAAAGCCGAAAACTTGGATTTTTCATCAGAGGCTAGACATAAACAACATGGGGAGGTGAGAAAAGGGGGGTGAAAATCATAGCTTTGGAACAAATAGACCGATTTAGCTGCGGTTTTTTATATTTTAAGGCTGAGGTAAACGAGATGGTTCTTAGCTATAAAGGGGGGCGAATAGGGGGTGATGATCGTAGCTCCCAAACGAATGGACCGATTTTGATGCATTTTTTTCTGTTCAAAAGCTGATGTGATCGAGATCGTTCTTAGATATATGAGAAGGGGGAGGTGAAAAAAAGGGGGTGAAAATCGTCTTCCAAAGAAATGGACCGATTTAGCTGTGGTTTTTTATGTTTGAAAGTTAGGGTAAACGAAAAGGTTCATAGGTATAAAGTATAAAGGGAGATGGGGGTGCAAATCGTAGATTTCGAATGAATGGACCGATTTAGCTGCGGTTTTTTATATTTGAAAGCTCAGGTAATTGAGATGGTTTTTAGCTATAATGGGGGGGGGGGGGGAATTAAGGTGATGATTCTAGCTCCCAAACAAATAGACCGATATTGATGATGGTTTTTATGTTTGAAAACTGATGTGATCGAGATGGATCTTAGCTATATAGAGGGGCTGGGGGAGGGGAATTAAGAAAAGGGGGGTAAGAATCCTATCTTTCAAACGAATGGACCGATTTAACTGCGGTTTTTTATATTTGAAAGCTGAGGTAAACCAGATGTTCTTAGCTATAATGGGAGAGGGGGGGGGGGGGACGGGAGTGAGGATCGTAGCTCCCAAATGAATGGACCAATTTTGATGCGGTTTTTTTATGTTTAAAACCTGATGTGATCGAGATGGTTCTTAGCTATGGGGGGGGGGGGGTCGAGAAAAGGGGGGTAAGAATAGTATTTTCCAAACGAATGGACCAATTTAGCTGCGGTTTTTCATGTTTCAAAACTGAGGTAAACGAGATGGTTATTAGCTATAAATGGGGACGAGAGGAAATAGCGGTGACGACGACCGTAGCTCACAATCTGTTGGAACGATTTTTATGTTTGAATCGAGATGCTTCCTAGCTATAATGGGGGTGGGAACTTAGGAAGTCAGGGGTTATATAATTTTTAATTTGTGCTTGTTATCTCTCTACTTACTGGCGTACATGGGTTTGTGCTTGTTATCTCTCTACTTACTGGCGTACATGGGTTTGTGCTTGTTATCTCTCTACTTACTGGCGTACATGGGTTTGTGCTTGTTATCTCTCTACTTACTGGCGTACATGGGTTTGTGCTTGTTATCTCTCTACTGACTGGCGTACATGGGTTTGTGCTTGTTATCTCTCTACTTACTGGCGTACATGGGTTTGTGCTTGTTATCTCTCTACTTACTGGCGTACATGGGTTTGTGCTTGTTATCTCTCTACTTACTGGCGTACATGGGTTTGTGTAAAATACATTTTACACTTTTTCCTCCGGAAATTTTATATATGATAAACAAATAATTCATTAAACCATTAAAAAACCTTTAATCCTCAATTCACTATTCACATATCACTGGGTGAAATACGTAAATACCTTCTATGAGTCCCAGGGACTCGCATAATTATTTTAATTGAGTTTTTCAATTTTTTTTTTTTTTTTTTGTATTTTTCTTTTTTATTATTAAGCTACTTAATGGCAAGTGCAAAGGGACAAAATTGAAAATGGAATTGGAGATCCTCTGCAAATTCAAGAAACTTCACTTATTTGTTTCAAACCACATTACTTTTTTCAACACTTCTAATAGTAACATATATTCTTAAAAAAAGGTGTATGATTCCATACAAAACAAAGCTGCAAGTGTATGATTTCATACAAAACAAAGCTGCAAGTGTATGATTCCATAGAAAACAAAGCCGCAAGTGTATGATTCCATACAAAACAAAGCTGCATGTGTACGATTCCATACAAAACAAAGCTGCAAGTGTATGATTCCATACAAAAGAAAGCTGCAAGTGGTCTCGCCCACTATCAATAAACAGCGTCGGCACATACTTTTTGAGCAAACCAAACATATTGGCCTCACACATGTTACGCAAAAGTAAGCAGTCTCTGTTTTTTTTTTGGCAATAACATCTCTCATTCCTGTGTAATTTGTCGTCGATATCGGTCTGACTCATATCTTCAGATTATATTTTTTCATGATGGATGAGATCGTTTTAAATCGGTTTAAAGTTTTGGTATGAGTCCCTGGGCAGGAAATGAATGTTAAAATGTGAAATGAATAGGAATCGTCTATTGCGCCCAATTCGAAGGGTTTACTGGTAGCTATTCAAGGGCTCCTTACCCACCTTCCAGCTCCATCATCAGACGGCCACTAGAGAAGGGTTACACTCAGTTCCTTAAACTCCATTACATATTAGTTACACGAGAACGTAATAAAAGGATGGATCTAATTAACAGTACGAAGATTAGTTACCAGCTCCTCGGGCGTGGACTGCATAAATTAGGTGCAACGCACACAATGTCTTAGTCACATTCGGAGTGGCGTTTGTGTAGCACGTTTTAACTGTGGCCCTTTCACGCTATTACAGTCTGCGTATGTCTCTATTTTTGTTGTTGATGCACGAACGGTGGGATTGTAGCTGTGTGAGTGTGTTTGCTTGTCCATTCTCGATGTTTACCATGTTTTAAAAACCAGTTATATATTTATCCCAAGTAAGTACTGTCACGTACAATAAATGTTAACTGTGTATTTTGAAAAATTATGTACTCACGAGTTCTGTTCAGAGTTATGTCACCACTAGCGCTCGGCGGGTATTTCCGCGAGGAGATTTTGCCGGGATAAATGACGGAATTTTAATTGCATAATGTTTTTATTTCCCCTTTTCTTTCATATTTGCTTGCCGAAATCCCGAATGTGGCGCAACATTATAATTATATTTTTCACCTATATAAGCTTACTAGCCTTCCCGCCCGCGACTTCGTCCGCGCGCACTACTGTTTATCGCGAAAGAAAGCATCCTATGTTCTTCTAGGATGTTAAAAACCAATGCAAAAGTATGTATAGCACCAATGCTCTTGCGTTTTTTGATATACTTGTTATTTCGTTTCCAATACAACCGTTTCTTACAGCGAGTAATAATAAAAAACAGTTTTCCATTGAAAACTTACAATTTTCCGGGATAAAAAGTATCCTATGTTTTATTCCAGGGCATAAGCTATCTCCATTCAACATTCATCAAAATTCCGTCATCGCGTGAAAGCTCCCCAAACAAACAAACAACGTTTCACTTTTATATATTCGTTTGGATATAAATCAAAAAGATATTTATAAATTGACCAGTTTTATACAAAACTATGATCAATTAATGACACTAATATCATAAATGCGAATTACTCTTGTCACTGTGGTTGTTCCCTTGTCACGACTTGAAAACTGTATTTTTTGGCTGTACCGATCGTGATGAAATTTGACTAGGAAATAGCGTATTTCACGAGCAAAGACAACATTATTTACTTTACCCCGGAAAAATGCGGACAAAGTGCGTGCACAGTTAGTGTTTACATCAATTGGAAACTATATGTTTACATTTAATTACACGTGACTGTACCTGCTCGCTATAAACTGCGCAGCGACGCCTTACCGACTCGAATCTTGTGTTAAGGTCAGTCACACAGGTTTTGCATTTTCTGCGACGCCAAATGGTTGATTTTTTATACGTTAACGGTGGCCTCGTCCTACGTACGCAAGGGGACATACCGCACCTTTGCCAGATATAACTGTCAAGCAGTAGTGTGCAAACATTACCGAGCAGGTCGCTCGCCTGATGGTAACCAACGGGCGTCCCATTACAATAGGGTAATATGACAGCGTAAACGAAAAACAAATTAAACTATTTTATGTATTAATAGATTAAATTCCGAATACATAAAACTTGATTAATAGATTAAATTCCGAATACATAAAACTTGATTAATAGATTAAATTCCGAGTAGTATCTCAATCTGATGACCAGAATTCGAGCAATCGAAAAAGAAATCGACGTCTGAACAAAGTTTGATGATTTTGGTACATTTGGTTCTGGAATATCACAGGATCCATTAAGTGACGTTACACGGTCTCCATGACAACTATGCTATGATGGGCGTTTTGACACGGTTCTACTTAACAAATCGGGAAAAAGTTTTTTTATTTTTTTCATAAATAATGTATTTTTTCTAAAATAGATGCTTCTGCGCCCTATCGATTACTTTACGAAAGTTAGTCAAACTTTGAATGGAAAACCTTGGGAGTCACTGCACTGCGCTCGTCTCCAGTACAGTACCGTCAGCCGATGTAGGCAAACGTGAAGTTAGCCGTTTGCCTGCGCATTACCGTTTTTAGTAACGAAATTGTCTATTGCGCAGCCAAACGGCTAACTTCACGTTTGCCTACATCGGCTGACGGTACTGTAATTTCCCTAGATACATTGCCTCAAACCGGATCATCGTTACGCTTGCACACTTTTGCTTGGCGGTATAATGTCTGAAAAAGGTTTAGTACTTCCACATGCGGCCTCCGCTTAGAGAGACCTATAGGGCCTAACACTACCCTAAATTACTGAGCTGGACATAAGATACTTAAAAACCAACATCTCGCAGAAACCCGGGGATGCAAGAGTAGTCCAGTCATATCAAGGGTTTCACCTCGGAATGAGAGATATTACACTGGAAACTTGTATAAACCTTCATATTGGCATTCTAAAAGTTGTTTCAAAGATCTCATAAATTCTCGTGCCTGCGTCTTATGTTACTCAAAGTCACAAAAATATTTATTTTGCAAATATTTCGGTTTCTATCATCACTATCATCATCAACCTCTACTTCTCCACTAATGCACGCCACTGAGCTCGGTCTTCAGCTCTCCACATCCATTTTCTTCCAGCGGCTTTTCTCAGGTCGTCCACTTCACTCACGGTTTCTATGGCTCCAATTATGTTGACATTTATTGACGAAATTGTAGGGTATAAAATTTGTAACAAACATAGTTCCAAACATATATTCATGCGTTTAACCGTTGAATATATGTTTTTGGAATAGAACGCAGAGAACGCGTAGAGATCAGCCTTATATACTGTAATACGAGGTCAACCAAGGTACTGAGCGAGTACCGTGAATACAAATTTTTGCGCTCCCGTTTTTGATGTTTCCCTTGGTCTCCGGTGAACATTTTGCACCGGGGCGCCCCACACATGCTTAAGTTATGTATCGCAGTGCAATGCCAGCGAACAAACTGCTTGCCTCGAGGACACGATGTAATATAAAAATGTTTATTTAAGTAGGTATCTATGTATCCAATATTCCATCTGAGCCACGGCCTCCACCAAGGTCAAACGGTTGCTATTTACATTTTTTGCGTGTTTCGTTCTTCGATCTAAGTTATTGTTGACTGACGAAAAGTCGTTAAGTTTTTATAAATATAGTGAGGTTTTGAATAAGCTTATCTGATTTGTAAAAAGCGAATCTAAAAACGCGAAGTAAAAAGTCTTGGTGACGTTTTAAAAAGTAAATGTGGACTTTAAACGAATAAAATGAAAAGCAATGAGATTTGATTTTAGAGAGAAGAAAGAGATAGATAGACTTTTATATGAGAGTTGTTGAGATTAGGTACTGGCTTCGCCCGCGTGGTTATATTTCTGGGATGAAAGTATCCCAGTATCTATACTTATAAATACAACTTACATTGAACAAAAAAGTCAGTACAAAGAAGAAAATTAAAAAAAAAACATCTTTCTGTTTGTCTGTACGTTTGTTCGCGCATGACGTAAAACTATTGGGCCGATTGCGATGCGGTTTTCTCTGTTGGAAAGCTTAGGGTTTGACTTAAAAACTGGGGTACTTGGTGTCTCAATCCAATGATGCCGAGCAGTCGATAAAAACTTTTTGACGGCTAAACGAATATTGGTATTTTCGGTCTTGGAATAGTACGTAGAGTACTTTTAACCTGGAGAAATAACCACGCGTGCGAAGCCGCGGGTACAGCTAGTGTGATATATAATAAATTCATTCAGTCATTAAATAGTTTAATTTATCGATTGCTCGTTCAGTCATTAAATAGTTTTATTTATCGATTGCTTGGCTTCCACTCATAGCTTTGAGATGCAAATTACACTAGGTTTCAATTAAAACTCTGAGCCATCCAATAGTGAAACCCGCATTGCAATCGATCCATTAGTTTTTACGTGATACGCCCACAAATTTGTATTTACGGTTGGATTCTGTCTCTTACTATGGAATTTGTTCAGAGTTGACGCGGGTGTAATAACCTATACAGATACAATCCAGTAAACCCTAGAATAGTGACAGGTTTGTAAATAAATGCGCACTGATTGAAGACATTTTGTCTTCAGGCACTGTGGTATGGCCGACGAGAAGACTTGACGAAGCTTGCCGAATGCTGCCCAACCCACCTGAATTCTTCTTTTGGCTTCCTTCTCAAAGTTGTTCTTACCTAGTTGCAATATTTACCAAAGATAAACATATTGTTGCACAACTTCAAGAGGTACACCATTAACTACAATCGTTAATGGGGTCAATAAGATCGTTAAACATTATCTTGGTTTTATCTTTGCTCATTCCGAGACCGATGCGTCGAGAACCACTACTAAACTGGCCTTCAAACTTAGTACCACTTTTTTAACGTCGCGTATCACGTCACAGACAGACATTAACGTGATACGCGAACAGACAGACATTAATCCTTTCATAGTCCAGGGTCCCTCGTGCCCTATGTGGTACCCTTGTTTATGGCTGTGAAAGGGTTAACGTGATACGCGAACAGACAGACATTAATCCTTTCATAGTCCAGGGTCCCTCGTGCCCTATGTGGTACCCTTGTGTATGGACTGTGAAAGGGTTAATCCTTTCATAGTGAGGGACCCTGGACTATGAAAGGATTAATGTCTGTCTGTTCGCGTATCACGTTAAAACTACTGGAACACTTGCAATTCGGGTATCACTATTGGATAGCTTAGGTTTTGACTTAAAAACTTTTGTTTAACTTTTATGTCTTCAAAGTTAAAAGTGTCATGTTCTTCCTTTTGTCCTTATATGACTTTGATCATTCTTTCACTGGACTATACAAATAAAAAAAAAGTTAAAGAAACTTCAGATAATAATTTTAAAATACATATTCAATAACCCCGTCCTATGGTGAACTTTTTTTCTTCATATTTCGTTATTGTTAAACATCTAGTACGAGTATCTTACGACAAAGTACGAGTACCTTTACAAAATTTGCCTTATTTCAACCTTGTATCTGAATAAAATGTCTGGGACATACAGACGGACATGATACAACTGTAAGGATTTCTTGTTTGTCTACAGAACCCTAAACGATTGGACGTATCATTGAGTAAGTTGACTATAATTACTGCGTAGGCACAAAATGTGACAACATTTTACAACACAAATATAGGACGCAGGAAAAATACCGACAGATAACGAAACGAGCACAGTAATAATGATGATTGTTCTGTGGCAAACGGTGATGTCTGATAACGATGTGTACATTGCACTTGAGTTTATTGTAGTTAAAAAGGTTTGGTTACGGATATTACGCCGATAAAAAGAGACGGGGTTCCAAAAAAAACGGCTTACAACGTGTCCGTGGTGTGACATTCCCATAAATGTGTCCACGAATGTGACAATCTATAATACCTATAACTTCGAGCCAACAACTAACTAAAAGGAGTTTGTTGTCTGCGCGAAGGCTTACAACGTGTCCGTGGTGTGACATTCCTATAAATGTGTCCACTAATGTGACAATCTATAATACCTATAACTTCGAGCCAACAACTAACTAAAAGGAGTTTGTTGTCTGCGCGAAGGCTTACAACGTGTCCGTGGTGTGACATTCCTATAAATGTGTCCACGAATGTGACAATCTATAATACCTATAACTTCGAGCCAACAACTAACTAAAAGTCTTGCGAAGACTTTGTCTGCGCGAAGACTATTTTTTTTGGTAATGTTTATTTCAAAACCAACATTGTTTCAAAACCAACATAGTCACAAAACCAACATAGTCACAAAACCAACATAGTCACAAAACCAACATAGTCACAAAACCAATATAGTTTCAAAACCAACATAGTCACAAAACCAACATAGTCACAAAACCAACATAGTCACAAAACAAACATAGTCACAAAACCAACATAGTCTCAAAACCAACATAGTCACAAAACCAACATAGTCACAAAACCAACATAGTCACAAAACCAACATAGTCACAAAACCAACATAGTCACAAAACCAACATAGTCACAAAACCATAATAGTCACAAAACCAACATAGTCACAAAACCAACATAGTCACAAACCAACATAGTCACAAAACCAACATAGTCACAAAACCTACATAGTCACAAAACCAACATAGTCACAAAACTAACATAGTCACAAAACCAACATAGTCACAAAACCAACATAGTCACAAAACCAACATAGTCACAAAACCAACATAGTCACAAAACCAACATAGTCACAAAACCAACATAGTGACAAAACCAACATAGTCACAAAAAAAGGTACTTACTAAAAAAATATTATAAAGCAGTACAATAACGATCTAAGTGACTTACAATAAGCTACTGAACAAAAAATGGCGTATGTTGTCAGTTTGTTTGTTTTCGCATCACGTCAAACTACTGGATTGATAGAAATGCGGTTTTCACTGTTGTATAGCTTAGGATTTTACTTAAAATCTAGTATACTTAGCATTTCTATTCGAAGAGTAAAAACCGAGCAATCCATAAACAATTTGACGGCTGAGTGACTTTTTTGATATATTATTATCGTGGAATAACACATAGGATACTTATTAGCTACTAGCTGTACCCGTAGCTTTGCCCGCGTGTTCATTCCATTTAAAAGTGACTAAGTGTTATTCCAGGACCAAAAGTACCTACAAAGTACAATATACTACATTTCTTCAAAATTCGTTCAGCCGTCAAATAGTTTTTTATCGATTGCTCGTCAGCTAATCATCGCTTAAGATACCAAGTACTCCAGTTTTTAAGTCAAAGCCTAAGCTTTCTAATAGTGAAAACCGCATAGCAATCGGTCTAGTAGTTTTACGTGATGCGCGAACAAACATACATACAGAGAGAAAGAAAATTTAAAAAAAATGTTATTTTCTTGTTCAGTAGCTTATTTTAAGTACCCTAGACCATTTTGATTAATATGTTCCTTTTACAGACTTTTTGGTATATATTGCTTTATTAGAAGTAAGAATATGGATAGATATAGACAGATTTTCCCAGAATGTTTAAAAAATGCCCAATATGAAAGGTAAATATGGTAATAACTATTGAAAATTTTTTAGGCCCTTTATTCGTGATGCCTTGAAAACCTATCTGTCTTAATCATCTTCAGTGGTGACCCAACATGGCCGTGATAGGTTAGAAAATTAAGGCAGGAGCGAAGCGTAGCGAGACCTATCAAGGCCATGTCGGACTGCCACTGAAGGTTGTTGACAGAAATCTATCTATTTTGCGGTAGCGTTGTGTGGTGGTTCATTTTCAAAATACGCCGTGCGAAATCTTAAATTCAAAAGAATACCCGATCTCAGCTCGGCCAGTGGCGTCTTAAGGGACCAACCCTAAAGGTATATGTACTTTCGAAGAATACATTTTCACTTTCTGGATTTGAAAACATACACGACGCCAACACGGTCTCTGACATCATGAGCGTTGTGTAGATGTATATTTTCGAAATACGCAACGACGTCTGCCCTCACTTTAGAGCATCACGGAAGAACCCGTGGTTGCGTGGACGACCGGGGGTGTTCGGGTTAGTAGGTGTTATGGCGCCTTGCTCGCCCTCACGCACGGCTGTGGTTGTTAATAACATAAGCTGGAAGTACCTCCACGCTGTGAAGGCGGTAACAGATTGATAGAAACAAGAAGTTTTTTATCCAATCCTACCAACAAAAGTCAGTTCATCTCACAGACCATATCTGTGGTTCATCTCCTTACTACCTTAAAAAACTTACCTCCTCTCAAAATGTTACCGCCTTCACAGCGTGGAGGTACTTCCAGCTTATGTTATTGACAAAAACAAATTATTTTTTTATATAATCTCCGACTTCCACAACCTCCATTATAGCTAATAAGCATCTCGATCACATCATCTTTCAAACATTAAAAACCGCATCAAAATCAGTCCATTCGTTTGGGAGCTATGATTCTCCCCCCTCCCCCCTTACTCCCATTATTGCTAAGAATCATCTCATTCACATCAGCTTCAAAACTGAAAAAATGCATCAAAATTGGTTCATTCGTTTGGGGGCTACGATGCCACAACGGATACAGTGAGTGATACATACAGTGCCTAAATTTGTAGCAACTCTCTATTTGGAGTTCGTGGGTTAATAAAATATTTGAGTTTTTAGTTACTATTTTTTCTATTTTTCTTTTAATTATCCCATCATGCATAATAACTTATATTTTCACTTTTCCAAAGTTTGTAGCTCGAAAACGGTTGAGAATTAGGAAAAAGTGTGTAGGATAAAAGTTGTAGAAAATTTTATGAGTAGTCTCAGAAACCATTTCCCTACAACGCACCGTTTTTGAGATATTAGTGAAAAACCCTAAAGTGGGAACTTTGTGCCCCCTCCCCACCCCGGCTCACCTCCTAGACGTCAGGAAATTTAGTGTGTTAACTCCCAAAGCACCCTGAACAAGTTTCTGAAGGAATCGATAAGGCACCTGCTCACGCACCCTATTTTTGACTGGACAATAAACAAAATATACGCATTGAAAAATCGATTCAAAAGATTCAATACGCATTAAAAATCAATCAATTCAAATCTTTTTGCCACAGACACACAGACGTTCCTCAGACGTTCCTACAGACAGATAGACACATATTGAAGACCAGTGATTTCCTGGCCTTTAAAACCGGAACACAAAGAAACTAAACGACAAGACGTTTTGGCTTCTTCCTAGCTAATCCTCATCTTACCTTATCCACAGCGGCGGTCTATCCAACTTCTTGTACTACTTGGCGTTGCCTGAAGACAGCAACAAGTTGGGAGGGTATGCAGGCCGAGACAGCTCGCCCGAGGCGGAGCCCGACACGCCAGGACGCCGTGAGCGCTCCTCCATAGTCAGCAGCATCCCCTACTCCATAGACGAGCCTAAGAAGGTAAACTGAATTACTACCCAAATTTTCACTTCCCCAGTTGACTATCCAACACACCATGGCTGACTACCCAAGTCATTCCAGTCATCTACCCAATACACTCCAATAAACACCCACACAAATAACACCCTCTTGTTGATTGACATTTGAAGGGTTAACTACCCCAGACATTATATTTGTCTATCCAATCCATCCTACATGACTACCCACTACATTCTATCCACCAACCAAAAAACTATAAATTGATAGTTTTTTTTTTTTTTTTTTTATTAAACCATAAAACCGACCGACCGACCGATGGATATAAGTTAGTTATTAACATTGTAGGCTAAAGAAGTTGTTAGAATCTGTGATCTTTCTCATTAAAACTGTATATTGGCTATAAGTTTGAAACATCAAGGTTGGTCAAAATTATATTTTGATACATACTAATCTGTGCGCGAATACACCGGCTTTTATCTTAAAAATTTGGATTTCAATTTGCTAAACTTTGAAAAGTACTACCCATTCCATTACCCTACTTAAACTACCCAAGCAAGGGCGGCTAACCACAATGAACTACCCGAGCCACCTCTAAAGCACCCCATTTCATCCTCAGGTTCTCCTCCGGATATACGGGCAAGTACACGGTGAGCGGGCCATGGACGCAATAGTAACCGAATCAGTTATATTCACACTTCTGTCTGAGAGGCGGCTGGGACCCAAGTTGCATGGTGTATTCAGCGGTGGCAGAATAGAGCAATTCCTTCCGGTGAGTGTTTGTTTATCTCAATGGATTTTTTATTCAGGGAATTGGCAGCATTTTCCTGTGTATTAATAAGAACTACTGTGAAAACGAAGCCGCTCGTTGTAGCATTCTATGGCAGTCGTTAAGCCTTGTCAGGGGCCTCGGGTGGTGTTAACCTTGACGCCAGAGGTCAACACTAAATCATATGACAAGCAAGCAAAATTAGAAAGATTTAGGAGTGTTAACCTGTAGCAGAATTGAGGATTACCTGCTGATATGTTTTCTGATATTGGAACGCACTTTGGTGGTGCAAAAATAATTGTTATATTCAAATGGATGTCGAGACGAGCAGTTCGTTCACGTGATAGTAAGTGTCACTCCTGTTAATTGTAGTGCCACCCAAAACAGATTTGGATGATAATTTTATTTCAAACTAGCTGTGTCCGCGGCTTTACCTGCGTCGTCATTTATCGGGGCTATGATTACTATTCCAGGACCTATAATACCAATACTCAAAATTCGTTCAGCCGTCAAATGGTTTTTTATCGGTTGCTCGTCTTCTACTCATCAGATTGAGATACTAAGTACACCAGTTTTTAAGTTAAACACTAAGCTATCTAACAGTGAAAACCGCATCGCAATCGGTCGAGTTTTTTTACGTGATGCTCGAATAAACAGACCTAAAACAACATATATTCTTTATCAGTAGCTAGTAGGTCCCCTAGTCCATTTTTTTTATTTGTTTTCATTGTACAGACTTTTTTTAGTTACTATGCTTTGTTTATAAGTATAAAAGGTAGACTTCAAGTGTAGTCCGATTTCAAAATTGGTTGAGTGGTCTTATAGTAAATCAATTTGAGGTCGGTTTTATGGTTATATTTTTATTTTTGAGGTTTCTTTGCGTGGATATCATTACATAAATTATTGAACGACAAGACTATAGAAACAATACGAGTCCTCCACGCCAAGCTGCGAAATCTACGAAGTGACAACATTTCAAATTTTTAACAATACATTTTTTTTAAACTGATTGAATATTGTAAAATAAGATGTACGTATTTTTTATTTTTCCAGTCTATGCTATATTTTCCGAGAAATTATTCAAAATTAGCTTATTCTAAGAGGAAGTAACTGCCAGAATTCGGTGTTATGAAAAAGATTACTGAAGCCACATTCGAAAAAAAATACATTTATATATCTGTCAAAGTCAGGCTCTAGAGTAGTATTTTTTTCTTTACAGACAACTGAATTTTTTTATTCCACCGAACTCTGCTTGGTTGAGAGTTATTACATAATATCTTTGTAATAACTCTCAAGTTTCTAGTTACTGCACTAAAAATTATGGAAAAATAATAATAATGATCAGCGTCGCAATATCTCGAAATGGTTTTCTAATTTCATTGCCTTATAAAATACTAGCTGATGCCCGCGGCTTCGTACGCGTTGTCATTTCTCTAGGTTAAAACTACTATATTATGTGCTATTACAGGACCTAAAATACCAATATACCAACATTTGATCAAAATTCCTTCAGCCGTCAAAGTTATTTTTATTGATTGCTCGACTTCTACTCATCGGATAGAGATACCAAGTACCCCAGTCAAACCCTAATCTATCCAACAGTGAAAACCGCATCGCAATCGGTCTAGTAGTTTTTACGTGATGCGCGAACAGACACGAATTTTAAAAATGTTATATTCTTGTTCAGTAGTTTTAAGTACCTTAGACCATTTTTTTTAATTATCTTCTTTGTACAGACTATTTCGTTCTTATCGCTTTATTATAAGTATAGATAGATGAAGACTTGTCAATTGGGAAATAGACAGAGAAACGCAGAAATAATAGGAAGGTCTTGTTCGGTGTCTTTTGGAGCGGTGTGATTTTAGACGCCCAATGCCGTCGTTGAACACTTCTTTGACGTGTTTTTTTTTGTTTGTTTAACAACATAGATAGATAGATAGATAGATAGATAAACGCTTTATTGCACTGTTGCGTTAGTGTTGCAATTAAATCATACACAAGAATAAACATTTAACTTAAATAAAGTACAATGGGCGCTCAACAATCATATACAATCGCTTAAAGCGATTTCTCCAGACAACCGTTGAATGGAGAGGAATACATTTAACAAGCTTTATCGCTAAGGATTATTCCGCTCAATAAAATATCAATACAGAGAATTAGGAATGAATCTTACTAAAACTAAACATACACTTATTAATAGCTAGGTTTGCATTCCAATTTATATAATTGATATAACATTTTAGCCGTTTCCGACAACGGATAGGCCAAAAAGCAAAACAAGCGCCTAACTGTTTCAACAACAACTTCTCCGAAACCGAAACACTTCGTCCTGGACACACTCCGTCAGAATGTGATAAATATCCTCGGGAACACCACAGTCGCGTCAATTCGGAGAGGGAACTTCGAATCAAGAGTGCGAATTTCTTCGAAGTGATATGTCCGGAACGTAGTCTCAGGGCTAACACCATGTCCGTTCTATTTGACCTACTATTGTGTGTCCAGGGTATTCTTGGCGGATGTGGTTGGACAGTTTTATGCCCTTCTCCTTGGAATGTTAATAAAAATGTTCACTTCATAGATTGTAACATTGTTTTCTTCTTCACCATCTGACTACTGATGGACGTAGGCCTCTCCTAATGCAAGCCACTGAGCTCGGTCTTCTGCTCTCCTCATCCGTTTTTTTCCGGCAGCTTTTCGCAATTCGTCTCTCCACCTGTCCACAGGGCGTCCTACACTACGTTTGAATAGACGTGGTCTCCACTTGTCTACCCCAACGGTTAGCGGTTCTTCGGAAAATGTGACCAGCCACTTACTTATCCTTAGAGATGTCGGTTACCTTGGTTCTCCGCCGCATATCCTCATTGCGAATCTTGTAAACTCTAAGCATAGATCTCTTCATAGCTCCGTAGCTCCATAATTGTTTTCTTAACAACCGGATACAGTCAGAATAGTAAGAACTAAGAAAGGGTGTTGTAAACTACCCCGTCACAACACAAGCTTGTTACGCAATAGTAGTTTATGAAACGGTTGCATAATAAGGGGCATTAAAACACGAGAGTGAGTTTAAAAAACGAGCCGTAGGCGAGTTTTTTAATAGTTTCATTCGAGTATTTTATTACCTAGTTAAGTGCCGTTTCATACACTACTTTATCTACACTCATGCAATAGGAACTAACATTTAATGGAAAAAAAAATAATGTCGTAACATTTTCTTGATTTTTCTGGTAAATGTTCGTTCGTCATGCTCGTTGCTGTTTCCGTGATTGCTGCTGATGAAACAATGTTGCTGAAGTTGTGAAGGTGCTGTTTCAGGTGGAGTCAAATTCTCCTCAATAACACTGCTGTCGGACATTTTTAATCAAGATAAAACTTTTTATCAAGAAAAACACATTAAATTAGTTAGGTACTAATGTAAAGTTAATTATGGCGCCAAAATCCCGTCCCTATCGAATTGGCGCGCATACGGTCTAATACGCGCCCCCATAGATAATAAATGGCGCAAAACTCTCGAAGTGCGGAGCCATCGTGGTGCTTTCATGAGAAAATAAATAAATTATAACACTGTTTAGTCCAAAAAACAGTCTTAAAATTATATATTTTTTCGTGCCGTGGGTAATGTATATCATTATGCCACCATTTTTGAGTTCATAATCCGGATTTTACGATATGAGTGTAGATAAAACTATTAATGGTGTAACTTGTGGCGTTGAAAGGGTTATAAGAGTTTATCTATCTCGTTTTAAAATATCGTTTCAGGCTCGACCCCTGCTAACGACGGAGCTAGGCGAGCCCGCTTACTCGATGAAAATCGCAGAGAAGATGGCGGCCATACACTCGATGGACGTCCCGCTGACCAAGGAGCCCAACTGGCTCTGGAAGACGATGGGCAAGTGGATCAAGACCGTGCGCGAGGAGCGGCTGTCCAACACTTACCACGCTAAGGTGAGTTTTAGTACTTTCCTAGTCAAATCATAGAATTTTTCCATATGTAAAATTTTGATTGCGGACGAGTCTTGAACCGGCACCATCCATGCCTCTGCGCGGCTCTTTACCAGTTAAGCCACTGTAACCACTACATCACACTAAAAATATATCCGTCTTTACGGTGACGGTAGCGCCCCATCTATTGATTAATTAATAAATTATCTTTACGGTGACGGTAGCGCCCCATCTATTGATTAATTAATAAATTATCTTTACGGTGACGGTAGCGCCCCATCTATTGATTAATTAATAAATTATCTTTACGGTGACAGTAGCGCCCCATCTATTGATTAATTAATAAATTATCTTTACGGTAACGGTAGCGCCCCATCTATTGATTAATTAATAAATTATCTTTACGGTAACGGTAGCGCCCCATCTATTGATTAATTAATAAATTATCTTTACAGTGACGGTAGCGCCCCATCTATTGATTAATTAATAAATTATCTTTACGGTAACGGTAGCGCCCCATCTATTGATTAATTAATAAATTATCTTTACAGTGACGGTAGCGCCCCATCTATTGATTAATTAATAAATTATCTTTACGGTGACGGTAGCGCCCCATCTATTGATTAATTAATAAATTATCTTTACGGTGACGGTAGTACAAACCAAATACCTAGGATTTACCCTTGATTATCGACTGAGATTCGACAAACACGTCAAAGTAGTCCGTAACAGGGCGTCCTTCTTCCAAGGCCGCCTCTACCATCTCTTAGGCAAGCGGAGTAAAATGTCCCTTAGGAATAAGGTGACGCTTTACAAAGCCTGCATCCGCCCAGTCATGACTTACGCGTCTATAGCATTCGCGCACGCCGATCCGGAAATCCTGGAGCCGCTCCAGGTAGTCCAAAATAAATTCCTTCGAAATGCAGTCGGCGCTCCCTGGTATCAGAGGAACGCCGACCTGCACCGCGATGTCGAGCTTCCCTCGATCAGTCAATTCATGAAAGATGCCTCTCGCCGCTACTTTGATGCGGCGCCCCACCACCCCAACCCGCTCGTAGTAAAAGCCTCCGACTATACGACAGACAGTATCGCCCTCCGTAGACGTCCCCGCGATGTCCTGGACGATCCGGACGACGCCATCGCAGTCAAAGTACTGGCAGCGATGGCCTCGTCCAATTCGACCACCTCTGGCAACCCGCCAGGGGTATCAACACACTTAGACACAGACACCGACCTCGCCGGCGAGGTCGAAGGTCCCATAACACATAGTCAGATATTATTCGCTTACGAGTTTCTTGCCGATTCTTCTCGAAGGTGTATTACGAATCGGCGGTCAGTTATAATAATCAATGAAAGGGCACCTAGCCATTGTTCAGGGCCCCCTCGATCACTACTTAACGGTAGCGATCCAGGGGTGTTTAGTTCGTTACCCCCGTAATCAGACGGCCGTCCAAGCCGAGGGCCGTAACCCCTGGGTACCCTCGTGCGGGTCGTCTAAATTTTAACTTTGGCGTGCGCCTTCTGCGTCACGCATTGCGGCGGAGTGCTTGTAAGCGCCCGCCCCACCGTCCGGTTCAAGCTGTAGAGGCCAATAAGGCCAACAGCATTAGTCATTCCTAAAAAAAAAAAAAAAAAAAAAAAAAAAAAAAACACGGTAGCGCCTCATCTATTGATTAATTAATAAATTATCTTTACGGTGACGGTAGCGCCCCATCTATTGATTAATTAATAAATTATCTTTACGGTGACAGTAGCGCCCCATCTATTGATTAATTAATATATTATCTTTACGGTGACGGTAGCGCCCCATCTATTGATTAATTAATAAATTATCTTTACGGTGACAGTAGCGCCCCATCTATTGATTAATTAATAAATTATCTTTACGGTGACAGTAGCGCCCCATCTATTGATTAATTAATATATTATCTTTACGGTGACGGTAGCGCCCCATCTATTGATTAATTAATAAATTATCTTTACGGTGACGGTAGCGCCCCATCTATTGATTAATTAATAAATTATCAACCTACAAGGTTAAAAAGTTTAGATAGAATAGTACAAAATACATACGCACCGAATTTGAAGTAAGCCATTGAAATAAACTGTATTCGACTTATTTATTTATTTATTCTTTAGCACACAAATACAATGTACAAGGAGGACTTAATGCTAAGTAGCATTTTCTACCAGTCAACCTGGAAGTGCAAGAAAAATGGTAGCGGTGCAGTAAAAAATAATAATAACGAACGTGAATAGAAATAGGTAGCTTGCTAAAAGAATACATAAGAATATTATAAGTAATACACTAATATATAAACATTTATAATAATATTATTATCATTTATCATTAAGTACGACAGGAGAAAAAAAAAAGAAGATAATTAAAAATAATTAAAAAAAAGAGTTTATAAAGTATCCATACTATATATCTAGGAACAAATAAGGAAAAAAAAGAGAGAAATTATGAATGATGAACTTATCAATCAACATTATTATCTAAATTTATGAGATATCTTCTGTTTACTTCTAGAACGAAGAAGAGACGCGAATAATTACGGAGCTGCAGAGCGTGGAGTTCGACAAGGAGGTGGAGTGGTTGAAGAAGTTCCTCGCGACCGTGCAGTCGCCGGTCGTGTTCTGTCACAACGACATGCAGGAAGGTGAAAGCTATGAAAAACAAAAAAAAAGTTGTATACAAAAACTTATCAAAATAGCTATGAAAGCGGTATACTATGGCGCGTTGGAACCCAACTATACTGGTTTCAATCCTCGGCCCGTCAATACCTTTTCTAAGTGCGGTTTCCATCGCTCCGTGCTTCGGAGGGCACGTTAACCTTTCTATGCAGTCTATTATTGATTAATAGCAGTCGTTAAGATATGTCAGAGGCCCTCGGCCTGACAACCTCTGACACCAGAGGCCAGCACTACCTCACAAGCAAACATACCTCATCGTCTCACTTTTAATACCTTTATAATTACAATAATTAACATCCTTGTTAATAAAACCAAAGTTTCTTAATGACACCGTTCCCCTCGATTCAGGTCTTCATATGCTTCTCATCATCAGACCCTCAGATATGCGGGTGCGAAGAATAACATAACATTAGAGAACAAATTCTACAGTTTCTAACTGCTCCCGAGATCCCTTCACAAAGAGTGATCAGCGCTGAATGTCTTGGGAACGGCTGCACCGATTTCTTATATACAAAAATAAGAACCATTTCGTCAATTTCAGCTTTCAAATAAAATAACCGCATTGAAATCAGAGCATCCGTTTGAGAGCTACACACACTGACATGAAAAGCTTCAAACCTATTATCATCATCATCATCATCATCAGCCGGTAGATGTCCCCTGCTAAACATAGGCCGTCCCGCACTCTGTCTCCAGGTCCGTGGTCGCCACTCGATAACCTTTCCTCCCAACGGTTACCGAAACAACATTATAATAGCCCTGTTTGGGGGTTAAGTAACAGTCTTTGCCCACCCCACAATAACAAAAAGAGCCGCAATGAGGACGCTGACTGTGAGACTAGTCCACAAGGAGCTACGGGAGCCGAAGATCGGGCTCAGTGAGCGCCTTGCGAGAGGCCTATGTCCAGCAGTGTCCACTGCTAAATATATTAATAATATAATAAGATGATAATTATGAATAAACATTATGATATATATTAACACTGTATTGTCCCTTTTCCAGGAAACATCTTGATCCTAGAAGGGTCCCTGCCGCCCACTGACGAGGAGTCAGGGCTCTCAGCCGCCTACGTGAGTGCGTACGCCGGTATCGACCAAAAGGACATGGTGGAAAACTTTGAGGATGCAGTCACCTCCGACAGGTAATTCCTAGACTGACCAAACAATATCCCCGACAGTACCTAAACAATATCCCCGACAGTGACCGTTCAATTTCACCGACAGTAACCAAACAATATCTCCGACAGTGACCATACAATATCTCCGACAGTGACCATACAATGTCACCGACAATAACCAAACAATATCCCCGACAGTGACCATACAATGTCCCCGACAATAACCAAACAATATCCCCGACAGTGACCATACAATGTCCCCGACAGTAACCAAACAATGTCCCCGACAGTAACCAAACAATATTCCCGACAGTAATAATAACAATAATATAATCATATTTTCGGAATAACTCACAGTGACCAAACATAATCCATGCCAATGACCAAACAGTTCTCCTTGTGGTGGTCAAACGCAGCACTGAACAAACAACCTCGATATTTTTATCTATACTAATTGACCAAGCGAGCACGAAGCGCGAGCGAAGCGTCTCCGTTTCAGCTTGGGCAAAAATGCTTTCGTATGTCCGGATGTCTGTCTGTCCGGTTAATTCTCTGTTCTCCTGTACAGGTCGCATTTCTCAACCGAGCTAGACGAAACTTGGTATACAGGATAAACGAATTTTTAAAATTTTTTAGGCGTCGGTGATTTTTGATTGGGTCCCACTTCCCTCAAAAAGGGGGCTAGTGAATATCTCCGCCTTATTAGATTCGATTTCGATAGTTATTATTTTATTTAAAAGGTAGTAACTTTATATTAGTCTCATAAGAAATTGGTGAAGATCTGATGAGGATCTTCGGCGTGATAAGCAGAATAACTTCTCTTTCTTAGAAAGACCTTTCTATGATATTTTTCACTAGGTAGGGATTGATGGAGCACCTTGGTTATTAATATTAGTTTTACAATAAGGTAACTAGATGGCGCTACTGTGCACCGCTAGATTGTTTGCAAAAAAGTTTGTACGCGCTAGGTTTACTCAAAGAGCCACTAGTATTATGAACAGAAAAACTAAGAAACTATTGTAAGCAACATTATCAGCGAGTAGCACGGGCTGTATTTTATTTTTCAAAAAGTAGATATCGCTACGAAAATGGCAATAATGTAACCCAAGAAATTAAAAAAATGCCTATAAAAGTCATTATTTGACGTGCGCTGCGGAAACTATTGACGATACATAATATAAATTACTACATGTTTAAAGTACTCATAATTACACACAAAATTGTCAGCGAAGCTTATGTCTTACTATAGTTACTTAACTATAATCGTGACTGTGACTTCACAATAACCGTTTTTTGTTCAAATTAGTCAACAAAAAACGGGTAGAATCGAAAGAAGATCGCATTCGTATCAAGATAACAATATCCCCGACAGTGACCAAACAATATTCCGGACAGTGATCAAACAATATCCCGGACAGCGATCAAACAATATCCCCGACAGTGATCAAACAATATCCTGGACAGTGATCAAAGAATATCCCGGACAGTAATCAAACAATATCCCGACAGTGATCAAACAATATCCCGGGCAGTGACCCAACAATATCCCCGACAGTGATCAAACAATATCCCGGACAGTGATCAAACAATGTCCCCGACAGTGACCAAACAATATTTATAACATGACCGATAAATCACTCTCGCCTAATAATACTCTTATCTTTCTCGCTCCCTCCGCTTAACGCTCTATCTTCCCATCTCCCTCCAGCATAATGTCCGGCATAAGCGACAGCGGCGAGCCGCAGCTGGTGTTCATAGACTTCGAGTACTGCGCGTACAACCACCGCGGGTTCGACATCGCCAACCACTTCCAGGAGTGGAGATACGACTACACCAACCCCAACTACCCCTTCTACCACGAGTTGGTAGAAAATACGCCTAATTTGGAACAAAAGGTGAGTTTATTGGTCTAAAAAATATATATGAAAGATCTACGCCTAATTTGGAACGAAAGCAGAGTGAATGAGAGGAAAAAATATATATGAAAGATCTACGCCTAATTTGGAACGAAAGCAGAGTGAATGAGAGGAAAAAAATGTATGAGTAAAATATATATGTATTTTTTTATACATATAAAGTTTTTTATATGAATGGGGAATTTATGTTTTACTAGCATTTTTCGTGCGACTTTGTCTACGTGGACAAAAACCTAGTGACATTCATTTTACTTGACTGAACGAAGAACCGACAACCGCTGGGGAATAAAGGTTCTGGAATGGCAACCAAGAACAAGCAAGCGAAGTGTGGGGAGACCCCCCACACCATGGACCGACGACATTGTAGCCATCGCAAGTGGATGGAGGTGGCACAAGATCGCTCGTCATGGCGCTGTTTGGGGGAGGCCTATGTTCAGCAGTGGACTTCTAAAGGCTGACCTGATGATAATGATGATCGAAGGGTATTGTGTTTATCAGCCTATGAAATTGTGTATGTCTGTTCCATTATATAGACTAAACGCGTAGACCGATGTTGATGATTCTTACGTCAATCTATTAGGTATCACTGAATAGGTATTTGAAAATCATCTTTAGGTTTCTGTTATCATTTGTCATTTCCAGTGACCATTTAGGATCTATAACGATTTAAAGTTGGTTAGCAACCATTCCCAGCCGGGTTTTTCATTTCGAGTGACATTTAGGATCTATAACGATTTAAAGTTGGTTAGCAACCATTCCCAGCCGGGTTTTTCTATGTGCGTGTATTTTCTTGTTGTAGTGTTGAACATTGTATTATGTTGGCCTCCCCTGTAAAAGGTGAGATAGAAATTTGGATTCCATCCCTATAGAGGTGGTTAAGTTTGTATAAAAGAACTTTGTTTGTTTGTGTCCTCGCAGGAAAAACTGCGCGGCGTAGCTAGTAATAGTATAGAAGATGATTGTACAAAAAAAATAAGAATGAAAGTTTTGTATTTTTTTCCAAAAAGGTTGAATTTGTCTGCCACTACGCAGCTTGTGTGTTATATGCTTTTATTTTAGCTGCCGCCCGCGCCTCCGTCCGTGGATCATACATATGGACCATAACATGGCCGACCCTCGCCCCGCGCCGATTTGTCAAACAAAGATGGCGGAAAGTGACAAAAAGTATACTTTGAATTAGGATTTATGTAATTTATTGTTGGTTTTTTGTTGTTGGTTGGTCAAATATGTATCATTCATTAAAAGAAATAAATCATGTCATAAAATGAAGTTTTACAACATGATCTCAAATAATGTCATAAAATGAAGTTTTACAACACGATCTCAAATAATGTCATAAAATGAAGTTTTACAACATGATCTCAAATAATGTCATAAAATGAAGTTTTACAACGTGATCTCAAATAATGTCATAAAATGAAGTTTTACAACATGATCTCAAATAATGTCATAAAATGAAGTTTTACAACATGATCTCAAATTTCTTGTGTGTTCAATTTGAACAAAAAATAAGATTTTTATTTTTATTTTCTGTTCCATAATGTTAGATATTTTATGTAAACTAAGGGGATACACGTAACAGTGCAAGAAACCTGCCTACAAATCGTGCAATTCATAATTTGAGATTTTTACTTATTTTGAAAGAAAAATATGATATTCTTAAATTGTTTTTAAGCTTTTAGTTTATCAAGATAGTCATTCTAAACAAAATTAGTCTGAGCAAAAAATTTCGTGCATTTCGTGTTTTCTTAGACTTGGTAGAAATGTTTTGTATCCCTGCAGGAACTGTTATTCGTAGGAGGGGGTCATAACGTAATTTGTCCGTAATCGGTTGTACACAGTTTCGTGTGTACGCGTAACTAGTTTCAAAATTTTGAATCCCTGCAGGAACTGTTATTCGTAGGAGGGGGTCATAACGTAATTTGTCCGTAATCGGTTGTACACAGTTTCGTGTGTACGCGTAACTAGTTTCAAAATTTTGAATCCCTGCAGGAACTGTTATTCGTAGGAGGGGGTCATAACGTAATTTGTCCGTAATCGGTTGTACACAGTTTCGTGTGTACGCGTAACTAGTTTCAAAATGTTGAATCCCTGCAGGAACTGTTATTCGTAGGAGGGGGTCATAACGTAATTTGTCCGTAATCGGTTGTACACAGTTTCGTGTGTACGCGTAACTAGTTTCAAAATGTTGAATCCCTGCAGGAACTGTTATTCGTAGGAGGGGGTCATAACGTAATTTGTCCGTAATCGGTTGTACACAGTTTCGTGTGTACGCGTAACTAGTTTCAAAATGTTGAATCCCTGCAGGAACTGTTATTCGTAGGAGGGGGTCATAACGTAATTTGTCCGTAATCGGTTGTACACAGTTTCGTGTGTACGCGTAACTAGTTTCAAAATGTTGAATCCCTGCAGGAACTGTTATTCGTAGGAGGGGGTCATAACGTAATTTGTCCGTAATCGGTTGTACACAGTTTCGTGTCGACGCGTAACTAGTTTCAAAAATCCTTATTCTTGTAACTAGTTATTTTTCATGGCACATTTGTTACTCTGTGTTATGTTCAATGATGAATCATATTGAACTTTCCTTCATACTTTTTGCAGGCTTAGGAATGGCAGCTAAATTTAATCATAATAAAATCACTTTGCTGTCAGAATGTTTGTACAGACGGAAAGCAGGCGTTGTTTCATCTTCTTTTTGTTAAGTTTGGTTCATTTGTTATTATTCTTGTCAAATGGAGACGGGTCCTTCAACATCAAAGCACAATTTTTCACCTGTAAAAAAAAGCATACATGGCCATTAGCAGACTGTGCCAAGAAAACAGCAGATTGTTTTGGGAATATCTGCAGTAACTGTGAGAAAGATTGTTACTGAGAATAAAACCATCGATGAATTCAGTATCGTTTCGACGCAGAATGCCAAAAACGCGAAAAGATTTGGCGTTTTGCGTGAGTGAAATGATACTTAAGCAAAATACCAAACGCGCATAATGCCTAAAACGCAAATTACCAAAACAAAGGATTTGGATTTTTGCCTTAATGTAAGTATGCCTCTGTAGACTGGGCCAATGACAAACATTATGGAAAAATTGGACGAATTTACCTTGACTGCTATAAGATTGAAGATTATTCATCGCTTTTTTTTCAAGAGAATGAGGCTCCTGCTTCAGCAAAGGTGCCGCGCGAGAGCAGAGCCGGGGGAAATAGAAACAACAATATTATTCTCTAGTGAAAAATGTTTTGGGCAACTGACATGTCACTTTGATGGTGACTTCTCGAGACATTTCTTAGTTTACTCAGAATATCTAAGATTATGGAACAGAGATAGGAATTTCGATCGCCATTTTTACTTTTTTGCACGACTGTCCAAAAAAGGAGTGTATTGTTTTCAGGGTTCATGTATGTTTGTTTGTATATCTAAGTTTCTTTATTCCACCATAACTTTTAAACGTCTTAACAGATTTAGACGTATGGGGTATCGTAAGAATCACAGGTTAGAATCTTTACATCATCCCTACTAACATAGGGATTTTTTAAAAGTTTATGGCCGTATGGTAACATTATGAAATGCGAAAATATATATTATTGGTTTAAAAACTTTTTAAATCGTTTTTGCAGGGCAGTCGTGTTTTTTCTCTTACTTGATGATGTACTTGTTGAGATATATGTACTAAGTGAATGAATTTAACTTGCTTCAAAGTAATAATACATAAAAAATAGTAGTCTCATTCGACTTTTTTAAGACAATTGGTATTTTTTAAGAGAACTTGGTATTTTCAATTACAAAAAATAATAATTTGCTGTTCAATCAACAACAAAATACATATATTTTGTCGAGCATTGTTACTAAGATGTTATTTTGAAAAACAATCAATGTTATAATATTAAAAAACAATGTAACTTAAAATAAAATGATTTGATTACACAAACAATTTGTGTTCCAACCTATTTATGATTTTTACAATGCTTGACAAATAATTGTTATTAAATGTTAATTTTAAGTTTACTTCAAAAAAATTAAAGTTTTCAAAATTTCAGCAAACAGACGGTTTTGACAGTAATTATTTCGTGTCACTATCTTTTTACTAAAACATATATAGCTTCAGGTTTATATAAAGGCCGCACTCCACGACTCTACACCATCTCGACTCAATGTAACGCAATGAAAAAACTTTCAGCAATACAATGCTTACAAAGCTTTTTTCATTCATTTCACGTACATCACTTTTTTTTTGTCTTTCAATCATGTGGCGAGTGGGCGACAAGTGGTTCGCGAGACGTACTCTACTTTTGTTTTTTTTTTTTTAATTTTGCGTAACACTATTTAAATTTATATTTCGATACTTCACTGTGAGTCATAATCCGAATTGGATGTTATGATTGAGGTCATATATACATCGTAATTAAAATCGAGTGCCATTTTACAATTGATGACACTTAATACCAAAAGACGAGTGCCGTTTCTCAATTGATGACACTCAAGACTCTTAAAGACGAATGCCATTTCCCAATTTATGACACGAAATTCCCTAAGTACGGATTATTTTCCTATCTATTTTGGTGCAAATTTAAATATTTGGCTTTTAAATAAGTCTTAAATTTAAAAAATCCGGTTCCCTTATAGGATCACTCTGTGTCTGTCTGTCTATCCGTCAGTCTATCCGTCCGTCTCCCTGTCACAGACAATTTGCTCCAAATCTACTGGACCGAAAATTTAAATTTGGTATAATGTAAATGTACCGTGTTACATATCAAATGGAAGGACTTGTTGTGAACGTCTCATTGTTTTTATAATTTTCATATAAATTGTTTTAAAGTTCAGAAAATCTATGAATATTGACCTTTCCCCCTTGTCTCCGAATCTACTGAGCCTAAAGTTTAGAAAAGAATACCTTTAAGAAGTCTATGATCTTACAATAATTTGGTAAATCTCTCAATATTGTGAGATAATATATATTCATCGTACGGAACCCTCTACACTCGTGTTCAACTCGCACTTGTCCTGTTTTTTAATGGAACATTCATTCTTCGTCACATAAAACCTTATCTCCCTTCTACTTTTAACCCCCGAACCGAAAAGAGAGGGTGTTTAGTTTAGGTGGCATCGTAGCTCCCAAACGAATGGACCGATTTTGATGCGTTATTTTCTGTTTGAAAGCTGATGTGAGATGGTTCTTAGCTTTAGTGGGGGTTATATAAAAATTTAATCTGTGCTTGTCAATACTAAGGCAGCCTATACACGATCCCGTTCACCTTCCAGGAGATATTCATAAAGGAGTACTTGAAACACCACTCGTCCGATGCGAGCGACAGGTCGGCCTCCATCGACGCCGTGAACACGCTGCTGGCCGAGGTGGAGGCCTACGCGCTCGCCAGCCACCTGTTCTGGAGCCTCTGGTCCTTCGTCAACGCCACCAAAAGCCAGATACCCTTCGGATACTGGGTGAGTGCAGCGCTGAAACCAGATCCTTCTGTAACTTCCAGCAGTAAGATCGACGAATAAAGCAGTACCAAAAAGTCTGTACAATGAAGATAGTAAAAAAAATGGTCTATGGCACTTAAAATAAGCCACATAACAAGAAAAATCGTGTCTGTCTGTCTGTTTGTTCGCGCATCACGTAAAAACTACTAAACTGATTGCAATGAGGTTTGCACTGTTGGATAGCCTAGGGTTTGACTTAAAAACTGGTGTACTTGGCATCCGATGAGTAGAAGCCGAGCAATCGATAAAAACGATTTGACGTCAGAATGAAGTTTGATGTATGGTATATACATATTGGTACTTTTAGTTCTGAAATAACACAGGATCCTTATATCACAGAAAAGTTACCACGCGGGCAACGCCGCGGGCACAGCTAGTAATAAAATAGAAATAGAAAATGCTTTATTGTGCGCTACTTTTCAAAAATATACAGTGCAGAAGAATAGTTAGGCGGACTTATCGCTCAAAGCGATCTCTACATCTCTCTCTAGCGACGTACAAAAGCAGTCATTTTTTTCAAAATCAAGTTGACTTGCTGGCTTGTCGAAACAAGTTGACTTGCTGGCTTGTCAACCAAACCTTCTATACCTATGACGAATTTGTCAACATAAATGACAATATTGATTGTAGTTACTATTGAAGATTATTGACATACCATTTTATTTTATTTGAATATTATTTGCGATTATTATTATAATTTTTTGATGTTTTGAAAAATCGAACTTGCAAGTTCGATTTTTTGTATATTTTATAATTTTTTTGTAAGTACTTCTCTAAGTTCTCATTACTAATTGACGTGTATTTTTTTTACGAATAAATGACCAATGTCATATCCCTGAGTCAGTCGCATCATACTCGTACTTAGTTATACAAAAAAGCGTGAGCGAAAAGATCGCGTAAAATTATAACCGAACAGTCGTTCTAATGATGGCCCAAAAATACGATTACAAACCATTTTCGGAGGGCACGTTAAGCTGTCGGTCCCGGTTGTTATTGAATATTAGCAGTCGTTAAGCCATTGCAAAGGTCCTCGAGCGGCCTGAGATACTAACACCAGTGGCCAGCACTACTTCATACGACAAGCATGTATAATTATATACATTCTACGAGAGCCGTACGACATTACTCGTTAAAATAAGAGGCTATGCCAACAACATTTTTTAATTCTAGTTTAATTGAAGACTTTTGGGATATTTTACATTAAATAATAAAAATAATACATAACAAAATCCGTGGAGCCAAGAATGCTGCAGACAGCAAAAGACCTCTCCTATCGGCCATTTTGATTCGGCACCAAACTCCCTAAATAAGCAGCGCGTAAAATAAAATCGTACAGAATTTAGTACTCATACCTACGGCAGAAAGACGCGAGCAAATTGAGCTGGATTATCTCACTAGACGCTTAGAACTAAATCGTACATGAGTAAAGCAGAACAGGAGTTCGTTAAATGTTATCGTCCGCACTTAGGGTGCATTCCGAGACGCGCAAAAATCGATATTATCGCGCTAAAACGCGTACCGAGTCATCGTGAGCGCAACAACGATATTCCTTGTGACGTCATGGATTACGTCTTTACATCCGCCATTTTGCGATTACACCGACCATGCCCCAAACCAATATCACCGTGAGCGCTACTGTCAAAGTGACAGACTGACGAATGTTAGCAAAGAAAACTGTTATTTGAATTCAGTTGTGTGTGATTTTCGATCATTTTTCCAAATATTACTACAGACAATTGACCAATTTTTAGATAGACTACTTTCCCCACGAGTAATACTTTGTATTTTAAGCAAAATTTTAAGGTTATGTTGATCTTGTAATCACGCTCACGAGCGTTATGAATCAACTGCAGCACTCGACTGTCATGAGCGCGATATCTGAATCGGAACGCAAATTAGCACTGTGATCGCTCACATCGATGATATCGTGAATCGGAATGCACCCTTAGATAAACTAGAAAAACGCGAGCGAAGTTTTGTGTTCTGTTTCTAATATTTATTAGAAACAGACGTGGGTAAATCATAACAGAAGTTTGTTAAATGTTATCGTCCGCACTTAGATACACTAGAAAAACGCGAGCGAAGCGAGCACAAATATTATAAACACACGTGGGCAAAGAGGCGCGAGCAAAGCGAGCGCGATAAATTAATGAGGTACACTATTTTGGGGTTGCTCGGTTGGTACACTTGATACATTGCTATTCATTTTGGGGGTTGTTATGGGTTGCTCGGCTGGTACATTTGATACATTGCTATTCATTTTGGGGGTTATTTGGGGGTGCTCGACTGGTACATTTGATACATTGCTATTAATTTTGGGGGCTATTTGGGGTTGATCGGCTGGTACATTTGATACATTGTTGTTCAGTTCACTAGACTCGTATTAGCAAGTCAGCGTTATCGTATACCCAAAAAATTGTAGGTTACAGTGCGACCAACTTATCTGTGAAGTGCCAAAAAAAGAGTCGCTACGAATGAGGTTCAAATTTTTTGTATTTTTCTATTTTTTGATTGGTCTACTTATCGATAGACTGGAACACTCAGGCTACCATTCAATTCACAGATAAGTTGGGCGGATTGTACTCTCATTTTGTTTGCTAAAACCAATGACATTTATAAGACGGGCCATGTCATACAAAATGGCGTTTCAAATTGGTTCACACTGTAGTTCGTTGCCTAATTTGAAATATTTTAAGATCCTTTATTTATTTACTTGATACTAGCATTCCCGCCCGCGACTTTGTACGCGTAGGCTACTGTTTATTGCAAAAAAAAACATCTTATGTTCTTCTAGGATATTAAAAACCAATGCAATAGTAGGTGTAGAGAATTTTCCGGGATAAAAAGTATCCCAGGGTGTAAGCTTTCTCCATTCCAAATGTCATCAAAATTCATCCAGCCGTTATCGGTGAAAGCTCCCCAAACAAACAAACAGACGACGATTCACTTTTATATATTGGTATGGGTTGAATCTATTTGTATCAGCCTTCCATCGCGCACGTCGCCATTTTATCTGCGTCGCGTCGCGCACGCAGAGTTGACTCGTGCTGACTGAGTGCAGAAAAAAAACGATTAACAACTTGTACTAAGTCGTTTTCGCGGGCACATTTTGAGCGCCTTCAGGGCATATGAACCATACATATACCTCCTTTTTTATATAAATTATAATTGGCTAAACCCCTTCTCTTTGTTTATTCAGGAATACGGCATGTCGCGGCTGGAGATGTACCGCGCGTTGAAACAGGAAGCCATCAAGAAGGACAGCTTCGGACTCGCGCAGAAACGGAAAATATGCGAAGTGGACATATGAGTGGCCACCGCCGACCTCCGCTTGCAGTGAAGCTCGGCCGCGCTCGGGAGCGCTCGGCAGAGATCGGCTCAGTCGGCCCGATCGGGATTTTTGTGCGAATACAAAACAGTTTTTTTATGTTAAAATAAAGAAAAAAATACACAGAATCGTAGTTATGTTGCCACTAAAAGCAAAATATTTCAACCAACTTAAAATAATACTCGCAAGGATACAAATTAAAAATGTTTACCCCCCCCCCGACCCCTCCATTATTGCTAAGAACCATCTCGGTCACATCAGCTTTCAAACTGATCAAACCGCATCAAAATCGACCCATTATTTACGTCTCTTTTCGCGTTTGGGGGTTAAAAAGATTACAATTGGCAGTCTTATGCTACGGTGGAACATCCACAAACCTACATACATAAACTGCTAAACTCATTACTCTTCTTTGCTTCGCTTTACTTGGGTAAAAGTAAACTAAAGTTATTGAAAGCATTACGTGTATTTATAAAAAAAACAGTTGTTTTTCTGTTTCAAAACCCGCTTTTGCCGATTGTCGACTGTACGAACAGACCTTATGAAGACTTTAAAAACGAAAGACACGATATGTGAAGAGTGTGAAAGATATCAACAAAACGTGAAATGAAACCAAAAGTGTAAATAAATTAATAAATATAATAATTAAATTAAGATTTCATTCAACCTCGACGAGTTACAAACTATATTCAATATATTATTAATATACTTTCCGGAATTAAAAAGTAAGTTAATTTTATATCTACCAAAATGTAATCCACTTTATTACGTGATTAAGAAACAGACATACAAAGCCACAAACTTGCACATATATAATTTTGTAGTATACTTAGTTCTTACTATCGGATTCGGCGAATATTCGCCGGATTAATTAAGCTATTAGATAAATTAACGTAAACACAACATATTTTTTCATAGAATCTAATAAGTACCCTATGCTATAAAGTACCCTATGCTATAAAGTACCCTATGCTATAAAGTACCCTATGCTATAAAGTACCCTATGCTATAAAGTACCCTATGCTATAAAGTACCCTATGCTATAAAGTACCCTATGCTATAAAGTACCCTATGCTATAAAGTACCCTATGCTATAAAGTACCCTATGCTATAAAGTACCCTATGCTATAAAGTACCCTATGCTATAAAGTACCCTATGCTATAAAGTACCCTATGCTATAAAGTACCCTATGCTATAAAGAATAATTCTGCTAATTGCTTGGCTGAATATACGCCGAAACATATAAAGATTTCCGATATGTAGCCGCAGTTATATAGAAATAGTTTGTAACTGGTCTAATATAAGCTACTGGGATTGGTACATATGACCGCCCGGTAAAATTGACCCAGAAAGTGTGTCCCTGTAAACACAGGCTGTCCCAGAAACCACGTGCTCAATATTGATAATTGAACAGGTTTTGTTTCTCATTTTGTAGACATTCTAAAAGAATTTTGTCAAAAAGTTGCACAATTTTTTTTTTGAACAATTGTTGTTCAATTACCAGTGGTTTCAATCAATTACGAAGTGTCTGGAACATCCTGTATATTTGTTTTTGTAAACAAGTGAGAATTTAATAATAGTTGGCTAATTTTAGACCATTCCTATTATTTATTAATAATAACCCTATAATTAAGAAATGGACTTAATGAATTCCAAATTCACACGTAAAGTTGCACAAAAGTAAACAAATAGTGAAGCACCGTTGAATTTAAACAAATTTAACAAACGTTTATTTCTATAAAAAAATATCAAAAAAAATAATTATAGGTGTTTTCTGAACTTCAAATAGTTGCTCAGTTATTAAAATTAAATACCCCTGTATAATATTGAGCTTTATTATCGTACCAAACAAACACTGTTAATTATTTGCTACTAATATTAGTATAAAATAATAATTTAATTTAAAACTAAACTAAACTAATATGACTCACAAGAAAATGCAAAAAAAAACAACAATGCTAAGCATTAAGATATGTGATCTTAGTTTTATAAGAAAACTACAGTGCATATCAAAGAAAATGACACATCTAAAGTTACCACTGGACTTGTATACATGTTTGTCATTTTTATATTAAATCAAGTAAGACCGACGTAAACGTATCAGATAGAAAAAAGGCTTTGTAAAATTATTATTTTATCGAAACAGTTTTAGTTTTCAATACGAAAAAAATAATTAATTTTGTCTTAATCTGTTCTTTTGAAGAAAAAACAAACGGTACTATTTGGCACAGCTTAATATACCTGTAAAGTTGGTTTCGATGTGATTTATATTTTTTAAATGAAATCATGTAAAACTACATTTGTATGAGAACCGAAATTCCGCAATCTCCTTGTTAACTAACTTTTATTGCTCGAAATCCAACAATAAAAGCGTTAAAACCAAACTTTTTATGTAGGACCACACTGGAGGTCTACTCTTGAATTCTATAAAAAAAACATGCAGAACAGTTCAGAATTCCCGGAAACATATGTGTCATAACACAAATCTAGCTGTGAGGTTTTCAATTCTACATATGTGTTAGTTTCATTGTAGAATTGATAACCTTACGAAAGTCGATTAAAAACAAAAACAGTTTCCAACGTTCCATTTTCTTTGCTCGGCACTGTAAACAATGTGATTGTCAATGTAACTGATGTAGTTAAAATAAAATTGTGTAATAAATTTAGTTTTAGAAATCGTGTGCAGCAGATTATTAATGTTATATTACTTATTTGCTATGTATATTTATACACATTCCCTTGTTATTATAGTTTACGACGTCATGACGATGCAGACGTGACGCTAACTATCATGCGTTCGACCTGCTCGTCTCGTCACTTAGTCGTAAAAAAATAGAAGATAAAAGACGATGACCACAACTGGCGCTTTTTTTCTTTTAATTATCAATTCTAGACAGTGTAACAATGTATAGAAATATCTAACTCGCTCTATATCTTGGTTCGGACTGAGTTTAGAGGAATACATGTCGTAATATCTAACTCGCTCTATATCTCGGTTCGGACTGAGTTTAGAGGAATACATGTCGTAATATCTAACTCGCTCTATATCTCGGTTCGGACTGAGTTTAGAGGAATACATGTCGTAATATCTAACTCGCTCTATATCTCGGTTCGGACTGAGTTTAGAGGTATACATGTCGTAATATCTAACTCGCTCTATATCTCGGTTCGGACTGAGTTTAGAGGTATACATGTCGTAATATCTAACTCGCTCTAAATCTCGGTTCGGACTGAGTTTAGACGTATACATTTCGTAATATCTAACTCGCTCTATATCTCGGTTCGGACTGAGTTTAGAGGTATACATGTCGTAATATCTAACTCGCTCTATATCTCGGTTCGGACTGTGTTTAGAGGAATACATGTCGTAATATCTAACTCGCTCTATATCTCGGTTCGGACTGAGTTTAGAGGAATACATGTCGTAATAAGTTTACTTTGTTACACTCTCTAGCATTGTTACATTTGTGGCCGCGCGAAAAAAGAAAGTCGCCACCTGCCCTTCCAAATTAGTCATTGTCTTTTCATTTGATTCGTCCTTAGTCTAAAACTGTGATAGATATAGATACCTTTTATTTATTTGTTTCTGTCCCTACATTGATTGTATTTCTGAGTAAAACTGAGTGTAAATGTAATAAATAAGTTTTATTTCAAAGCAGTTATATTTTTTATGCTATCTTAGGATTTACTAACGTACTTTCTAAAATTCGTCGCGGCGTAACTAACCGACCACTTAAGATGCAAGCACATAATTTATCCGCAAGCTTTTATAATAATGGCTAACATAACAGCCTAATAAAACAGTGCTTGATTCCATCTCGTGTTCACTTAGAGCTCAAGTGACATGCTCATTCAATGAAACAAGCAAATATCATCGGTTAAAACACAGTCTTTGATTCCATCTCGTGTTCACTTAGAGCTCAAGTGATATGCTCATTCAATGCAACAAGCAAATATCATCGGTTAAAACACAGTCTTTGATTCCATCTCGTGTTCACTTAGGGCTCAAGTGATATGCTCATTCAATGCAACAAGCAAATATTATCGGTCAAAACACAGTCTTTGATTCCATCTCGTGTTCACTTAGAGCTCAAGTGATATGCTCATTCAATGCAACAAGCAAATATCATCGGTTAAAACACAGTCTTTGATTCCATCTCGTGTTCACTTAGTGATATGCTCATTCAATGCAACAAGCAAATATCATCGGTTAAAACACAGTCTTTGATTCCATCTCGTGTTCACTTAGAGCTCAAGTGATATGCTCATTCAATGCAACAAGCAAATATTATCGGTCAAAACATAGTCTTTGATTCCATCTCGTGTTCACTTAGAGCTCAAGTGATATGCTCATTCAATGCAACAAGCAAATATCATCGGTTAAAACACAGTCTTTGATTCCATCTCGCGTTCACTTAGTGATATGCTCATTCAAAGCAACACGCAAATATCATTGGTTAAAACAGTCTTTGATTCCATCTCGTGTTCACTTAGAGCTCAAGTGATATGCTCATTCAATGCAACAAGCAAATATTATCGGTTAAAACACAGTCTTTGATTCCATTTCGTGTTCACTTAGAGTTCAAGTGATATGCTCATTCAATGCAACAAGCCAATATCATCGGTTAAAACACAGTCTTTGATTCCATCTTGTGTTTACTTTGAGCTCACGTGATATGCTCATTCATGACGCAAATACGAGTATCATTGGTTAATTTTGCGTGGTGATGTTGTGTTGAACATTATGAAGTGACCTAACTGCTACAGGATGGAAATATAATTTAGCCCGAGATAGGGTAGTTGCGCAAGTAGAATTTATTCTTGTAAATATTGGATGTATTTCACGACATTCATTTGAGCCACTTTTAATGTAGTTTTAATAAACAACGCTATCGAACAACTTTGCACGTCAACCTTTATAGCCCAGTAGCCATGTAGTTTTGCCCTACAAATGGTGGAGTAGAAGATGTTTTGATTTGTATTGCTTAGTTATGAGGTCACTTAAAAAAAACAACCTCGAGGGGTGGGAGCGTTAGCCGCCATCTTGAATTGAAGGGGCCAAAATTAGATGTTTTCTGTTAGGAACCAAGCAATATAACTGAAAACATCTTCTACTCCACCATTTGTAGGACAGCTACATATTTTCCCCCAATGACATTTACAATAAAAATCGATATCGTTTTGTTACTTATTTTTTTAGCTTAGAAAAATTAGTTATTCGCGATAAAACAAAATTTAAAATAGTCGATTATACAACGAGTGCACAAAACAAGGCATTTTATCACAGACATTTATCCGCCCGAGCCAAAGGCGAAGTTAGATATTGAAGCCGAGGACTAGATGCCTTGTTTTCATACAAATTACGCACTTTGCTTTTCACTTCGATTGTGAGGAAATGAAACAATGATATTTTAAATAACCAAATATTATTAATCGAATATGTCTGGTTTTTGTTAAAATAATTCACATAAAAGTGGTTTAAATTAATCTCGAAGTGTTGTTGATTAAATAGTTTGTACGAGTATAGATAGGTATCAAAATTTTGAAATAGTTTGTATAATAAATAGTTTGTATAATAAATAGACAGGTATTAAAAACGTCATATCTCAACAAAGCACTGATTGGGTAAGAGATAATTTAAAATGTTGAAGTATTCTAAAGAAGTATTATTCGAAGATTGTGCCTTTGCCACTACGCCTTAGACTTAAGAGGGTAGGCGGAGAAGTGCTTTGTCGGAATACTCGAATTTTTGTACATAACTTTCGTGAAATTTCTATTTTGGACCAGACTATGAAAAAGCCTTTTTGAACGAGTTCGACTTTGTTGGCCACCATATTTGTTTTTTCTTTTTAGTTCTAAGAACATGGCTCGCCCCCCCAAACAAAAAAACATCATGCGTTGCAGACGACGTCCGCACGCAACAATCGTTAAATAAATATTAATAAAGCCATAGTTTTCAAATTAAATTTAAAAAAAAACTCATTTTGTTTTTGCATTGATTGTTCAAGAACATCAGCAAAATTAGTGTATAAGATTCTTTATCAAGTAGGTACCTACATTCAAAATTATCACTCAAACAGTCTAGTGCTTTTGGGGGCGTGTGCTGTGCCATGTTATCTTAGAAAAATGCTATTGCATATATTATGTGACATGTCCGTAATGTAATTTTAAGGCAAATAAATAAGGAAGGTTTCCTTTTCGATTTGTCACAGTCTGGTAAAAAAAAGAAAAGTAGATTTGAAATTATTTGAATTGAATTTGCTGCAAAATGTAGAAACTTGTATTATAAATTAAATAGATTGTATAATTTGTAAAAATGATATTATTTCTTTAATAAACCCGTTGCTTCTATACTCTATTGATTTTATTTTGGTCTATTACATTTTCCATTTGATCGAGCGAAGCGGGTCTCTATAACAAATTGGACTTATCGGCATTTGTAGATAGATAGATAATACTATCTAATATATATATATTGTACACCAGTTTTCAAAAATTTACAACAAATAGAAACAACCTTATAACTAAAGTACAAAGGGCGGACTTATCGCTAAAAGCGATCTCTTCCATCCAACCTTTGGATGGAAAGAAATAATGAAGTGAGTATGTATGTAGGTGTGTACTTGATAGTATGTTTATCCGACCATTACCTATGAACCATTGATCCGACCTAGAAGACATTTGGTAATTTTCGAGATATCGGTAATTATCAGATTCTAAACCTTTGACCGCTCACGTGTAGCGGTTAAAAAAATTATGAGTTGTTCTCAATTTATGAGAGTGTTCTCAAGTATGGCCACTTGAGAACACTCTCATAAAAACAAATAACTGCGTTCTGATAACATATAAATTACAAATACGTATTTGAATTTATTTTACTCAATTCCGAATTAAAATATTTATTAAAACGAGTGGGAAGTTGAAAAAAAGTCAAAATGTATGGATTTGATATTTTCATTATTTTTTTATTCGAAATCTTCAGCGACGACCTATGTATGGTTTTTTTATCTTTAATAATGACCGCTCTAGACGTACCTTTTCAACAGATAAAAAATTAAAACGACATAGTCAAGAGTTTTTTTTTTTTAAATAATCGACTGAACTCGAAATAACTTCCCGAAAAAATCATCCGTGATCCTTAAAAAATATTTATGAAAAATCTAGAGCATTGAGGTGAAATATAAATTTAATATTGTATTGCTACATGTTATTACTAGTAACTTAGATTAAATAAAGAGCCCTAAATTCGATAGCTTTTAAATAAATCGATAAAATGTTCGGCTCGCAACTAGAGAAGCATGACGCAATCGGGCTTTAATTATTTTGCAACTAAAGAAGCTTTATTCATACGAATGATTTAATCGATAGAGGTTGAAACAACGATTAATTTAGTATATAACACTTGTAATCACATAAATTAACGGCATGTTTGCAGAATTTGCAAAATATTTCAACGTAAACTTTTTTTCTCCCGAGCGTGCGTGTCACAGTTTTTTTATTTAAAATTTGCAATAACTCTGTTTGTTGAACTTTGTCATTAAATTGGATTGCCACACTAATAAACAGTACCATAAACCAAATAAAGAGCTTTTTTACCACCAAAATTGGAAATAAATCGAAAAGTTTACAAATTTCGTAAAAACGCAACAGATGGGGCGCGCCACACGTGAGCGGTTCGGCCCTGTCCGCACCGCGATATTTCACCGCGCGTATTTTATTCCGTGATCGGAATTACATCTAGTACGCACTGCGAATAAAAATCCGCAGACCGCACGATTTTTGTCAGTTTGATGCAGTTCCCGGCTGAGACGGACGTCTACTGAAACTTTCAGGATAGCTCACAAAACGATGACAAAGCAATAAAAAAAGGAAAAATAATAATAAAAGAAAAATAAGAAAATAATATATAAAAGTGACATTCATTAAATAAAAAAGTCGTAAAAGCCTTATTTTAATTATAATTTCTAAATTTTACTTATTGCACGACTGCCCAAAAAAAGAGGTGTAATGTTTTTAGGATTCGTGTATATATGTTGGTATGTATGTTTGTATGTATATTTTTATATAATTATGTGAGTTTCTTAATTCCACCATAACTTAAATGCCTGAACAGAATTAGACGTATGGGTTATCGTTAGAATCCTTACATCCTCCCTAGTAACAAAGGCTATATATTTTTTGAAAAAATTCAATGTGGCGGCAATATGGCTCCATTTTCAAATGCAATATGTATATTTTTTCATCTAATTTTACAATATAGGTATCAAATTGAAGGCCTCGATAAGCACATTCTAACAATTTTTTTTTTTTGGCATAAGTTAATTTGGCAAGGCAGGCGTATTTTTTTATCTTTTTAGATAGTTTTATTTAACTGATACTACGGCGGCGGCAGCGTGACAGACCTATCAAAAGATGTCTTGAGACCTTTGAATGGATTTTTCTACATAAAACATCAAGAAGCTTTTAACTATATCAATGTCGTCATTATCTGGTAACTCATGTGCTGCCCCCGATAGTGCGGGAGAAGAAGCGCGCGACATCCTGCCAATAGCGCCGGTGCACGACTGAGCGAAACGCGCGAATTTTATTTCGCAGTGCGGCCATAGCCATACTACTTTATACTTTACAAAAAAATCGCGCGGAAAATAAAACCGCACCGCATCGCGTTCAATTTGCATCAAATCACAGTTTTTTTTTCCGCGCGGATTTTTAACCGCCAGTGCGGCTACTCCCGTATGATTCAATGTGTTACACTCTTACAGAATTGCGGAAAAAAAACCGCGCGGTGAAATATCGCGGTCCTGACAGGGCCTTAGTAATCTCTACGCCTGTACAAGCAAAAATTAAAAATGTATATTACCCCCGATTATAGCTAAGAAGTAGAGATGCGCCGAACATGGATTTCTAAACCGAATCGAAACGATAACGGATGTTCGGTTCAACCGAACCGAATGTTCGGCCGAATTATTCGGTTCCATTTAGGAGCGCTTTGCCGCACTAAACACGTTTGTACAGTACAGTTCCGTGAGGCGCCCGGCCGGCAAAGCATTTTAAAACTGATATCTTTTTAAGATGTGCATCATCATTTCTTTACATTTTCGACAAAAATAAGTGTTTTTCGTATGATTAGAGTACCAATCAATCGTTCGAAACTAAGCCACAAACTTCGTAATCTGGGTCAGGAGATCAGACCTCCTGAGACCTTATCAAAACCAAAACGCTACTGGGATGGAGTTAATAAAAACAATTTTGCATAATTAATTACAATTTGATTCGTATTTATTGTCTATTTCATTATGTTGAAATAGAAATAGATTAAACGAAGACATACTCATTATCTATTATTCTAATTGTCACCATAAAAATTGACATCAATGTTAAATAATGTCATGTTTGTCTGATATTACTAGTTGGTTTTATTTTCCAAATAAAAATGACTAAGTCGAATTATTTCGGCTCGTACTTTAATATTAATTAATTGGTTAATATTTGTTATGTATGCTAAATATTTTAAAAGTCAATACAAGCTGTAGGCAGGCCCTAAAATTACTTAAGATTATTATTCGGTTAATATTCGGCACATCAACCGAATATTCGGCCGAATACTGAACATATAAAACCATGCCAAATATGCCGAATACGAATAATTAACGAATATTCGGCGCATCTCTACTAAGAAGCATCTCGATTACATAAGTTTTCAAACATAATAACCGCATCAAAATCGGTCCATTCGTTTGGAAGCTACGATTCTCATTCCCCCCCCCCCCCTTCCCCCATTATAGCTAAGAACCATTCATCATTTACTTCGTCATTTTACTTTGTGGATGATTTTTGATCCGATATAACTTTGGAGTTAACAAATAAGTTTATTATTTTTTACTTGTGAATAAGGAGTAGGGTATTTAGATTATGATTAATTTCATTTTAGGATAAATAGGCGTCTTTACCAAAAACAAAACAACGGTATCTATCCATTTGAAAAGGGATATATGCCCCAATACGTTTTGGGATAGTCGCCCTAAAGGGCATCTATCCCTTACCGTACTTTAAATGTACCTATGTTATATGATTGTTATGTTTTGCAGTTTTTTAGATGATTATATTTTATACAATAGATGATTGTTCTCTTCTAGTGTTTTAACTGTTTTATTTATTTATGTCTATGTTTAGTGAATTAGTAACATCATTCAATGTTTAAATAGTTTTGCAGTTTTTAATATGATTATATTTTAGTGGCGTAGATGATTGATCTCCTTGGTGTTTTGAATTATAATGTTTATTTAAAAAGCAAATAAGAATATTATATATAATAAACAATAATGTTGGATAAAGATATACTCTTACGAGTATATTCCAAATAATTAATTTTTGCATAGGTCATCTATCCCCTCCAAAAAATTAGGTCTCGGGCATATATACCGCATGCGAGGCATATATCCCGTTATGCAGTTTTATTTTCAATTCAAAATATACGGTTTATTTATTGACTAGTCTACAAGAAACAGTAAAAGGCGATTAAATAAAATAACAAAGTCAGTGCACATGAAAATCATGGGCGTATTATTTGTAGGTTACCTAGCATATGAGTAAAATAAAAAAAGTAGGATTTGTAACTTTTAAACTTTCGCGATTCGAACATATAGTTATATATCTAAATTTTTACAAAACCAAATGCGGGTAGTTGGAGACAACGCTCGCCCTTCTCGACACTGACACCCGCTACTTTAGTCTTCTCGTGACCACGATCAATGCAACTTAATCGAAACGTCGAGGTAAATAAATATTTGGTTTTCAGCGTGATTAAGTCCCGTTTAAATATATAACTATGTATCCCGGATTTACCCTGGTGTGAAATTGGATAGCAGCTGTCAAACTTAAAACAGCTATTATTACTGGGAAATTATTGGTCGACGAGTAGTAGTTTATTTACAGAAGTGATAGATCTTCTCACTCACCATCACTCACCAACAACGACCATCACTCAACAACAACGACCATCACTCACCAACAACGACCATCACTCACCAACAACGACCATCACTCACCAACAACGACCATCAATCATCAACGTCAACGATCAATAGTTTTCGAGTAAAAGCTGTTTTAAGTTTGACAGCGTCAGTATAGTGGGAAGTCCCACTATACTAAAGGGAGATAAACAGTAAACTACTTATCTTAGCTTTTTCCTGAAATCCCCAAGGTGGGGACCGCCTGGTGGGGATTTCAGGAATAATACCACACATTCAATGCAGAATCTGATAAGGGTCAAAATCGTGTGATGTTATTTATTGTGATGTACATAGATTCAAAATCATTTAAAAGGTGTCAGACTATTTTCGACCTTATTGACATGAGTTAAGTACCTATTTAGTAGTACGTATTTTGACTAAATTAACAAAGTAACCAACCCTCACTCACTCCCCCTCCTCCCATTCTCCCCTTACTTCCTGCACCCTCTTCTTACTTCCCCCATCCTCCCATCACTAGGCTCCACTCTTACCACACTTTCCCTCATTCTTTCCAATCCCCCATTTTTTCCATCCTTCCTTCACTCTTCTCCCTACTTTCCCATACCCATTTTTGCAACCCCAGACCATACACGAACCGCCTCCAAAAGAAACACGCAATGCAACTTTGAGCATAAATCTCTCCCCACGTCGACAATAGACTTCTGCGACCATCTGCACCATATTAACATTGCTCCTCAGACCAATTTAGGTGTTCATGCGCAAATCTTAGCGAGCTTGTCTGTGAGCTGCAGACAACTTTGAACCATTCGCATTTTTCTGGTCTAAAAGGGGTGATACCCCCTTTAGTCTCCTTCGTATTATTCGTGCACTCGCGTTTACTCCACGCACTTCATTCAGCCCTGTTTTGATATTAACTGACGTGAGGAAACGATTTCGCAAGGAAGTCGACACAATAAATCGGTCATCACGACGGGTGGTAACTCGAGTTTGCCGGCACCACGTCTCCTTTTGTAAGAAACCTGTCTCTACAAACCTTCTGTACACTCTAGAAACCGTAAACTGGTTTAAATTTAAATTTCTAGCAAACGTTCCAAGCCTTGCCGCACCAATGCCACAATTTGTGCGGCTTCTTCGGATGAAGTATCCATATTATTGTACCGAAACTTTTGTTGAGTTAAAAAGATTACCTAACAATTCTATTGGTAACAATAATTCAATCAGCAAATGAAAAAAAAGCAATATAAATTAATTTAAAACTTTACCCTAATAACACGCAAATCTGAAAATACCCGTAAATTTTCTTTTCCCGGCTAATCATTTGTTGTGCTGCAGTTCCATTCTTACATTTTGTATTTTTTTTATGTTTAATGTTTAATGTTTAATGGCCAGTCTTCACTTTTTCATTTATGTAAATAATCATCAAATATATTCATTTGAAAGTAATCCTGAACTTTGATGAAGTTTATGTGTCCGTCAGTGTACATCTAAAATCCGTTCAGCCTTCAGCCGTTACTGTGAGTGATAACAAACACACATACTTTTGCATTTATAATATTTGTAAGGATTTGTTAAAAAAATACATTTAATTTAAACACATCAATTTAATACAACAAATTATTAAATAACACATAACAACGTCATTACGTTAAGGAGAAAGGACATGCACTTTTTTGTTGTCCCTTTATCCCCAAATGTGGTTGTCAAGTTGGGGATAAAGGGAATAACCCTGACCTACCATAATAAGAACACGAGGATCATGTAGATGAAAATATGATCACTATAATGTAATACAAAATAAAATATATGTCAAATCTTATATATAGTTTCTCCTGATGTAATTTTTTCTACAAATCTTACTTAATACTTTTTTTTTAAAGTATTCTAGATTACAGACAAACATTATCGGGTAAAACGCCCGAAAGCTGGCACCCCTAAAATATTGGCTTCTTTGAAAATGTAGACTGAAACCATATTTAGTAGCGATCCGGTGTTGAAAATGAACCGCACCGCTTTATCTTTTAAAATCTACTAAACATGGCTTCAACGACTTAATATTCGGTGTTATGCTACGTGACAATGTTTGGGAGGAGTGCCAAAGTTTGGATTATCAGTTAATAATTTATTACGGGGTCTACGATATTTATACTTATAAGGTACACTTGCACAGCTGTCTTAGGCCCAAGCTAGTGTCCAGTCTGGGCTAAAAATGTAATGCAAGTAGGATAGAGAGACACACGCAGACAGTAGCGCGAAACAGATAACAATATTTTTTGGACTAACTAGATACTTTAATTTGTTTTCGTGTAAGTGGGGCCTTAGAAAACAATAAGTTTTCGTGTAAATGGGGCCTTAGTAAGCAATAAGTTTTCGTGTAAGTGGGGCCTTAGAAAACAATAAGTTTTCGTGTAAGTGGGGCCTTAGAAAGCAATAAGTTTTCGTGTAAGTGGGGCCTTAGAAACAATAAGTTTTCGTGTAAGTGGGGCCTTAGTAAGCAATAAGTTTTCGTGTAAGTGGGGCCTTAGAAAACAATAAGTTTTCGTGTAAGTGGGGCCTTAGAAGCAATAAGTTTTCGTGTAAGTGGGGCCTTAGAAAGCAATAAGTTTTCGTGTAAGTGGGGCCTTAGAAAACAATAAGTTTTCGTGTAAGTGGGGCCTTAGAAAGCAATAAGTTTTCGTGTAAGTGGGGCCTTAGAAAGCAATAAGTTTTCGTGTAAGTGGGGCCTTAGAAGCAATAAGTGTTCGTGTAAGTGGGGCCTTAGAAAGCAATAAGTTTTCGTGTAAGTGGGGCCTTAGAAAGCAATAAGTGTTCGTGTAAGTGGGGCCTTAGAAAGCAATAAGTTTTCGTGTAAGTGGGGCCTTAGAAAGCAATAAGTGTTCGTGTAAGTGGGGCCTTAGAAGCAATAAGTTTTCGTGTAAGTGGGGCCTCAGAAAGCAATAAGTACAAAAAAGTCTGTACAAAGATAATAAAAAAAAATGACTAGGGTACTAAAAATAAGCCACTGTACAAGAATATAACATTTTTTTAAATTGTGTCTGTTTGTCTGTATGTTTGTTCGCGCATTACTTAAATACTGCACGGCCGATTGCGATGCAGTTTTCACTTTTGGATAGCTTAGGGCTTGTCATAAAAACTGGGGTAATTGGTATCTTAATCAGTTGATTAGATGCCGAGCAATCGATCAAAAAATGTTGACGGCTGAACGTATTTTGAAGAAAAGTAGTATATTTATGAGTACTTTTGGTCCTGGAATATCACGTGTGGGCTACTTTTAAATGAAATGACCACGCGGGCAAAGCCGCGGGCACAGCTAGTTATTATATAAAGTGTCTACCTACCGACTAGATATATTGTCTAGTTATATTTTGTAAAACATTGAATGTTGTCGGCAAGAATACCTATATAATAGTGTTCTATACCCCCTGTTGGAATGGCCACCATATTTTTTGTTTTTTTTTTTTAACTCCAGTAAAATATAAACAATTATTATTGAACTGGAGCCGCTAACCACAAACCATTGTATTTTCTAAATTTTTCATAGCAGTCGTTAAGCCATGTCAGAGGCCCTCGTACGGCCTGACAAGCCTGACACCGGACACCAGAGATTGGTACTACCTCAAACGACTTGCAAGCACACTGACAAACAAATTATGTGACACATTGGGATTTAACTTATTGAACTAGATATCTAATGTATATATTCCCTCTAAAACGTGTTGTTTAGACGATGCTAAACCGTTTTTGACGAGGGAAGGCGGGCGCTGTGTGCTATACGTGGTACATAGTCAGCAGACATTGGCTGATGACTCGCATGTACCGCTCCCAAACGTTTTTCAAATCCGCCTCTCTGGAACAAAACAGACATGAATATAAAATAATCTGCTTTTAAGTGTTCGCTTAGTTAACATAGTCTACAGCCAAAACACGCCTCTCCCCCCACCCCTACCCACCAACGCCCCCTTTTCCCCCTTTTTTGCACCTATCGGGAAGATTATTCAATCTTCCAACACATCGTCATGCAATAGCAGGTGAAATTGAATGGATGAAGCTTATTAAGGAAGGTTATTTTTTATAAGTTTAACGTTTGTATCTGTCTGTGGCATCGTAGCTCCCAAACGAATGGAGCGATTTTGATTCGGTTTTTATCTGTTTGAAAGCTGATGTGATCGAGCTGGTTTTTAGCCATAATTTATGTCAGGGTTTATTTAAGTTTAAATTTATACTTGTTATTATTATCAGTTGCACGATGTTGAGATGACGAAATGACTTTTATTTTTTAAGGATTTTGGGTACGACTACGACATTTGCAAAGATAACAGCAGATATACCTAATTAAAATTCCTTGCCATAAAAATTCACTCAGAAATAGGGAACAAATGTCAAATTCATAATAATGATTATGTTAAATAAGTTTTATAAATCACTGATAGTCACATAGTAAAGATAAAAATAATAAAATATATATATATATTTTAAAGATTTTTCTTCGTCTTTGTGAGATGTTAAATTTGCTTGTCATCGTCGTCATTCATGTTATACGATTTCTGAGGTTTCGAAGTTTCTCATTAATACATTCACTTTTCAAGTTTCCCGCTAGAATTTTGTACTTCACGCCCTAGTAGTCAGCTGGGAGAGAATCAATAGCGATCTTGACCTTATCTTTTATAAGTCTGCTTGTCAAGTCTGGTTGACCGACCTCGGACATCGAAGCCTACAACGCAGTGGTCAGTCGAACGTCAGAGTGAAAAATCTGAACGTCAGAGGTTTTCTTTATTATTTTGTTTGAAGTGAATATTATGTGATTAGTTTCAATTGTAAAATAACATTGTTGTTTCTTAAACCTTCGGTATTTTCTTCAGCTATAAGTAACACTTCTTACTCGAATTATGTGAGTGCAACAATAGGCTATCTCGCATTACATCTGCTTTCTCGGACTGGTGAACCATCTGCACTCAACGGGGTCTTTCCACCAGCGCGCAAGCGAGAAGCAACCTGAGCCCGCAGATGGAGCAGTATGTATGTACTTACACATCTACTTTTGGGTGCGACGTGATAGATAGTAAACATTTAGGGTTGTCGCAAATTTCTATGAGTAAAATAATTTTACATTTGTATGGGAATTTTTAATACGATGTATACAACCATTGCACACGTAAACGAGTTTACATGCTTGATAGAAACATAACCTACTACTGACTGAGAGAGAAAGTCACTGAGAGACAAACAATGCACATCCTAAGCCGGTGGATTTGTAGATTTGAAATTAAAATAAATATTCCCAGTTTCTTTTTTAAATGAAGGGATTTTTTGAAATTCTATTTGTAATGGGGTGGCACAGTTTTCACGCAGGCTAAGTCGCATGGCGCAGCTAGTTATAATAAATACTTTAAAATGTTGTAGTATTTGCTAACCTGAGTACGTCCATCTGCAGGGCACATTGTTCATAAGCAGAGAGGAATTGTGCCAGGTCCGTTTTAGGCCAAGATCCGAGGCGCAGGGGTTCGATGCATCTGTAAAACAAGCACATATTAATAACTTAAATAGCCCCCGACCCTCCAATTATAGCTAAGAATCACCTGGATCTTATATAGCCCCCGACCCTCCCATTATAGCTAAGAATCACCTCGATCTTATATAGCCCCCGACCCTCCAATTATAGCTAAGAATCACCTCGATCTTATATAGCCCCCCGACCCTCCCATTATAGCTAAGAATCACCTCGATCTTATATAGCCCCCGACCCTCCCATTATAGCTAAGAATCACCTCGATCTTATATAGCCCCCGACCCTCCAATTATAGCTAAGAATCACCTCGATCTTATATAGCCCCCGACCCTCCCATTATAGCTAAAAATCACCTCGATCTTATATAGCCCCCGACCCTCCCATTATAGCTAAGAATCACCTCGATCTTATATAGCCCCCGACCCTCCCATTATAGCTAAGAATCACCTCGATCTTATATAGCCCCCGACCCTCCAATTATAGCTAAGAATCACCTCGATCTTATATAGCCCCCGACCCTCCCATTATAGCTAAGAATCACCTCGATCTTATATAGCCCCCGACCCTCCCATTATAGCTAAGAATCACCTCGATCTTATATAGCCCCCCGACCCTCCCATTATAGCTAAGAATCACCTCGATCTTATATAGCCCCCGACCCTCCAATTATAGCTAAGAATCACCTCGATCTTATATAGCCCCCGACCCTCCCATTATAGCTAAGAATCACCTCGATCTTATATAGCCCCCGACCCTCCCATTATAGCTAAGAATCACCTCGATCTTATATAGCCCCCCGACCCTCCCATTATAGCTAAGAATCACCTCGATCACATCAGCTTTCAAAAAGAAAAAACCCATCAATATCGGTAAATTCGTTTGGGAGCTATGATGCCACAGACATATTCACACCCTAAACTTGTAACACCCCTCTGTTCCGTTCGTAGTAATTAATAATACATACAGTAGTCGCAACGAATCTTTGTGGCTCGGAAGCAACTCGTATACGATGTTTTGAAGACAGCATTGTATAACTGCCTCGCTTACTTTATGCTGCTTTATCCTCACAACTGAGCATTGTACAACTGCCTCGCTCACACGCTTACGTTTTTCGTATCATCTATCTCGCTCTTACTCTAGGCTGTTTTATCCTCACAGCTGCACCTGCGCAATCGTTCACAGAGCCTAACTTCACAAACACAAATGTGACTACTGTAACTGGTTTTGTTAATTCAAACAGTTTTAGTCGTGTGGGTCCACCCCACCTCATCCCACGGGTGCTGTGAGGACCAGCTAACGCAATTCATGAAATGAGCACAATTTTCCTGTGAAGTCTCAACATGTACTGCAATCACCGCCGCCTGCCAAGCGTGGCATTATGTACTGCGATCACTGCCACCTGCCAGGCGTGGCATTATGGCTTTCACCGATGACGAGAAAAAACGTTAAACCTGTATTTATAAAGTTTCGTCTAGATCTGTAGGAGTACCAACAAACAGACAGACGAAAGCAAATTGATTGTACTTGGAGCTGAGACTTGTGCTCGCTTCGCTCGCTCAATAAATTAGTTCATAACTTTATGGAGATGGACGCCATATTGTTTATTTTTAACTCGAGTATGTCAAGCAGACTAAATACGAATTCAACCATACCGTATAAATTTAAATCAGTCCAGTAATTAAGGCGCTGTGAGGAGATAGACAAACATTAAGGCGCTGTGAGGAGATAGACAAACATTAAGGCGCTGTGAGGAGATACACAAACATACATATACATAAAATTATATACACTGCTCAAATTATAACCATCCTTTTTTATTTTTTTATTACGGACTAGGCAATCGTTTGACCCACGATCTCACCTGATGGAAAGCGATGATGTGGTCGAAGGTGTAGCACGCTTGCCTAGTAGATACCTATTCACTCTTGACTTGAACACACCGGGGTTATAATTTACCGGAAACCTGACGAGGGCAGGGCATTCCACTCCTTTGCAGTTCTTATAATAAATGAAGAAGCATAACGCTTCGTTCTTGTGCGAGGTATTTCAACCATGAAAGGGTGGCGCTTTGCTGATCGTCTAGTCGTACGGTGATGGAAAGGTGATGGGGGAATCAGGTTGTGCAGTAATCGGGTAAAAATTAAAACTTGCTGGCAAAGTATGTTCTATTGTTTTAGAGGACTGATCAATTCTTAATGTTGAGCCAAGTGTATACTAGAATCCAACGATACCGGGTACGCTCCTCGGCTCTGCAACAATGACTTTTCTTTATGCGGATTTAATACATAATAATGTACGAATAAAATAATTCGTAGGCGGATTTCTATCGCTCGAGCTTCGGAGGGCACGTTAAAATGTTTTTGACCGATAGCAGTCGTTAAGCCATGTCAGACGTCATCGGGCGGCCGGACAAACAACGAAACGTCTACTTAATAATGGTAAATTACCTTTCAAGTAGATCAATGAACAAGGAGCGCAACTCCCTGCCCCGGTGCAGGTTGCAGGCGAGCCCGACCAGAGCGCGAGTGTACAGCCTGCAAGTATACATTCAAGTAGATCAATGAACAAGGAGCGCAACTCCCTGCCCCGGTGCAGGTTGCTGGCAAGCCCGATCAGAGCGCGAGTGCACAGCCTGCAAGTATACATTCAAGTAGATCAATGAACAAGGAGCGCAACTCCCTGCCCCGGTGCAGGTTGCAGGCGAGCTCGATCAGAGCGTGAGTGTACAGCCTGCAAGTATACATTCAAGTAGATCAATGAACAAGGAGCGCAACTCCCTGCCCCGGTGCAGGTTGCAGGCGAGCCCGATCAGAGCGCGAGTGTACAGCCTGCAAGTATACATTCAAGTAGATCAGTGAACAAGGAGCGCAACTCCCTGCCCCGGTGCAGGTTGCTGGCAAGCCCGATCAGAGCGCGAGTGCACAGCCTGCAAGTATACATTCAAGTAGATCAATGAACAAGGAGCGCAACTCCCTGCCCCGGTGCAGGTTGCAGGCGAGCTCGATCAGAGCGCGAGTGTACAGCCTGCAAGTATACATACAAATGTCACTGTAAAAGCCCGTTCATTAGTTAATCTTAGGTTTTACACTTTACCTGCTTGAGTTAGTTATACGTTTTTTTCCGAACGGTAAAACGTTTGAAAAAACTTATAAATTATTCTGATTCTGATTCTAATGAATCAGAATCAGAATAATTTATTGAATAACTGAACATTAATTTATATCCTAGGTTTTAGTACAATGCAGTTACATCAGTTTACCCCCATCGAGCATTCAACAATCATGTTGGTACACACATAATATCAGATACAACCCATTACAAAATATAAATTCCGAGCAGATATTTTTAAATATAAATCGACATAAATGAATCGTAACAGATAGAAAATAATGTCAATAATAAGAGATAAAGAATTGTATAGAATATAGTAAAAGCTAGGTTTTACCAGTAACGACTGGTAAATGTTGGTTTTGTGAGGTTAACATAATATATTTTTTTTACTACGGAAGGTAAATCCTCAGGGAAACCGTGGGAAAGCGGTTATGTAAAGGTTATATAAATATAAGGTTAAGTTAAATACTTAAAAATCCTAAGATTTACCAACTTTTATGGGTAAAAGTCCGAACCTGGTAAAAGTTCAAAATGAAAGATGAACACAGAACTGTTCGGACTTTTACCAAAAATACTTGTTAATCTTAGGATTTACCGTAATTCGGGAAATTTACAGTAACATACACACATTACATACACATAACACATACCCTACTATTGATATTAGTCTGCACTGTCCCACTGTTGGGCAAAGGTCCAACATTACGTCTAGGCATTGTGATCCTGTATTTGACCTGTATAAGATCGTATGGTTTGGCGCTTTTTTCAGCATGGTTTTAAGAATCCTTACTGAAAGGGTTCCAACGGAGCCCTATTGACAAGCCTACGCCGGCCGGCAGTCTGTCTGTCTGTCCTACAATTATAGGACTCTTTTTATTTAGTTCTTGCTTTAAAAACATGTAATATTTATAAGTTTTACGTTATTTTACTAAAATTATTTATGATTTGCGTCTTCATTCTTTATACTGCAGCAAATGTATGTATTTAATTAGCTGACCAAGTAACTTAAGAGCTGCTCGATATGTCATTATTTGCTGATCGATCTTGTTTGTTTGCTGACCAAATCCATTAATTATTTTTAGTTGACCAAAAAGGACATTTTCTGCTGACCGTTTAATTAAATGATATCTTATCAAAACTTACCTGAAGTTAAGCTCCAGTTCTTGGTAAGATTTTTCCAGAAGTTTCGGTTTGAGACGCATGCAGATTAAACTGAAATGTATAAACATATTAGGATTAGTAAGCTGAAGTGGCAGTGGGCTGGTCACATCTGTCGAAGGACTAATAACTGTTCGGGTAGACGTGTTCTTGAGTGGACACCGCGACTCGGTAAACGTAGTGTAGGGCGTCCTACAGCTAGGTGGAGCGACGACATACGCAAAGTGGCTGGCAGCAGTTGGAAAAGAGCCGAAGGTCGGGCTCAGTGGCGTGCTTTGGGGGAGGCCTATGTCCAGCAGTGGACTGACACGGGCTAATGATGGTAATATATAAACATATGCAAGAAATTATTAACAAAAAATTCTAAGGCTCTATAATCTATATTTTTATAGTTTTGCCTGTCAGGGTCTTGACGAATCTGAATAGAAAAAAAGTACAAGGTACTTTTGAGCCTTTTATATAGTGAAATTGTAGTGCTATTCCTGGACCAAGAAGTGCCTATAAACTACAAAAAACCAAATTATAGTGCTATTCCTGGACCAAGAAGTGCCTATAAACTACAAAATACCAAATTATAGTGCTATTCCTGGACCAAGAAGTGCCTATAAACTAAAAAATACCAAATTATAGTGCTATTCCTGGACCAAGAAGTGCCTATAAACTACAAAATACCATATTTCGTTCAGATAGTTTTTGTCAACTCTGCTTCTAATCATCAGATTGATTTACCAAGTAACCAATTTTTTTAAGTCAAAACTTAAGCTATCCAATAATGAAAACCGCATCACAATCGGTCCAGTAGTTTTTACGTGATGCGCGAACAAACTACATGTTTAGTATCTTATGTTAAGGCCCCTATTAATAAATCTCTCTTGGTTGAGCTCTCAAGTGCGATATCAACTGATACGCTCTCAAGTTGTGATCAGCATCTTAAGATCGTCGCTGATTAATAAAGACATTTCAAGAGCATCTCAGATCATGTCGCTGTCAAGAGCCGCATCTCAAGATGCTACGTCACGAACCAGAACTTGAGAGCAAGATTGAATGAACTTTATTGAATGAACTACGAATGAACGATTTATTTTCATTAGTGGAAGTTCGGTTTTTGCTCAAATAAGATATAGCGTAAGGTTAAAATGTATTACTTCGATGTAGTTGAATTAAATTAAATTATATTAAACGTAATGTTTATTTTCTACATAATTATCATAACCTTACTTTTTTGTAGAAAGGATGTAAGCCATAATATTTGTCTATATTTTCAAAGTTACACTATCTATTAAAGAACTTAACGGAATTCATCAACAAATAACTATAACTTTTGAAAATAAAAGTTCGTTGATTAGCCATGCAGTATTTCCAGCGCGTATCCTTTGGTTACGATTTCGGATCTTTTTAGACTTCAGCGAGTCCTCGCCAGGTTCTGATATCTACCAAATCTTCGGATCTTTTCGCAATCATGCCAAATAAATTTGTTTATTTCCAGAGGAATATAAAAATATTCTTATAATGATGGTTAATATAATTATAATTATCAACTACTGACATAATATTTTCGAAATCATTGATTCAGCAACTGGCAATCACGCTCTCAAGTCACAGATCGACTGCACTCAACATTCTGCATCTCAAAGCACATCACAAGTGCGCCCTTGAGAGTCGAGATTGATTAGCATCTTGAGTCATTTCCGCTGCGCGCGCAATACGAAGTACTTCCAACTCTCTCATGAGATATTTCCGCTGCGCGCGCAATACGAAGTACTTCCAACTCTCTCATGAGATATTTCCGCTGCGCGCGCAATACGAAGTACTTCCAACTCTCTCATGAGATATTTCCGCTGCGCGCGCAATACGAAGTACTTCAACTCTCTCATGAGATATTTCCGCTGCGCGCGCAATACGAAGTACTTCCAACTCTCTCATGAGATATTTCCGCTGCGCGCGCAATACGAAGTACTTCCAACTCTCTCATGAGATATTTCCACTGCACGCGCAATACGAAGTACTTCCAACTCTCTCATGAGATATTTCCGCTGCGCGCGCAATACGAAGTACTTCCAACTCTCTCATGAGATATTTCCGCTGCGCGCGCAATACGAAGTACTTCCAACTCTCTCATGAGATATTTTCATTGGACATTTTGCGTCTTAAATGAAAGCGCAAGGCTTTATGCGTCAATAGATGCATCTGGTGTGTTCAAGTCAAGAGTGAGTGAATAGGTATCTACTAGGCAAGCGTGTGTTAGATTACTACTTATTGTAAATATAGAAATGTATAAAAATAATACTTGGTACATGTAAATGTTATGTATCCAGCTTTCAGAACGAAGTATTCGTTCTGAAACGAAGTATTGATTACTTTAAAGAAAAGTAAAGTACCACGTGTAAACTTACGATGTATGTCATCCGTCACTATGAAACATCTGCATTATTATGCCATAATTATTAGAATGATGTTAAAATGATATTCCAATAATTAAATACAACTATCAGACATGACTAATGTAATTAATAAAGTAAATGGTAGACATTCGTTGATCTGTTTTCAAACGACTCAAATAGCTTGGACGATGTCGGTAGTCTTCGACTCGGATGACTTCTGACAGCGTCGAATGTTCTAAAATGCTATATAAAGGTTCTCTCGACTTAGCAATGTTTAGTGTTCTTGTGACCGCCACACCGAGAGGACCTTGGCAAGTTAAGTGTTTTTTACATTACTCTGTTATGCTGCTTATTTGTAACCGTGTAATTATTACTGTGTATTTGTTACTGTGTATCACTTCATTGTGGGGTGATGAAATAATCTATAAGATTATAGTTAACGGGATTATCATCTATTTGATTGTGTTTAAATGCTGTTTTCGAAGTTATTATGCCTAGTGTAACTAAGACAAATATAAATGTGTGTCTGTGACCAATTATCACATTTAAATTGTTAATGTATCTAAATAGTTATTGGTTTAATAATATTACAAAACATATTCGCCACGTAGTATCTGTCCAGTTTCTTTCTATAGTGGTGTATTCCGAATCTGGTGTTCAAATGAATAAACAATATACAGAATTGCAAACCTATTTCCTTGTTTTTATTAAATACTCCTTAAGTTGTTTATTCTGTAGCTGTAGCTACTATAGATACCAACTATAGGATATATCAACTTGCTTTTAATACTAGGTGCAGATAAGTGTTATCTCCTACTCGACAAACCTGACCAACTGAAGGCTAACATTACAAAACTTAGGTTTTGATAACCTTACAGTACGTATAATTATTATACATACTCGTATGTTTATAAATCTCACACGTGCTATACCTTCGACCACATCATCGCTTTCCATCAGGTGAGATCGTAGTCAAACGATTGCCTAGAAAGTGATAAAAAAATAAGTTTTTCTTCGAACACGCAGTAGCTCGCGCTCCATCTCCGTGTCACAGTACTAACTGTTTGTGCTCCTTCTCCTTGTGCTCGCAGTATGCGCAGGTCACACAGTAGCTCGCGCACCATCTCCGTGTCGCAGTACTTACAGTTTGTACTCCTTCTCCTTGTGCTCGCAGTATGCGCAGGTCACACAGTAGCTCGCGCACCATCTCCGTGTAGCAGTACTTACTGCTTGTTCTCCTTCTCCTATTGCTCGCAGTATGCGCAGTAGCTCACGCTCCATCTCCGTGTCGCAGTACTTACTGCTTGTGGTCCTTCTTCTTGTCGAGCAGTATGCGCAGGTCATGCAGTAGCTCGCGCTCCATTTCCGTGTCTCAGTACTTACAGTTTGTGCTTCTTCTCCTTGTGCTCGAAGTATGCGTAGGTCACGCAGAGGCTCGCGCTCCATCTCCGTGTCGCAGTACTTACTGTTTGTGCTGCTTCTCCTTGTGCTCGAAGTATGCGTAGGTCACGCAGTGGCTCGCGCTCCATCTCCGTGTCTCAGTACTTACAGTTTGTGCTTCTTCTCCTTGTGCTCGAAGTATGCGTAGGTCACGCAGTGGCTCGCGCTCCATCTCCGTGTCGCAGTACTTACTGTTTGTGCTGCTTCTCCTTGTGCACGCAGTATGCGGAGGTCACGCAGTAGCTCGCGATCCATCTCCGTGTAGCAGTACTTACTGCTTGCTTCTCCTTTTTCTTGCAGTATGCGCAGTAGCTCACGCTCCATCTCCCGTGTCACATTACTTACTGCTTGTGCTCCTTCTCCTTGTCGAGCAGTATGCGCAGGTCACGCAGTTCCAGCAGGAACTCGCGATCCATTTCTGTGTCGTAGTACTCAGGGCCCGTGCAGCTGTACGTCCAGCTGACCATGATGGCCTGCGAACAACATCGTCGGGTCAAACAGTATGACCTGTGCATACTTTGACGCGAATCATTATACTTATGGCCCGCTTTGCTATACAATCTAAGCTCAAGATTTATTTAGTCTTCTAGCTACTTGGGTTGACACTGTTCCAAGAGCATTATTTTTGTTTTAACGATTAGATTTCTTAATGCCTTTACACAAAGGTTAATTTATAACAACTGGTACGACATTTGTGCTTAGTATTTTTATGCTCGCCCTTTTTTTTATATGACTGACTTATAACTCTGATGATATAAGTATTTACTATTCCATTTTTTACTTGAATAATTTCGATATTTCAGGACTATTTACAATGTTACAAACAGGTACTTTAGCATTTTAACCCCCGAATAAAGAGACGGGTGTTATAAGTTTAGGGTGTGTATCACTTAGTGTGTGTGTGTGTGTGTCTGTCTGTCCGTGGCATCGTAGCTCCTAAACGAATGGACCGATTTTGATGCAGTTTTCTCCGTTCAAAAGCTGATGAGATCCGTTTTTGATGCGGTTTTTTGTTCGAAAGCTGATGTGATCGAGATGGTTCTTAGATATATGGGGAGGGGGTGGGGGAGGGGAGAGGTGAGAAAAGGGGGTGAAAATCGTAGCTTCAAACAAATGGACCGATTTAGCTAAAAACGAATAGACCGAATTTGATGAGGTTTTTTATGTTTGAAAACTGATGTGATAGAGATGGTTCTTAGCTATATGGGGGGGAGAGTTGAGAAAAGGGGGGGAGAATCGTATCTTTCAAACGAATGGACCAATTTAGCTTCGGTTTATGTTTCAAAGCCGAGATAACATGATTGTTCTCAACTATAACGGGGGGCGGATTTGGGGCGGGAATGGAAGGTGAGGATCGTAGCTCCCAAACGAATGGACCAATTTTGATGCGGTTTTTTATGTTTGAAAACTGATGTGATCGAGATGGTTCTTAGCGAAATGGGGGGGAGGGAGGAGTTCAGAAAAGAAGTACGTATTTTCCAAACGCGTGGACCAATTTAGCTGTGGTTTTTCATGATTCAAATCTGATGTGATCGAGATGCTTCTTAGTTATAATGGGGGGTGGGAAATCGGGGGTTATATAAACTTTTAATTTGGGCTTGTTTGAGATTAAAGTCTCTATTTGAATAATAAATACATTTTACCTCTGCACAGTGAAAGAAATCAGTGAACGTCAAGTACTGCAATTTCCGTTTCGACGTTTCGAATCTCATGCACGCTATGAACACTACTGCGCCGTATTTCCTGAAACAAAATAAAACAAAATATATACATCACTTATATACATCACTTATATACATCACTTATATACATCACTTATATACATCACTTATATACATCACTTATAAACGTAGGATATTTCATCATCATCAATCATCGCCTACGCGGGTAAAACCACGGGGCGCAGCTAGTACTTTTTAAGTCTAAGTTCATAAACATATGAACCATGATTCATTTGGAATTTGAAAATTAGGAAAACTGCTACATACTTGACAAGTTTTAAGTACATACATACTTGGCGAGTTCTATGATATACTCGTATACTAGGCTTATTCTGTGGTATATACTAGGCTTATTCTGTGATATATACTCGGCTACTTCAATGATACATCCTTGGCGAGTTCTATGATATATACTCGGCTACTTCAATGATACATACTTGGCGAGTTCTATGATATATACTCGGCTACTTCAATGATACATACTTGGCGAGTTCTATGATATATACTCGGCTACTTCAATGATACATACTTGGCGAGTTCTATGATATATACTCGGCTACTTCAATGATACATACTTGGCGTGTTCTATGATATATACTCGGCTACTTCAATGATACATACTTGGCGAGTTCTATGATATATATTAGGCTTATTCTGTGATATATACTCGGCTACTTCAATGATACATACTTGGCGACTTCTATGATATATACTCGGCTACTTCAATGATACATACTTGGCGAGTTCTATGATATATACTCGGCTACTTCAATGATACATACTTGGCGAGTTCTATGATATATACTAGGCTTATTCTGTGATATATACTCGGCTACTTCAATGATACATACTTGGCGAGTTCTATGATATATACTAGGCTTATTCTGTGATATATATTAGGCTTATTCTGTGATATATACTCGGCTAATTCAATGATACATACTTGGCGAATTCTATGGTGTATACGTGGCGAGTTGTAAGGTACATACTTGGCGAGTCGCTCGGGCAGTAGGAACGCGGCTCGTATGTTGGCGACGACATTGCCCGGAGCCTCCTCCACCGCCTTGAACACGCGCCGCACGTTGTCGAACTGCCGCCGGCAGCAGCGCAGCGGCGCGCCCGACCGCTCTGACACCTGTCACATTACCACAGATTTAGGCGTACAATCAAAGAGGTTTTGTTACGCTTACTCTTACGCCAATATGCATTATAAAACCTCTTTTCGAACAATCTAAATCCATCCAGTGTCATAAAATGATCTGAAAGAAAATCATGACATGGTTGGCCAGCCTAGCGAAAGTTTCTAAGAAAATAGCTATTGTATGAAACGTGCATTGATTTTAATGGCGAAAAAATTATAAAATATTATAAAAAAAAAAAAAAACTATAAAAAAAACCGTTATAAAAAAATTAGCAAAAAAATTTTAAAAAAAATTAAAAATTTAAAAAAAAAAATTTTTTTTCTCCGTTTATAAAATATTGTTTGCTTAAATTAGAAAATTTAATCATTTATTGTCCTGAAACATTTTTTTTCTATTAACATATTGACAAAGTGAGTGGAAAACAATGTGTAACACATTAAAAACATGAACAAAGTTTCTTGCGAAAAATATGCCGGCTAAAAACCAGACGAAAAGGAAATGAAAAAAGAAAATTCATGGGCAAATTTCCACTGGATGAAGCTAGGTGAGAACAAAACATCATTTACTTTTGTTGTAATTATACATTATTAAGTAAACAACATAACATTCTTCATAAATAACCTTCTATACATAAAAATGCAAACAATAGTGCTGGCAGTCAAACATCGATAAATTAACGTAAATTTTTAAAGAATGTTTATATGGTAAGAAAATTACTGTTCTGTAATGGTTCTGCCTCTGGTTTTCTACGCTACGGGTACTGCGTTTGATTCCTGGCAATTTGCTTCATCGCAGGAAGTTTGTATTTCTGGTACTGGGTGTGATTGTGTGTTGCAAATGATTGCAATCCCTGATACAGAAGTAAAGTAGAGCAGGGCTATGAGTGAAAAAAATAACAGTGCAAAAATTCAACACAACTGTTTTATATTTTCAGATGAAGACAACGGGGAGCAGCCACCGGAAATCCATGATGTTATCCATGTGCCCATTGACAAACTGCATCAGTTGAAATATACATTTCACATATAAGAAAAAAAAACGCAGGATGCAATTGGAGTGTTCTGTGATCTTTCCAAAGCATTAAATTGTGTGGACCACAGAAAGTTAATTTGATAAATGAATCATTACGGTGAACGTCGTAAAAAAAATGCAACGAAATAAACGATGTACGTAATGTAATGTATGTATGTGTAATGTACTGTGTTTAATGTGGCGAGACGGCAAGATTAGTATACTTTTCGTATACTGACCTTGCCCTCACTATACATCTTTGAAAATAAAATGAATATACGCAAAAGCCTTGTTAAATTAAATTAGATATAAAAGCGATGTTCAGAACACTATTTAACTTCAGAAATAAGGAAAATAAAATGCAAATATTTTATTAGAGTAAAAACCGCTTCTTTTATTTTCATTCCATTATTTCACAAACTTAACGAGTAGTACCGGATAGGATTAGGCAAAGGTAACATAGGTTAGGTCTAATATCGATATCGACAATGCAACATTTATAGAATCGATACATCCCTAATTCCTATATACGTCTCTATGTCAGGAGTGGCAACATAATAACGACGTAATTAACAGTTTTTATGTTGGTATGAACTGTCAATGCACGTTTCATAGAAAGCTGAATTTCGGGTTCGGCACTCCCGCCTCTTTTTACGAAGTATTTACATTCTCTTTGAGGTTGGGCTTAAATTAAAAAACTCAGTAACTAAGAAAATATATATTATAATGTATTATTATTTACGATAGTCAAACAGGTAGCAACCACTCGCATTGTGGAGTTGTTCTATGAGGAGACCGATGTTCTAAAGTGGACGTCTACCGGATGATGATAATTTATTATTTATTAGCTCTTCGAGCTATGGAGAGAGCTAAGCTCGGGGTTTCTCTAAAGGATAAAATCCGGAGAGTTATTATCCGACAGAGAACCAAAGTCACCGTCAAAGCTCAAAGGAATAGCAAGCTGAAATGGCAATGGGCTGGCCACATTTCTCGAAGCACGGACAACCGCTAGGGTAGACGTGTCCTTGAGTGGAGACCGCGTCTGGGCAAACGTAGTGTAGGACGACCTGCGGAAGGCGGCCGGCAGAAACTGGATGAGAACAGCCGAAGACAGGGCTCTGTGGCGTTCATTGGGTGAGGCCTATGTCCAGCAGTGGACGAACACAGGCTGATGAAAATGATGATGATGTCTATTTTTTCTAAATTATTCCTTTTGTATAAACTTTTATTTTATGACACTATCTGCACCCCGTGGCTTTGCCCGCGTTTCAATTTTGCCGCGACTAAAAGTATCCAATGTTGGTCTCTTTGGTAAACAAAATCTACCTACATATAAAATTTCATCAAAATCGGTCCAGCCGTTTTGGCGAAAAATGCCTCAAACAAACAGACAACAGACGTATGCAACAACAACAAAGATACTGGTAGAGAGACATACGCAGTCTGTAGCGCGAAAGAGAGTCACTGCTAATACGTGATACACAAACGCCACTCCTACTGTGACTAAGACAAAGAAAGACAATGGTGTGCATTGCACCTAATGTATGCGTCCACGTACGAGGAGCTGGTACCTAATCTTCCTACTTATAAATACAGCTAAAATTTAGATTTCGCTAAGTAGGCTCCATCATCAGCCTATACTATACCTACTTGTCAACTGCTGGACGAAGGCCTGTCCTAACGCACACCACTGAGCTCAGTCCTCATCCATTCTCTTCCAGCCGATTTTTGCAGGTTGTCACTCCACCTGACCACAGGGCGTCCTTGACTACGTTGTCCTAAGCGTGGTACTCGAAAGCTCGTCTACCCCATCGGTTATCGGTTCTTCGGGAATCGTGACCAGCCCACTGCCACTTTAGCTTGCTTATCCTTAGAACTATGTTAGATACCTTGGTAGGCGTTGATCCGTTACCTTGGTAAGCCGAAGAAGGCGTTACTGCTAAAATGTTGGTTATCTCACCTCATCCAAATCCTTCCGATGCCTTGAAGACAGTTTCCTCCCCAGCAGTTCTCTGATCACAGCGTCATCGAGGTCATAGTACCTGCAGAAGAAGCGGTATCTTAGTTGTTACTGTTAGGTATATAGATGCTGAGTTTTTGTATTGATGTTTAGTAATTTATATGTGGGTACGGCATCTAAGTAACATGTATTATGTGGGATCGATATTAATAAACTTAGTTTGTGTCTGGACTCAAGTAACTGCGTACCTATTCCTTAGTTACATTTATTATCGAACGGCAGAAGAAGGAAGAAGTGCCAAATGATATAACTGGTCCGAAGCAGCCTTTTGTCAATAGCATGTCAGGACAACTATAAAGTGTATTTAATGCCATGGTAATTGATATTATAACTTGATTTATTACTAGCTGTGCCCGCCGTAGTCGTTATCTAGGATATAATGTTATTCCAGAACCAAAAGTTATAAGGCACAACATACCATGTTCGTTGCCGTAATGGTAGGCATAAACACCTTAGAGCTGAGACGTAAATGTGCCTTAATGTCTCGTTTCTATCTACTGCTTAACGGAAACATAGATCATTCGCCCGCTCTGGCTCCTGCTCATTGTCCACGCCGGAGCGGCTTTAGCGGCGGCGCATGCGGCGCCTGCTCGTAGCACCGCCGGTGCGCTCGCAGACCGCTCGGTATGCTCCCATAGCGCAGGCCATAAACTTACTCAGCGCCCTGATTGCTCATGAACCAGAGTCCAGGCGTTGTTATTTTTTGCATAACATTTGTTAACTTTGTGGATGCATGTAATTAATTATGTATGTAACATTATGTTACTTTTTGTTTGTTGGCTTACTGTGCGTTTGGGTAACAATTACTGTAAGTGCAGTTAAAATAAATAAAACCAAAATTTCGTTCAGCTGTCAGTTTTTTAATTAAATGCTCGACTTCTACTCATCGGATTGAGATACCAAGCATCCCAGTCTTTAATGCACTCTGGGCAGGTCTATTTTATTTAACATTATTTTAAAGTATTTGTAGACAGTATATCTTGAATGTTCATCTGAAAATGCTTTAAATTTATACGATGTTGAACACAACTTTGTTTGCTAATTGTGATAACATAATCTAAACGTGTATCTTGAAGGTGTTGCAATACAGCAAGTCCAAACGGCGCCGTTCCTTGGTTTTCACTTGGACCCGGCACTGACTTGGGAAAGCCATATAAATGTTCTGTGAGGAACATTTATATGGCTCACAAAAAAGCCTGGGTTTTTTTTTTAGTCCCACTGCATGCTAGCGCATGATTTGCGTTAAAAAGGGTCGCTTCAACTCTGCCAAGGAAGGTAGGTTCGCTCGTGCTATTTTGCGAGTGTGCCGTCACTGCTCCAGTACGGGCTCGAGCTTTGGTGCCGCGCTGCCGATTGGGAACGAGCCTTCCGGTTTCAAAAACGAGCCGTTAGGGTGATTGCACGCATTGCACAGGATGAGACAGCAAGAGCACACTTTACAGAGTTGGGTATCTTGACCCTAACACACGCAATGCGAATAAGCTTTCCGGTGTGCCACGACATCTAAAGAAAACATCGAAGACAATCCACGTGATGGGACCAGAAGTTTATAATAAGTTACCCGATGAAATTCAAACCGCAAATAGTACAACAGTTTTCAAAACGAAATTGAAAAACTGGCTAATTCAAAAGGCATTTTACTCCTATCAAGAGTCCAGGGACATAAAATTGATTGTGACATAATATTTAATTTTTATCATACATGACTGTATTTTATTAAAATAATTATTCAACTTTAATTTACTTTTGTATTGTGACTTGTAACGGAAAATAAAATTATGTCTATGTCTAATATTGTGTTATAACCTAAGTGTGTTTCAGTTTGGAATGGACTAGAACTTGTACGTTGGTACTCACTTCTCAATCAGCATCTGTTTGGTGGGCTCATCTATTTGGAAGATCATTTGCTCGGAGAGTTTGGACGGCACTGTCAACAGCCTCTCCAGTAGCGCAAACGTTCTGGAAGTTACAACGGACATAGGTCTTTATTGAGAAGAGCCATAATCTACCAGTCACATGCAGATACGTGGGTAATTTCTGCTTCGTTGGGCCATGAGGAAACTCCCATGTATAATCTATTGAGGACAATTCACACCACTTCCGTAGCCCCAAACTAGGATACCCTGTACTACTATGGGTACTAAACAACGGATAAACATACATATTTACGAATATAAACATCAAATCCATGTTTCGGAAACAAACATGTTTGGCTCCAGCAGGATTCGAACCTACAATCGTTGACTTTGCAGTTAGGGTCACTATCCACTAGGCCAAACCAAACATCAAATTACATTTTATTTTACATAACATAATTAGTTGATGTACAATATCTATCTATTTATTTTTAATGACATTTTTGTAACTCTCTATTTTGACATTAATTATCATTAACATTGGACATTTATATAATTTTGACATTAATTAAATAGGAACCAAATATTGAAGTTCAGCACAGAGTGTTTTTATGATAGTCTAATTGTATATTATAATTTTTTATCTGTGTTTTTTTTAAATATTTTAAATGATTGTATAATATTTGCACACCATATATACCACGGTAGAATGTACTGGACCTTTTGTATATAATTGCCATCTATGTAAATACTATTTTCTTGCAAATAAATGAAATTGAAATTGAAATTGAGAAAGGAGGTTGGGTTGGCTATAGAAACGAGGGGCAGGAGTTGGGAGTTGGGGGTGGAGAGAGGGAGGTGGAGGGCTACCCCTTGGTACCCCTCCCTCCCCGCGGTGACGTTTAGTTTTTAAATCATATCTTAGTGTATGTGAAACAAAATGCGATTTGCAAGAGCATTTGACTATGTGGGGAAGAGGGGGGTTGAGGAAGGTGGAGGGCTACCCTTTGGTACCCCTCCTTTCCCGCAGCACCGGTTAGTTTTTAAAATCGTATATTAGTGAAGTTTGTTTACAAACCGTAAATAAAATTATTAAGTAGTAGTATTATTTTTCCACTGTAAGGCCCCAAAAACTAGGGTATGTTAGGTTTGAACATGACTACACATAGTGCGAGCCAGAAGCAGGAGGTCTCCTTGCTTGACTCCTCTATTGTGGTGTCTTTGCCCAGTTTTGTGTAATTTCACAGCTGCAGTGCTAGTGTGTGAATGTGCTGGAGTAAGCGTAATAGATATGGTGTATGATTTGGTTGTGATCTTTAAAAATATACTCTAAAATAAGCACCTGTAGTGATCCAAAACATCGCTGGCAATAAGATCGACTGGAGCCACCATCTGTTTGGCGATGCTCCGCTGATGAAGAGTAGATACGGCCTCACTTGCTGGAAAATATTATTTAATGCTTTTATTGTTAGAAATAGGGGGTAAACTATAGCCATCCGGTACCAGTGTGGAGGGGGGATGGGGGAGGAGAGATGAGGGGAGGGGATAAGTCCCCACCCCCCTGTCCAGGAAATGTATAGCTTTTGAGTTATGTATTTTTTAATAGTACATAAAAAAACAGTTTTAGTCAAAAATAGATTATGCTTCTTGATGCATTTTTAGGAAAATTTGGTGGTTAAAAGAGTTTGTTTTATGGCACATATGGTTTATGGGGGATCTTATAAATTTATTCACAATATAAACAAAGTAATGCTTTTTAGAAGATTTTTGGTAATGTTAAACATTTTATTTACCTATTTTAATGTATGTTTTACTCACAGGAACAACCTTCAATCCATAGCTGGTATATTTCAGGATCTATTAGAGTGTAATTACTCACGAATACATCCACTTCTGTATACATTTTGGATGTACAATTTTATCCACTGATTTTATCACTTCAGTGCACATACATAAAAATTTGAGAATATTTGGTAGTACCTACCACAGATTACAGATATGTAGCACTTGGCCCTATTTCATAAAACTATAGTAGACTGACAAGTGTCAATCGACAAATGTCAGTCAAACTACCGAAATGCGTTTCATAAAAACCCGACAATTAATTCAATGAATTGTCAAAATATTACTAAATGTGTTTCATAAAACATTAGTAGTGACCGGCAGTCAACCGACAATTGTCTAACAAATGTCAATAGAAAAACGTTTTATGAAACGGCGGTTGCTCAAAAATTACCACGATTTGTAGAATTATCGTGACAATTGTGACAGCCGAAGCTTTACCCATCACACTACTATGACTGGCATTGTGAAATGCAATAAGACTGACAATCATCATCCTGTCGTGATTGTTTGCTAAATGAAACGCAGGTTTGGCGTATTTGACTGACATTTGTAGTTTTATTATGATTTGTCGCTTTATGAAGGCAAAGCTAGTATGTACCTACGACTCCAACAATATTTTGATTATTTTAATTTTGACTTGCTTGACTGACAGTTTGTTATACCCTGTGTTCGAGATGATGATTTTGCGTTGTGGGCAGTTTCGAAATGTACATTTTTAACAAGCCGTTTTCTTTGAACATTTTCAACACTTTTGTCATTTTTGCAACTTACACACACTACCGATCCTTTCCAAACTGAATGAAAAATGACCCTATCGCTCACGGAATAAAGTCAATTTTCCTATGTCAACATGTCATCGAAACTTGCAAAATGAACGGCGATCGAAAACGTTCAGAACGCTAATTTCGCCCACAAATGGCCAAAGGAAACGCCAATTGTGATCATATTTAGCGTTTTTAACAGTTATTTTCGCTAATGGAGAAGATAAAAAGGTTACAATATTACACTTTTAAGTACTTAGAATCTAGTCTAGAATCTAGTTTTAAGTACTTAAGTCTAGACCGTACACATTATTCTAGTTTTTATTTCACATCGATCAGTGCAATATTACCGAAGTAATAAGCGTGGGAAGTTTACGTATTTTTTTTAAATCTCGTCTGTGTTCGCGAGTAGCGCGTGACGTCATCGCCCTCATACGGCACGGCGCGTGGCGGGCGCGGGCGCCCGTTTCATACGTCCGTAGTACATTTTCGCTGGTAAGGTGTTTGCTCTCGTGCGCTCTGGTGTTTTTTATTGATTTTAATTAATGCTGATTGATTAAATTAAGTGTATTGTGTAAGTGATTGTTTTAGAACTAAAATGGAAGAAGGATTTCAAAAAGGCCAATCCGACAACCTTCCCTTAGTCCACAATATGATGGTGGCAGAATATTTTATAGAAAATAAAGATTTTGTAGCAGCTGAAATTCGCGGAGTTAAAATTACAAGTTAGGTATAAGATATAATTTCTATAACCTACTTATTATTACATTCATACTACTGGGATTCATTTACTAATGAGTAAGTATAGGTGTAACAAAAATACCTATACATAAAGAACTAAGAAAATAAAATTTGAAGTTTTGTTTTCTTTTCTTAGTCAGCCCCCATAAGTGCACCCCAACCTTTATGTGTATTTATGTTTTTTTAAATTACCTGTTACTTTTATTAAAATAAATTAAATCCTATACTACTAATATGAGTCTGATAACATCATATCTTTTAAATAATTACTAAAAAAAACGGGTCGCAATGATTTAGCGTAACTATTCACAGCACGAAGCTGTTTATTTACACTGTAATTTTAAACTTATCATTATTGTTTCGTCTTGAAATTATAGGGATCATGAACCTTGGAAAGGTTCAATAAATCGTTAGTTTCAATATTAAGTGCTTAGACACTAGGAGTGCAGTACCTACATACCTACTAAAATGCATATTGCTAGCAATAACCAAATACCTACTAGGTACTTATTAGTTACTATTTCACATGGCAAGGTTTTTATAGTATTTGAATACCTACATCCAAATGATCACAAAAATACGCTGTCATCACATTTGTTTATTTATTTCTGATTTTCGGATCATTAGGAATGTAAAAAAACAACTTTTCGGGTGTTTTTGTGGCCGTATTGTTACACTAAGGTATAATAAAATATTTAATAGATGGAGTCATGTTGTTTTAATTGTTTCTTGTTTAAAATAAACAAAGTAGTTCCGCACGCGACGTTCACATTCGGGTAAATGTTTCGAATCCTAGAGTCGCTCGCGCGGTGATGGGGCCCGTGACGTCATCGACGATATCGCGCTCGGTCCGCTATGTTAACTTTGCACTTTTATAAGTCGGTCAGTTTTAAAGATAGAAAAATAGTAAAAACACAGTTATGTATTCTCGTAATTTTTGTTTTTTTTTTGGCATATATAACAAAAAATGGTTGTCTTCTTTATTGTTACAAAAGGAACGGCCCATTGATTGAAGTGCCCTGCATTCGAGATGATGAGATGGCGTTGTGGGCAGTTTCGAAATGTACATTTTTAACAAGCCGTTTTCTTTGAACTTTTTCAACACTTGCCACTTTTTTGCAACTTTTGACACTAACGATCCTTTCCAAACCGAATGAAAAACGACCTAATTGTTGACGGAATAAAGTCGATTTTCTAATGTCAACATGTCATCAAAACGAACGGTGATCGAAAACGTTCAGAATGCTAATTTCGCCCACATAATGTCCAATGCGAACGTCAGAAGATCATATTTAGCTTTTTAACAGTTATTTTCACCATTTTCGTTTTGAAGCAAATGATGAAAATAGCTATTGAAAACGCTAAATATGATCACATCTGGCGTTCTCTTTGGACATTTGTGGGAGAAATTAGCGTTCAGCCCGTAGACAGCCCGTCAACAGATGAACATAGCTCTGCCTACGGGCTGCAGCCCGATTCCATAACTTGGCTTCAATCGAATTCTCAGTATCGCAGCCACTAATGCCTTGCGATAGAGTCGAATTTGCTATGAAAAAAGTGATAATCCGATTGTAGCCAAGTTATGGAATTGGGCCACTGTTCTCTGCTACGGGTTGCTCTAATCTGTTCAGGGGCGATTCAGAACCTTTCGATTACGAACCGAATCACTGCTGCAAGCTGCAGCCGCGGAGCATAAAGTAGGTAGAGTTATCGAAAGGTTCTGAATCGGAGGGCTGAACCCTTTGATAACTCAGTGGCCATATTACAGAACTTGGTATAGCAATTTCAACTCTACCACAAGGAATTAGTGATAGAGATATCGACAATCAAATTGAAACCAAGTTCTGTGGTCGGGGAACAGTGGCCCAATTACAGAACTTGATTACAATCGGATTATCACTTTTTTCATAGCAATTTCGACTCTATTGCATGGCTTAGTGGTTGCGATATTGAGAATTCGATTGAAGCCAAATTATGTAATCGGGCCGCAGTTGTCGATCGATGTGGTATTATTTATTCTGTGGATTCGGTTTGAAATCGTTTTCCATTCACAATATAGAATCGAATCGATTCGGTTCGCTATCGAAAGTTTCTGAATCGGGAAAACAATCTTGAACTACTCTACACTCTGTGGAAAGTGTGGATACGTACTATTTAGATACTCGGGAGCCGTTCTTTTTGATGCTACATGATCTAAAATAACAGTTATAAAACGTTCAGCCAGTAATGCACGGCCAGTATTACGCGACCAATATTATGTGTACAACTGGATACGTAATATCAGCCCGTGCCGATTTTGTACGACCAATATTACACGGCCAATAATACGAAGCCAACCATAGACAAAGCTAGAATCACTCCTTGATGCCTCGTTTGTGTAGGCGAGTGTCAAGATGAAAAAAACTGTCACAGAACTGAATCGGCCAACCCTGACTCCACGTGGTCTTGTCTGCCCTACACTAGAGTGTTTTTAAAAAGCCGGAGGCGCGGAGGGAGCGTTGGTACCTGTGCTTTGTTACGCAAGGGCGGAGGGGCAGCACTTCTCTTTGATTTGTACGGACTTGATGTTTGCGCCGTCTATGAGTGGTATGTGTAATTCGCCCAATACTGGACATATCCGATTTGGATGGCAGCTGTCAAACTTAAAAGGGCTATAACTCTTAAATTAGCGACACTAGACTAGTAGTTTCTTTACAGAAGTCATAGATCTCATCGAAATCTCCATTTTAGACGATAGTTGTCAAACTTAAATGCCCTATAATTCTTAAATTAACAATCCTAGAATAGTAGTCTTCATTTTGGATGACAGCTGTCAAACTTAAAAGGGCTATAACTCTAAAACTAACGACACTAGATTAGTAGTTTCCTTACAGAAGTGATAGGTCTCATTGATATCTTGATTTTGGATGACATTTAATGCAAAGAAACTACTACGGATCAATAGTTTCCGCTATAAAGCTAATTTTAATTTGACAGCTGTCATATGAAATGAAGATCTCGATGAGATCTATCATTGATGTAAAGTAACTACTAGTCTAGGATCAATAGTTTCCGAAATAAAGCCCTTTTAAGTTTGACAGCTGTCATATGAAATGAAGATCCCGATGAGATCTATCACTTCTGTAAAGAAACTACTAGTCTAGGATCAATAGTTTCCAAAATGAACACCTTTTAAGTTTGACAGCTATCATATGAAATAAAGATCTCGATGAGATCTATCACTTTTGTCAGGCAACTACTAGTCTAGAATCAATAGTTTTCGAGTTATAGTCATTTTTAGTTTGACAGCTAACATCCAAAACTCTTGAGATGAGATCTATCACTTCTGTAAAGAAACTACTAATCTAGGATCTTTAGTTTCTGAGTTATAGCCATTTTTAATTTGACAACTGTCATCCAAAACGAAGATATCGATGAGATCTATCATTGCTGTAAAGTAACTACTAGTCAATAGATTCCGAAATAAAGCCCTATTAAGTTTGACAGCTGTCATATGAAATATGTCATTTTTAATTTGACAACTGTCATCCAAAACGAAGATATCGATGAGATTTATCATTGCTGTAAAGTAACTACTATTCTAGGAACAATAGTTTCCGAAATAAAGCCCTTTTAAGTTTGACAGCTGTCATATGAGATGAAGATCTCGATGAGATCTATTTTTTATATACAGAAACTACTAGTCTAAGATCAATAGTTTCCGAGATAAAGTTTTAAAACCCAAGTTTAATTTGATGTCCTACTGATCTACGACACTAACATAAGGCTTGCACTCGACAATTCTGTTTAAATCGATAACAGAGTAATCTTCAAACAATATCGACTTATTTTCAGAGTATCAAATTGTCACAACACTATTTTCAAAAATGAATCAAAAATGAAACATTAGAAGGTTGCTAAGGTAGCTGCATCATAGCAACATAATAAATATATGGCATAAAAACCTTAAAGCCACTCTAGTTACTCTGTGGGATGGAACAACTTCTTTTTTTTTTAATCAATCAATATGTTTCTTCCTTGGGCCCGTTCACATAAACGTTCGAGGACGCACGGATCACCCGCGCGTACACTCGAAATCGTTCACGGCGTTGTCCGGGCGTTCGCCTGGGTCATCCGAAAAAAAGTAGTGTAGGGGAGGAATAGTACGAAACTGACACTTGACAGTTGTCAGTTGTATGTGGACGTCCAAAGTCGTTCTCTATCTCCGGCAGCCCGATTCCATAACTTGGCTTCAATCGAATTCTCAGTATCGCAGCCACTAATGCCTTGCGATAGAGTCGAATTTGCTATGAAAAAAGTGATAATCCGATTGTAGCCAAGTTATGGAATTGGGCCACGGATGATCGAGCGAAAATCGCACGGATGATTCGAGCGTGTAAGTGAACACAGCCCTTGGGTTGATGCTAGCAATCTTGCATTGCTTGCATTTTGAGGGCAGTTCTTTCTTTGTTTTGATTGCTATTTTCATCAAGAAATTAAATGCGTACGTATTCACCTATTCCGTGATCCGTTAGTTTAGTGTTCTATTGCTGTAATATTTTGGTAGGTATCAGAAACAGATTAGAATCTACTTGTTCTGCCTGATTGTGATTGATCTATGTACAAAGGAAAAATGCACGTCTTTCTTCGGTCTCTGTTGATCGAACATATTCCGCGCAAATTCTGTGTAGGTACCTATGTCGACGAAGGAAAATCATAGGCCAATGTATCTAATTTGCCTTCGCCGCCGCGCCGGTGTATGTGGATAAAATGCATCAATCACACACATTCTCAGATTACCTACTGTATATACTAAAGAGAACTAGTGAGAATCCCATGTTATTAAATTTTGCCCACTTCGGTCTCTGTTGATCGTACATATTCCGCGCATTTTCTGTTTAGGTACATAAGTCGACGAAGGCAAATCATCGGCCCATGTATCTAAGTATCTAATTTGCCTTCGCCGCCGCGCCGGTGTATGTGGATAATATGCATCAATCACACACATTCTCAGACTATGTACCTACTGTATAAACAAAAGAGAACACATACTAGTGAGAATCCCATGTTTGTTTGTCTGATGTGTTTTGCCCATAGCATTGGTGGTGATCTCTGAATTATTTTTTACTTAAGAGTGTTAGTAATCTGTGCTTACAAGGGCCATCTTAGGCAAGCTAGGTCATCAAGACCTAGCCTCCTCAAGTAGTAAACACAACAACTATTCCTATGATTCTACAAACACAGGGTGTACCCTGTTCATGTAGACTACATCAGTGCAGTCTTGCTGGATGATCCTGTTACTACAATGATGTTTCAACTAAATAAGGCCTTCTCATGGCAAAATGGTTGAAACATGAACTCTCGATGCCCGCTTAGATAAATAAGGATTTCATAGCACAATGCTTGCTATTGCACTTAGTTGATTTTTATTGCACTTAGTTGATTTTTCAAGTAATCAGCAGCACAATGCCAACATTTTGCAACCATTATACATTAAGGTCGCACCAGGCCTATAATTTCAAACAGACAACTATGTTTATTGTTAAAGTATTAGATCACAGTATGCCTACTTCTGATATTGTCAATGCTTTTAATATGTATTTGGCCTACAATTTGTAAAGTCAACACAAAAGTTGTTACAATTAAAGAACTTTTGTGTTGACTTTACAAATTGTGTGTGGGTGTTTTTTTTAATAAAAAGTATTAATGGTTGTCTGTCATGAGGGGTAGGGATTTGGACAACGACATGGCAGGCCCATGAGGAGATGGCGGGACGATCTTGACGCTTACCTGAAAGATTGGCCAGCTACAGCCCAAGATCGAGAAAATTGGAAGGAGGGGAGGGAGGCCTTTGCCCTGCAGTGGGACACTACAGGCTCATAATAATAATAATAAATAATAATTAATGGTTGCATGGTTGGTGGGAATTACTATAAGCACACAACCAACCAAGCGCGGTCCAGGATCCATTAGTTATTTTCATGTTTTATTATGTTTATTTTGTACACTGACAGAAAAAAACCTAAAAATGTCCGCTCGCTCGCTGCGCTCGCTCTTTTGATTGCTTGTTTTCGTTTTTGTGCAACTTCAAATTATGTTTTAGTTTTACACTATAGAAATGTTTTGGAGGGTAAGTTAAGTTGTCGGGTGCGGCTATTATTGATGGCTGTCGTTTAGCCATGTTGGAGGCCCCTGGTCAGCCTGACAAATTCTGACACCAGAGGCCAACACTACCTCATACGACAAACAAAAAATCTATAGCCAAGAATTTTCGCGCTTGATTCTGTTGTGCTCATAAACTTACCAGGGGCTTCATCCTTTAATTATGTTAAATTTATTTTGAAGAATAACTTCAAAGTTTCGCTCGCGCTTCTTTGTATTCAGATGTAGAAATTACGTAAATCGTTAAGTTACATATGATTTAGAATTATTCTATTTCTACAGTGAAAGAAATCGCAAACTTTTCGTACAGTATGCACGCTGCGTTTGCATGTTTTGTTCTTATCAATGCATCGTTGAATATTATTTTGAGTTAGAACTATGTAACTGGCAGAAGTGTTAAAAAAACGCGCTTACTTCGCTCGCTTTTGTGGTTCTTTTTCATTATTTTCATGTGATTTGGTATTATGTTTTGTTCTTAAAATCTATATTAACATAAATAGCTTGGAAATTTCTAGTTTGCCGCCCATATGTTTTTGATAATTCCAATGCATAAGTGTGATGTGTATGTGTGTATGTGATTTAGAATTATGTTATAATTGTGTTATTAGAATCGTGTACAGAAACAGGTCAACATTTTTGCGTTCGTTTCGATTATTTCAATGTTTGTTTTTATGACTTGAAAATATTATTTAACTTCTGCACCGATCGAAATAGCTCAATATTTCTGCGTATTTTTGTTTTTTCATATATTTTTGTTCAATTTGTTATTTTCATTTACTACATTGTCAGATATAGCTCAGTATTCTATTAATCTCTACTCTCGTAAGTTTACATCACGTCAGTGCATATTTCTACACATTCTTTAATGATATTTTAATTTAATAGTGTTTAATTTTTAAATTAACACTGATAATACAAAAATTTCGCGCTTGCTGCGCTCGCGCTTTTGATATTGCACCAAATACATACTTTGTACAAATCGGAGTTTCGTTTTAATACCCACACTGATAGAAATAACTCGAACTTTTCCCGCTCACTAACTCAATGTTGAGTTGGTTGTGTGCTCGAAGGGAAATAAAAATTCAATGAAAAACAAAATTAATACCTAGAAGTATATTAAATAAAATTTGCTACTTACTACAAGTGAATCATAACACAGTGCATAGGGCTAGCAGAAAAAAAAAAAAATATTGGCTAAAGTTCTTACACTATCAGTTTGATATAGTTGATAGAATCAGGCGTTACTTTGAAGTGGCAATTGTCATACAAAATTAACAATTTAGTTTTTTTCCTATAATATTTTTTCCTAAATCGGGAGGAAAGGTCTCCAACTAAAAATTCCCGCACACGTGAGTTCTTTTTATAGTAAGTCTTTTACAACACAAGCAGTCCGGCTTTGGAATTCTTTGCCAGTCTCTATTAGGAAAGCTACATCACTGCACATTTTTAAAGACCGTGTCAAGAATCTGTACTTGTCAAGTTGTTAATCTGTTGAATGTAATATAATATTTATTATTATTTTATGTTAACAGTAGGTGTATAAGTAAGTGTATTATTATTATTTTGTATGTATTATTATATGGTAATAAATATTGATGTAATTTGTATTATTCATTATATATGTAGGTATATTTTTTATAATTCTGCACACTACCATGTGTCTCAATTCAGCATACAGTTGCCTGGAAGAGATCGCTGCTTAGTGATAAGGCTGCCGATTGTTCTATGTTAAAACTTGATTATTGTATCATCAATTTCATTTCTTGTGCAATAAAGAGTTATCTATCTATCTAAAGGTACCCATGTCCTTTTCTGTAAAACATGTGTGCAAAAAGTTTATGATGATCAGTTGAGTAGTGAATGCATGAAAGCGTAACAAACAAACAAACTCACTTTTGCATTAGTAATATTAAATATAAATAGTAATATTAGTAGGAAGTAGGATAACATTAGTAATATTAAATATAAAAAGTAATATTAGTAGGAAGTAGGATAACATTAGTAATATTAAATATAAATAGTAATATTAGTAGGAAGTAGGATAACATTAGTAATATTAAATATAAAAAGTAATATTAGTAGGAAGTAGGATAACATTAGTAATATTAAATATAAAAAGTAATATTAGTAGGAAGTAGGATAACTATTTTAACAAAATATTTATATTGAATTTTGACAATACTAATAATCTAATTGGTATTATTTTGAACTTCTTCTTGGTCAATCCTAAAATTGCTGAATTGGTTAGAGGCACGTGTTGCGCCGAGACATGGATGTATGCGGGTTCAAATACAAATTTTTCATTAAGAAAATTATTAGATACTAGTTGTACCTGCGGCTTCGCACTCGTGGTCATTTCTCCAGGTTAAAAGTACTGTATGTGCTATTCCAGGACCTAAAATACCAACATATCAACATTTGACCAAAATTTCTTCAGCCATCATAATTTTTTTTATCAATTGCTCGGCATCTAATCATCGGATTTAGATACCAAAGACCCCAGTTTTTAAGTCAAACTCTAAGCTATCCATCAGTGAACCGCATCGTAGTCGGACCAGTCGTTTTTACGTGATGCGAACAAACCAAGAAACAGACAGACACGATTTAAAAAAAAAAAAAAAACTTGTTCAGTAGCTTATTTTAAGTACCCTGTCACGAGGCGGTCCCAGGGTTTGGGTTGGCCCCACTAGCCCAGGACCCAAACCTCAGTGACACAGAATTACAGGAACAGGAACAATAGGGTGCACTTGGACAATTTCGTGTTGATACAATACGGATGAAAATAATCTCTTATGTAGGTATTATCATATATATATATTTAAAAGAGTAATTCAAGTTGTTATAGACTTATTTATGAATTTTATAATATTATTCGGTTTTTCCAAAAATCAATATTCGAATGACAGGTTATTTGTATTTAGAATGAATCAATGATGACCAACTATCAAAAATGAAAAGAAATGGATTATGAAAGAATTAAGAGATCAAATGAGTATTATTATGAAAGAGGTTTGGAGGTCCAAACCTCTTGTTCCAAGTCACAACCCTAGACCATTTTTTTTAATTATCTTTGTACAGACTATATCGTTCCTATTGCTTTATTATAAGCATAGATGTTCTCGCAAAGCAGGGGTTACTGCAAAAATAAATAATTAAGATGTAATAATTGAGATGTTTAATTTAGTGTGTACAATAGATAATTGTGACATGGCTAAGTCTGTCCTGCCCTTGCATTATTTTTACGGACTGTATTTCTAGCCTGAAAAATAAAACCCTTTTAGGACAGACAGGCAGATGGACGGCGTAGGATTAGTAATAGGGTTCCATTTGGAAACATCAGTTACAGAATCATATAAAATACTGAACTCACAAACACCCTACACCTTGTCATTGCAGGAAAACCATGGCACAAGAGCAGATTACAAAAATGGATGGAGATGGTACGGTGGACATGTTTTCTTTTGTTTGGGTGAAGATGGAAGTGGAAGAAGATGGGGTGGTAGAAGGAGTGGATAATGGATCAGATCAGAATGAATGCCAGGAAGAACCGAAAAAGGAGCCATGGACATGTAAGAAAGAAACCCCAGAAGAGCAGGAAGATCACGAAACGGAGCCATGGACAGATCACAATGAAAGCCCGGAAGAGCAGGAAGATAAGAAAACAGTGCCTCCTGATAACAAATGTATTGAAAGGTATGGAATATCTATAAGAATTTAATAACACTATCATTACTTTAAGGGAAGCAATAATAAATTTGTTCAGCCATTCAAATTTACTGTAAGCAAAAATAAAACTGCTATTAAAAGAATCAGGTGTAATATACCACAGAATATATAATAGTACAACAGTAGTATATAACAACAGTAGTATAGTGGTATACAGACAAACAAAGATCAGCAATATAATTAACTTGGACAGCAAAAATGATTTATTGATTTGGTAATCACAATGATTGAATTGGGCAGCACAATGATTGAATTGGGCAGCACAAAGATAGACTTGCGCAGCACAATGATAGACTTTGGCAGCAAAATTATAAAATTGATCAGCATCAAATATATATATTTTTTCATTATTGTTCATTTTTTTATATGGGTTGGCTATAGAATCGAGGGGCATGAATGGGGGGGGGTAAACCTCCCCCCCCCCCCCGCGGCGACGCTTAGTTTGTTAGATATTTCAATTTTAAATTTATTAATAATCGACTCGTACGATAAAGACTGGCAATTAAAAGCATTAAACAGAAAATCATGGAAAGAGGGAAGGGAGGCTTTTGCCCAGCAGTGGGACGATTCAGGCTGATATAATAATATAATATTCGTATCTATGTATGTTTATCCGTTATCTAGTGCCAATAGCACAGGGTATCTTGGTTTGGGCCTAAGCTAAGATGCTCTGGAACAGACCCACATCAAGTTGGATGTGGATCGTCCGGTGGTTATAGGCTATGTGACGTTACATTAAATTGAATATTGCACTCTGAGGCTCTAGAGGACATAAAGTCAAGGCCTAAAAAAATAAAAGTTTTAATGATTGTAGTTTTAGCCACTTTCCGAGCAGAATATCGGCTGTAATACTCATTCTATGAAGAAATACATGAGAACAATTTGTAGAACAGTTATTTAACTTTAATATAACTTCAAGTGAAACTTTGTAGGACCAAAAGTTTCCATGTAATCTGGACAAAACGAAAAATTAAGGAAATCAGATTTTTCAAGAAATGTACATTGTTATTAATATTGCACAGTTATCTGTTGTAATGTTATTAAAATGACATCACATTTATAAATTTGATTTATTTTTAGTGTATCTTACCTACATATAACATATTTTTTTAAATCGTATTTGTTGTTTGTCTGTTTGTTTGTTCGCGCATCACGTAAAAATACTGGACTGATTACGTTACAGTTTTCTCTGTTGTATTGTATAGCTTAGGGTTTGGCTTAAAAACGTGTGTTCCGATGAGTAGAAGCCGAACAATCGATAAAAACTTTTGACAGCTGAAGGAATTTTGATCAAATGTTGGTATATTGGTATTTTAGGTCCTGGAATAGTACATAGAGTACTTTTAACATAGAGCACGCGTGCGAAGCCGTGGGTTCAGCTAGTATATAATATATATTGTTAGCTTTTGCTCGCGGCTTTGCTTGCATGCACCCAATAAATGTGAATAATTTCTAAAATCACGCCTCAGTTGTGAGCCAAACGTATTTTCGCTCCAAACCTACCCAAAATACATATATAGTTATGTGTTCAAATAAAAACTATTAAATAAATTATAAGTTTAAAAACTAAAGCACGACTACGGTCTTAGTCGGCTAAAAGTCTTTAATAATAAGTTTACAAACTAAAGCACGACTACGGTCTTAGTCGGCTAAAAGTCTTTAATAATAAGTTTACAAACTAAAGCACGACTACGGTCTTAGTCGGCTAAAACTCTTTAATAGTAAGTTTACAAACTAAAGCACGACTACGGTCTTAGTCGGCTAAAAGTCTTTAATAATAAGTTTACAAACTAAAGCACGACTACGGTCTTAGTCGGCTAAAAGTCTTTAATAATAAGTTTACAGACTAAAGCACGACTACGGTCTTGTCGGCTAAAAGTCATTAATTTCTAAAATGATTGAAATTTCTTGTTTATGACTTTTTAGTCCACTAAGACCGTGTTGGGTTTTAGTTATTACTAGTATTCCCGCCCGCGACTTCGTCTGCGCGGACTACAGTTTATCGCGAAAAAAAAATCCTATGTTCTTCTAGGATATTAAAAACCAATGCAAAAGTAGGTATAGCACCAATGTTATTGAAGTTTTTGACAGACTTGTTATTTCGTTTCCATGGCAACCATTCCTTACAGCGAGTAATCGGAATTTTCCATTTTTCCCGTGGAAACTAAATTTTTCGGGATAAACAGTATCCTGTTTTAGTCCAGCTATCTAAATTCCAAATTTCATCAAAACCCGACCAGCGGTTATCGCGTGAAAGCTCCCCAAACAAACAGACGTTTCACTTTTATGTATTGGTATGGATTATTATATAATACATTAGCAGCTTCAAGCTAATGCTTTTTGATTATGTTCATCAAGCCTGTTCATAAAAGAGTTTTTGAACTTACTTATATTTTATACTAGATGTACGCGCGGCTTCGCACGCGTGGTCATTTCTCCAGGTTAAAAGTACTCTATGTGCTATTCCAGGACCTTATAAAATACCAATATACCAACATTTGATCAAAAGTCCTTTAGCCATAAAAAAGTCTTTTATCGATTGCTCGGCTTCTACTCATCGGATTGCGATACCAGTTTTAAGTCAAACCTTAAGCTATCCAACAGTGAAAACCGCATTGAAATCGGTCCAGTATTTTTTACGTGATGCGCGAACAAGCAAACAAACACAGAGACACGATTTAAAAAAATGTTATATTCTTGTTCAGTAGCTTATTTTAAGGACTCTAGATCATTTTTTTTAAATTATTTTCCTTGTACAGTTTTTTCGTTCTTATTGCTTTATTATAAGTATAGATTCAGCAGCTTCAAGCTGATGCGTGTATATTATATCAGTGCAGTTTTTGATAATGTTTATCAAGTCTGTGTATAAGAGTTTTTGAACTTAAACACTTTTACTAGTACCGATCCTGAGTCAATCTACTCTATGTTCTACATACAACTCAAATGATATCATCCACCCATCGCGTTGGTGGTCTGCCTACTGTTCTAGTAATGTCCTATAAGCCCCAACTATCAACAGGTTTTGCCTTGCCAAGTGTGTGTAACAATACTCACTGCTTTATTTAGTAGCAGTCGTAAGCCATGTTGGAGGCCCTCGGGCGGCCTGACTAACTGACACCAGAGGCCAGCGCTACCTCATACGACAAACAAACAAACTGCTCTAATATAAATATAGGTACATATAAAGTGTTTAACACAATTCTGGAAGATGTATTAAAAAGATCAATAATTTATTACAGAAAACCAACCGAATACAGAGAAAAAAGAAAAACCAGTAAAAGAAATCACCTCAAATGTTCATATTGCGACTACAGAACATCATACAAAAACGCCCTGAAGTACCACGAAATGGACCATACAAACCCAAACCCACTCAAATGTGATATTTGCGACTACACCACGAAGTACCCATGGTCTTTGCAGAGACATATCCTGGTGCAGCACATGTGTAAAGAAGATAAGGTACTAGAAGACTTGCCAAAATTCAATTGCACTAAATGTCCGTACATATCAATATATAAAGGAAACCTTGCCGCTCACATGCGGAAACATAGCGAGGTCAAGAACTTCAAGTGCGAACACTGCGATTTTTCTACGGCTTACAAGCACAGCTACGTAAAGCACAGCAAAACGCATAAAAGCAAAGATGAGGAACAAGTTACGTACAAATGCGATAAATGCCCCTTTTTTACTAAATACGAAGGACATATCAGCAGACATTTAGCTCAGATACACAAGGAAGTCTCCGATAAGGCCAAGAAGTGCGACCACTGTGAGTTTACAACTAAACTCCGCTGGAGGCTAAACATTCACATGAGCAGGAGTCGTAAAACAAACGCTCTCACATGTGAATTCTGTGAATTTGTTACAAATTATAATTGTGCACTTAAAATGCACAAGTTGGAACACATCGGTCTACACTGCAAAGTTATTGAGGCAGCGGCGGCCTTCACTCAGTATGAAAATTGTCAACCAATCAGTACGAAAACTGTGAAAGAAATCAATTCAGACGTACAGACAGACGAACTAATAGAAGCACAGGCAGATGAACAGAGAGAAGCGCCGAGTTTATCATCTACAAGTCTTGACAATCAATTGCCAAGTGAAATGATTAAAACAAATCCAAACGATCAATTCGTAATAGATACGGACATTGAAGAAATTGACTGGCAAAGTATTGAAGTTACAGAATGTCCAGGGCAAGAAAAACCTTTTGGATGCACCCAATGCGATTACTTTGGTAGATACAAGGCTTCTGTCCAACGTCATTTTCAACGTCATCACACAAGCCGGGACAACAAACCGTACAGATGCCTCAAGTGTGACTTCTCTACAAAAACCAGAGATCAGATAACATCGCATACCAAACGCAGCCAATCTACGCGAATTCTACGTTGCAACAACTGCGCGTTTACTACGTACTTCAAATGTGTGAACGCAATGCACCAGAAGAGCCACCATCGGTACAAATGTAAGTTGTGTGATTATTCTTGCCGGCAGAACTTTGATATACAACATCATCACGCGATGGTCCATCTTGGAAACGGATTGAAATGCCGTTACTGCGATTTTAAGTCGACTAGAAAGGACACTATACTCACGCATGAAATGGTGCATACGGGAAAGAAGCCGTATAAATGTAGCCTTTGTGATTATTCAGCTACGAGACGTGCTATGCTTCATAACCATATGAGAAAAGTGCATAGGGAAGACTTTCCCATTATTATAGATCAGAGAAAGATTGAGTCTTTAAGTGAACCTAGTGGATTTTTGACAGATAGAGAAAATACAAATGATGTTTTGGAAATTGAATCAAACAGTGTGCGTGAAATTGAATCAAACAGTGTGCGTGAAAGCGAATCTAAACATAATGAGTTTGATTCGGATTTGCAGAATTGCTATAATATAGATACTACAGTAGAGGGTACCAGTCTATGAAAAGTTAATTCTGCTTGCTACTGTATGTTTCGTCGGTTTAAATATTACTATACTGGCAGTGATGTCTGCTTAGCCATATATTATAACTTTTCTAAAGGAAATATTTGGATAACGGACGAGATGCAAGCCCGCTGTATCCATTCCCTACGGGGCAACATCATCACACTCCAAATTTTTCCTTCAGTTTGTTATTATTGCCTTAACCTCTCAAGTGTGGCACTTCAGAAAGACGGACGCGAGACTTGCGGAGCTGTCAAAATTTGCGCGGGAAGCCCATTTGCCGGCAGTTGATCTATTGATGATTTATTTATTTTTGTGTTCTTTTATATTTCATACATTTTTGAACATATTTGTTTTTTTTTTATTTGAATGGTTTGACTTCTATGTGAACCTATATAAATTTTGTCAAAATTGCTTCAGTAGTTATTATTAGTAAATTATATTTTTTTGGTTAAAAGAATATTAGTTATGTCTTTTAAACAGATCTAAGGGATTTATCTAGTGTGATATATGCATGGCTTTTTACACAACTGCCCAAAACATGAGTGTAATGTTTTTAGGGTTCATGTATGTATGTATGTTTGTAGGTGTATGTATGTGGTATCGTTAGAATCCTTACATCATCCGCAGTGTTTTTTTTTCTTTAGGTTCCTTTTTTTGGCAGGGAAGTCGTGTTTTTTCTTTTAGGTTCCTTTTTTTGGCAGGGAAGTTGTGTTTTTTCTTTTAGGTTCCTTTTTTTTTGGCAGGGAAGTTGTGTTTTTTCTTTTAGGTTCCTTTTTTTTGGCAGGGAATTCGTGTTTTTTTTCTTTTAATTTAACTTGATGTCTTTTTTCTTGATCCCTTAGATTTTTGTTTCTTCTTTTAAGGGTTCCGTACCTCAAAAGGAATAAAGGAACCCTTATAGGATCACTTCGTTTTCCCTCTGTCTATCTGTTTGTCCCTTTTTCTTGGAGCTGTGAAAAAAAACAAACATTTAACCCGCCATTCCTTTAAAAATGAAACGAGTTGTTTTGTCTCGTTACTTTTTGACGTTTTTTGTACAGCGTTTATGTCAAAAGCTTAAGGACAGTAAGCGAAAATATTTCGTTTTAAGATATAGGAACCGGCCATTAGTCAACACAATCAAAAGATACGGCCATTTATTCAGCATATTTTTACACTTTTAGCAAGGGGATCAAAACCTGTAGGGTGGTAGGTCAAAGTCAAAGTATTTTATTGTAAATAGGCAAAATAATAGCACATTTACAAGTCAAAATTTACATCTCATGAACAAGGAGATGTAAATAAAATATTATTAATAGATCAAATCAATAAAATTTAGGTAAACTAAGTATGCTTTGAGTTTGAAAAGGAAATTTCCCTTTCATGCGCCAAAAGAGTTGAATCTTGCACAGGGAAAAGAAATACCCTTCTGACTCTACCGGTGCTTCGGAAATATCCCGGTTAGAGAAGAGAGCACCAAGAAACTACGGGGATGGTACTTCCCGTTGACCTAGAATCATGAAATTTGGCAAAAAGCAAGCATCTCGATGTATGGGGACAACAGTTTTCCAAACGCAAAATTAAGTTTTTACGGAACCTTGCGGCCTTGGTGCGCGAGTCCAACTCGCACTTGGCCGTTTTCTTTTTAGTTTCCATTGTTGGCAATATGTGCTGGTTACTTTTTAGTTCCCATTGTTGGCAATATGTGCTGGTTACTTTTTAGTTACCATTGCTGGCAATATGTGCTGGTTACTTTTTAGTTCCCATTGTTGGCAATATGTGCTGGTTACTTTTTAGTTCCCATTGTTGGCAATATGTGCTGGTTACTTTTTAGTTCCCATTGTTGGCAATATGTGCTGGTTACTTAGTTTTGCTGTTTATTTCATATTTTTAGATATGTTTATTAATTGTAGCTGCAAACACTGAAAATAAATCGACAGATAAATAAGACCGCTATGCCTGTACATCTGAGACATGTTGCAATACTTATAAATTGTGCTTGTGTATCGCTTAGTATATATGTGTTTGGAACTAGATATAGGATATAAAACATTATGAATTAGGCAAAAATTACGCCCTAGCATTGTATTATTCTTTAATTATGTAATGTAAATAAGGTAAATATAATTGCTAGATACTGTTTAAATTAGAGATGCAATGTATAGCGATTTGGCCGGATACCGGATATCCCGAAAAGCGAAGGCCGGATGCTCGTCCCGAATAATAGATGAAAGACATAGACAACTGCACATTACTCCGTACTCTAGACAGGCTGTTGACGAACGTCGCAATGAACGCATTTGATTACCGCCATTTTGGCGCTGACTGCAGTAGTTTAGCAGTAGTGAGCGTCCACGGAACTAAAGTATTGGTAAATTTTAGTACAATCATAGATAAATCATAGTTTATCTATGGTACAATGGACGCTCGGTGGGTCGCTTTGAATCGGTACAAACGAAAGTACGGCAAAGCCTATCCCTAGATATCAGTGAAGAAAAAGCATTAAAGTTCTCATGCATGTTTCTCCCATGCATGCATCTCATGCACCTTCACCGGCACAAATTCATTTAATTATATTAATTTGTAACATTACAGTAACATAATCACCAACGCGTTAGAAATACTGTCCAAGATATCCATTAATATATCGACCTGCACAAAAAAATAAACAATATATTTTAAGTTAATAACAATTATTTAAGAAGTTTAAAATAAATTATAATGCAGGATAACATCAAATGTTGTAATAGTGACATAAAAAATATACATGCTTATTAATATATTGTCATGTACAATTATAGTAAAAACATAAAATTGTACACATTCTTTCATCATGGGCGCTATCTCACTCGCGAAGGGTAGACCGGCGCGAGCGCCCGCTCCAATGCGCATACAATGCGGGCACCCTGAGAAGGGCCGAAAGTGATGGCAAGCAATCGCGGCCCACTCGCATTGGTTATGTACCTATGTACCCGCACGTGTTCATATTTTTTTGCCTTCGAACGCAAAAAACTACTTGGATTTAATCCATGAAAGCTTTAATTTTTGTTTTGTTTGCTTGTTTTGAAAAAAATGTTTCCTTGATGTTTTTACCCAGTTTTTAACCTCTCAATTAGATATTTTTGGGAGATTTTGGTTCCATATTTACGAGTACAGATAATCAAAGGGTTTCCCACACGCACAATATGCATTTTGTAGAGGCTAAATGAAAGGAAGAATAAAAATAATGTTATGTCCTTATGCTTGAATATTCAGTAAGGGGTAATGATACTATTGATATTATTTTTTTTGTTCGCGTAATTACAGTAATCGGTACGGATTTTTTGTAGTCTATGGGTAACTATCCGGTGTTCGGCCTGAATCGGAAAATGTCCGGATATCAGAAGCCTAATTCTGATTGTTGAATGCAAATTTCAGTTCCGATCTACCATCAACCTCCATGACCATTCAACGTCAAAAGTTGAGCTTATAGTGGCTCCAGACTATCTTTCAACCATCTGAACAACGAACATCAAAATGTATGCCACATTTACGACGTATTGTTAGCATCCACCATCTTCGGTTACGAATGTTTTTTGATTTTTATTCTCTGTAGATTATAATAATTTTAAGCGCCGCCCGATCAGAACCGGCGCATCCGCACCTATCTATTCGATGTTTGGCCGAACGTTAAGAGTTGGAGGGTTGGGCGATAGCATAGTAGAAACAGAAAAGTATGTTAATCTTCGTTTATTTATTTACGACTGCCTACACCTTCTGTAAAAAAATACTGCATCACGCAAATGATCATATTGCTGTCTGGGCACCATAACAACAATTATTCAAATCCAGAATAATTTCTAAACTATAGAGAAATGTGTGGTTTTCATTTCTATGTTTTCTGTTTATTCGCAGGAAACGTTAAGGTTTTGGTTAACTGGCCGATTTGTATGGGAAATATTACGTTATTTGATAAATCTGGAACCGTTAGACAACATAATCTGGAACCGTTAGACAACATAATCTGGAACCGTTAGACAACATAATTTAGCCTCACCTACGAGAAACAAAGGTTTTGTGACTTCCTCAAATTCATTATTATACCAGATCGCAGTTTCACAATCACAAGACTGTAATTATTAACATCATAATATAAACCATATCCGTATCTTCTTAGTATTGGTTGGTTCGTATTATAATATATATATATACATACGTACGTATTGGTTGGTTCGTATTATAATATATATACATACGTACGTAAAAAACTTAGAGATAGGTACGTACAACTCTGCGTATACGGGCTAGAGTAGGCATTTATATCTAACACGGGCCTCGAGTTGTCATTTTCTGTTTCATATGTTCTATACTAAGGTAGTCTGGACTTCTGGAGCCACCAAAAAGTGATTAAGAATGTAAATTTTTGTAAAATTCACATCTCATTTCGTAATTGTCTTTCATTCCATAAATAATCAGAATTAGGGGGCAGATATCCGTTGCATCTCTATTTTAATTATGCACTTATTTGAAATCCGTCGAGCATGTTGGGCTTGATGATGAAATCAGATTAATCAAATGTATACTTCGTTCGGACCAAGATTGTTTAAAAAAGACCTCTGTTTCTGAACCTCCAAATCGAAAGTGAAGCACCCAAGGTATGCCGATCTACTCGTACACACAAGCACCATGTTATGCCGATCGGCCGCCACATCTCAGTAAGATCTACTCCTTGATAGTCGTGTTACTTCTCTCAAGTTCTCACAAAATACACCAATGCTGTCTTTTGTTATGAAATTGTGCATCAACCAGAAAACACCACAATTCATCCCCTCGCGTACATATGCGCAGCCGAAATTTGCTGTGCTTCACTTCGTCTCTTTTTAAACCTTCTTGATTCGGACATGGATTAATAATGTACCTAGGGTCTTATTTGTATCGCTATCAACCAATATATAAACATGTCTATAAAAATCTGTTAAAGGCGCGGAGGATGAATTGTCCATACAAACGTAATTACAAAATCATTATTTGTAATTGAAGCATATTTCCACCAAAATACTATTTGGATTCGGATATTATTTAACTAGGTTCCCTTTATTATTTAACTGTTTTTTTTTCTAAATGGTTTCCTACGGTTATATTTCTTTTTGCATATTATCCCGACAAACATACAATTCGTATCAGATAAATATTTTGAAAAAGTAGTTTTAACTAAGAAAAATACTATCCGTACTTATCCGAGTAATATGGTGGAAATATGTTTCAATTACAAAGTTGCCTCCGCCGACAATATAAAACATTCAAAAAAAATATAAATTAATAATCCATTAATAGCTGTAAGTTTCATTAAAAGTTAAATGTAAGTACCTATTACTTTTTAAGATCTGTGGATTTTGTTAGATAAAATAAACTGTATCGATTTTTTAATCGAACAATAGCGCTCATTTGTTTTTTTTCTCTAATTTTCTTGCTATTCGGAGGGAACGATAGTTTTAAAAGAAAAAAAAAACTTCTGTATGGTGGCGACAGCCACGTTGCAGCGCGCGTTGTTATGGCGTCCGTGACCTACTGAGGACCTCCTATCTGTCAAAATACAATTTTTACATGAGGAACAAATAACTTTGTTATTTTGTTTGAGTTAAGTCTATTGAAAAAACAAAAAAGTAGTTGGTTCGTTCGTTAAGGTATTCATATTAATAAATTTTTAACATAAAATGGTTTTAATTTTGGTCCAAAAACATTTAGGAGAAATTTTCATTTGTAATCTAGGAGTAATTCGTCCCCAAAGCGAATATAGAATATCAAGAATATTGAAAAAGATTGGTTGCAATAGATTTGAAAGAAGAAAATAAGCAATATTAAAAAAAGAGAACTTTAGTAGGTACCTACATGATACGTAGTATCTCTACCTAGTCTGTGCCTACATGAGTAGGTATTTATTACATTAACACTGTACAAAAATATAAGAGGTATCCACCAACGTTATAATTATTTAAAATGGTAACAAAATCAGTCTCAAATTTTTCATTTCCTGTTCAGACTTCAGCGGCCCGATTACAGAACTTGGCTTCAATCAGATAAAATTGCCTCACAACTAGCCATTTTCTAGTTTATCTACAACACAAAGCTGCCAAAAAACTTTCAAATGTTTATCACACTACTTAAATAAGAGTTTTCTACTAATAAACAAGTTTAAACTTACCTTATCGCCTCAAAACACCAAAATATCGACCCGTTGCCTACGCGTGTATGCAGTGTTCCACACAAACTGTTAGCCGCTTTTAGACGAAATTTCCAGCGAAATTAGGACGATCAAAATTAGGACATTAATTTTTTCGATTGGTTCTAATCTTTGCCAAAAGGTGGCATTGAAAAAGTGTTTTGACAAAAAATATTAGTTATGATATATTAGAAGTACACCAGACGATGGGCGATGGTTCTGTTATATGGATTTTCAAAAAAGTCTTTTAAAAAAAAAACTGTTTTAAACTTAATAGACTTGAAGAAATATAATATATAATACAATATTTCTTTTATAATTTCTATTGGCAACCGCTCTGGATGATGGGTCGAGTCAGACTGAATTTAATTATAATTAAAAGAAGCATTAACCAGCAAGATTGCTGATCAGGCTAAACGAAGCTGCAAGATAGCACTAGGGCTAAACGAAGCTGCAAGATAGCACTAGGGCTAACAAGGTTGGGGTGTAACACCTCCCCCTATTAGGGGAGACTTTGGGGTTGAATCAAAACTAAAGTCTCTGTTAAACTAAACTTGTGTTCTAAGCGGGGCAAAGCGACTGATTTCTATGTCTGAGTCTTGTCCGTCTGTTGTTTCAATTATTTGTGGAGTAGGTCGGGGCTGTATATTAAATGTTTTTAATTCGATGGAATGACGGTTGTTGCCAGACTTACATTTCTTAAATATTAAAAAGCTTAAGTATAACTTATTTAAGAAAAATATAATAAGAGGAATGTGTCCCATACTTTACAATGTATGGTTCATCTTCTACTTTCTTTACATTATTTAGTATTGACTCTAATTTGATATTATTTATTGAGTTAAATTCATCCAAATCCACATTTTGCAGAGAAATAGGAGACACATTATCTACATGGTCGTTAAACTTCACAATGTTACAACACGTATCATTAATTAAATTAAAATCAGGTAAATGGTTTATGGGTGAAGATATATTCAAAGTATTGTACTTAGGTATTAATGTGGTGATTTTACAATATCCAACGCATCCTTTATGGATGGTAAGTATTCCTGTACCTAAAATATTTAATCCTACAATTCCAGAGTTCGAACAGTCTATAGAAATTTTACTTCGTTCTGATTGAACGTAAATCCATTTATTATTTTCTAATGATTTCGAATATCAAGTTTTCCGTAAATAAAATTTATTTCGCACTGTATGGTTTTTTCACTGATCACTTTTGACAATAGTTCACTTTCACAGGAGTATTTGGCGTCAGTCGCGTAAACGTTTGTTATATCACATATAAAGTTTCCCGGGCGAATGATTTTGCACTTATCTAAGTCATTTAAATTACGAGCCCCAATGCAAAAGAGTTCGTCTAGTGTGAAATTTTCTCTGTGAGTTTTTTTCTGACTTCATTATTTTTGTATATCTATACAAAATATTAAGCTGTTCTACTATCACATAGCGCGTTACCTAGGCCATTTTTTAATTATGAACCAATAAACTATTTTAGCTTTTTAAATTTATACATATCCTGTTGTAAATTAGAAAAAGTAGTTGGTTCGTTCGTTAAGGTATTCATATTAATAAATTTTTAACATAAAATGGTTTTAATTTTGGTCCAAAAACATTTAGGAGAAATTTTCATTTGTAATCTAGGAGTAATTCGTCCCCAAAGCGAATATAGAATATCAAGAATATTGAAAAAGATTGGTTGCAATAGATTTGAAAGAAGAAAATAAGCAATATTAAAAAAAGAGAACTTTAGTAGGTACCTACATGATACGTAGTATCTCTACCTAGTCTGTGCCTACATGAGTAGGTATTTATTACATTAACACTGTACAAAAATATAAGAGGTATCCACCAACGTTATAATTATTTAAAATGGTAACAAAATCAGTCTCAAATTTTTCATTTCCTGTTCAGACTTCAGCGGCCCGATTACAGAACTTGGCTTCAATCAGATAAAATTGCCTCACAACTAGCCATTTTCTAGTTTATCTACAACACAAAGCTGCCAAAAAACTTTCAAATGTTTATCACACTACTTAAATAAGAGTTTTCTACTAATAAACAAGTTTAAACTTACCTTATCGCCTCAAAACACCAAAATATCGACCCGTTGCCTACGCGTGTATGCAGTGTTCCACACAAACTGTTAGCCGCTTTTAGACGAAATTTCCAGCGAAATTAGGACGATCAAAATTAGGACATTAATTTTTTCGATTGGTTCTAATCTTTGCCAAAAGGTGGCATTGAAAAAGTGTTTTGACAAAAAATATTAGTTATGATATATTAGAAGTACACCAGACGATGGGCGATGGTTCTGTTATATGGATTTTCAAAAAAGTCTTTTAAAAAAAAACTGTTTTAAACTTAATAGACTTGAAGAAATATAATATATAATACAATATTTCTTTTATAATTTCTATTGGCAACCGCTCTGGATGATGGGTCGAGTCAGACTGAATTTAATTATAATTAAAAGAAGCATTAACCAGCAAGATTGCTGATCAGGCTAAACGAAGCTGCAAGATAGCACTAGGGCTAAACGAAGCTGCAAGATAGCACTAGGGCTAACAAGGTTGGGGTGTAACACCTCCCCCTATTAGGGGAGACTTTGGGGTTGAATCAAAACTAAAGTCTCTGTTAAACTAAACTTGTGTTCTAAGCGGGGCAAAGCGACTGATTTCTATGTCTGAGTCTTGTCCGTCTGTTGTTTCAATTATTTGTGGAGTAGGTCGGGGCTGTATATTAAATGTTTTTAATTCGATGGAATGACGGTTGTTGCCAGACTTACATTTCTTAAATATTAAAAAGCTTAAGTATAACTTATTTAAGAAAAATATAATAAGAGGAATGTGTCCCATACTTTACAATGTATGGTTCATCTTCTACTTTCTTTACATTATTTAGTATTGACTCTAATTTGATATTATTTATTGAGTTAAATTCATCCAAATCCACATTTTGCAGAGAAATAGGAGACACATTATCTACATGGTCGTTAAACTTCACAATGTTACAACACGTATCATTAATTAAATTAAAATCAGGTAAATGGTTTATGGGTGAAGATATATTCAAAGTATTGTACTTAGGTATTAATGTGGTGATTTTACAATATCCAACGCATCCTTTATGGATGGTAAGTATTCCTGTACCTAAAATATTTAATCCTACAATTCCAGAGTTCGAACAGTCTATAGAAATTTTACTTCGTTCTGATTGAACGTAAATCCATTTATTATTTTCTAATGATTTCGAATATCAAGTTTTCCGTAAATAAAATTTATTTCGCACTGTATGGTTTTTTCACTGATCACTTTTGACAATAGTTCACTTTCACAGGAGTATTTGGCGTCAGTCGCGTAAACGTTTGTTATATCACATATAAAGTTTCCCGGGCGAATGATTTTGCACTTATCTAAGTCATTTAAATTACGAGCCCCAATGCAAAAGAGTTCGTCTAGTGTGAAATTTTCTCTGTGAGTTTTTTTCTGACTTCATTATTTTTGTATATCTATACAAAATATTAAGCTGTTCTACTATCACATAGCGCGTTACCTAGGCCATTTTTTAATTATGAACCAATAAACTATTTTAGCTTTTTAAATTTATACATATCCTGTTGTAAATTAGAAGAAGTTATAAGCAAAATAGTACGTCTAATTGTTAATCGATGCAAAAGAGTTCGTCTATCTGTGAGTTAAATAAGATTATTCCTTCTTTGTACAATTATGTTGCATAATTTAAATTTGTAAACGTAATTCTGTGTCATTTGTCAAGTAAGACAGTATAAATTCTGAAAATTTCAGTTTTTTTCATTCATTTTCAAATAACAATGGGTCGTGGCAAACCCGTGTGTGAAGAGCTTCGAAAGCGAATAGTTTGTGGGGTCGATGCTGGCAAATCAAGTTACCAAATATCTAAAGACTTGATACTTCCCAGGTCTACAGTCCAATCTATCATTCAGCACTATAAAAAGAATAGAACGACTTCTTGTTTGAAGAAAACTGGTCGACCACGCATCACAAGTGCAGTAGAAAATAGAATCCTGAAGAAAATTATCAAAAATAATCGTCGTGCTCGAGCTGGAGAACTCACCGTGCAATGGAAGGACATGATTCACAAAGACGTCTAGTTGATACTTGCAAAAGAGTCCTAAAAATAATGGGTTACGGATTTTACACCGCTAAGGAGAAACCACTGTTGACTGCTGTACAAAAGAAAAAGAGGTTGAAGTTTGCTCGTGATCATTTAAATTGGACTTCCGATCAATGGCGTAGTATCATTTGGAGTGACGAGTCCAAATTTGAAGTGACAGTCGGCGATGAAAGGAAAAAAGTGATTCGGAACAAAAATGAGGCATTTCATACTGATTGTCTCAAACGCAAAGTGAAGTTTCCGGCGTCTCTTATGATATGGGGCTGCATGTCTGCACAAGGTGTTGGTGGTATGCAGTTTGTGGATGGTTCTATCAATGCTGCAAGGTATCAAAACCTTTTGGAAGAGAATTTACTGCCCTCTATTCCGTCACTTAAGCATCAAGATTCCTTCATTTTTCAACAGGATGGTGCTTCCTGCCATACTGCAAGGACAACAAAGACGTGGCTACTGGCGAAAAGCATCCCTACAATCGAATGGCCATCTAACAGCCCGGACTTGTCGCCGATCGAAACCCTATGGTGGAAAATGAAAAAAGTTCTCCGTAAAAATCCATCAAGATCGAAGAGCGACTTAAAGGCTAAACTCTTGGCTGTCTGGGAGTCAATTACGCCTGAGGAGTGTGCAGCGTTGGTTGCAACCATGCCTCTTCGCATTAAAGCTGTCATTGAGAGCAAAGGCGACACAACTAAGTGGTAGATGAACTATTTTGCGTGAGTGACAAGGGTACACGAATACTTTTGCGTTATGTTTATTAGAATATTTAAAAAAAAATATATGTTATGTAAAGTCATGAAAGAATTTCAGTTATGTTAAAATAAACTTTAAAATGTTCCTCAAATTGTGGTTTACTTGTTATTAAACTTTCTTAATTATTTTACCAATATTTACTTTCTATATTTTACGCTTTGCACTACTTTCCATAGTAGACGAACTATTTTGCATCGGGGCTCGTACAATAGTGAGATTTGTCTTTAGTAATTGCAATAAATTTAAAATTAGGGGGGATTAGACCAAAAGCGTTAGGCACTTTATTGTCATACGGTGTAGGTAGAGCGATGCTATGAAAAAGCATATACTCCTTAATGTTAACTAGCGGTACTTGTAACACGAATACAATTTTGTTGTTCAAGTAGTAACATATCAACTTAGAAATACTTAAAATTAAGTGTACAGTACTTATATCTAGGTTAACAGGCAATTCTAGGTCGCTAGGTAGATGTCTATAATTATTAGCAAGTTCTTGGTACAATTGTTGGGGTGTTATTATAGCTGGATGTAGGACATTTTGGCTACTGAATAAAAGAGAGTTGATAACATCTAACTGGAATGACAGTGTGAGAATTGATGTTTCAAGGCTATCAAAAATTTCATTAATATTAGCAAGTATTTGCAGCCCATTAGTTTCAGAAATATTATTTATTTAACCTGTCAATTTATCGATAGCTTCATTCAAGATATTTTCATTTTCTCTTATTTTCTTTATTGTATTATTATGAGATGTTATGATTGATGTTGTAACTAGAATATTTTCCTTAATTAATGAAATTAATTGTTTTTCATTGTTTTGCAAGGATTCTATTACTTGATCATACTTCAGGGCACAGACTAGGTAGAGATACGTCATTCTCGTCTAAAGTACCAAAAATCTGTTTCAAAACTGTTCCAACACCTCCTATCCAGGCACTACGTCGACTGCGATTGTCTATCTTCTTCTTCTTCTTTTTATAGAGTGGCTTTTTATCGTTGATTGACGATATTCTGCCAATGTCAAAGTGTGACCAGTGTACGATATATTTGGAGCTTGATCAGTTCACAGGAGTAACGTCGGTTTAGATACCTATAATAAAACGGGACATAAACAAGTAAGTATAGGAAAGAAGAATTATAGGTAAAATATTTAACTACATAAAATAAATAGGAAATCATAAATTTAATTTTATAAACGTTTTTTTTTTTTTTATAAATTTACATAAAAGATATATAAATGGGCAGAAAACGTATGAAAGAAGACATTTAAAGTTTATAAGTCGGGGCATATCAGGATCAAGAACATCATACAAAGAAAAAGACAGCTTAGGGCAGCAAAAGAAAATATGATCAAGAGTTCCATCATCGAGACCACACTCACAAAGAGAATGGTCCCTGACCCTAATTTTGTTAAGAAAGACTGGTGAGCAAACATGCCCAAGACGAGAGCGAATTATAGTTGAGGTGACTAGTTTATCAGCCTTTTTAAATTTTTAAAAACCATGGTCGTACTGGGATATCAGGTAGGATATCACCAAAATGTCTACCTTTAATGGTCTTTGTATGAGACCAAATATTTTGCCAATTGTCATTTAAATGTTTCTTGGCTAGATTACGTAAGTCTCGAGAAAAACCTTTGGTGTAAGTTTCTAGGCCTGTTTCTACAGCTTGTTTAGCGTAGTGATCAGCGGTTTCGTTACCTTCAATGCCGCAATGTCCTGGGATCCAGGCCAGAGCTACCTCAATACCAGAAATGTAGCATCTATATAATATTTCTCGAATTTTAAGATTTGAGTGAAGTATATCTTTAGCTCGAAATGGATATTTGTAAATGTCTTGTAAACAACTTAAAAAATCGGAAAATATGATAGTTTTATTTAGCTTATGTGATTCAACATATTTAACTGCTTCTAAAAGAGCTACTGACTCACCTGTGTAAACAGATGAGCCAGCAGGGCACTTAAAATTTAATATTATTCTAAATTTAGGTATCCATACAGCCGAACCAACCAATCCATTATTTGTTAATTTGGATGCATCTGTAAAAACAGTCAACCAATTGGGCCATTGAGAGTTCAGATTATCATAGAATATGATATTAGCACCAGGAGTGCCCTTATCAATGCCAAAGAGAAGGAGGATGTTAGGTCTAAAGACTAGACTTTCATACGGAACACTAAAAAGAGGGTGGATAGGAAATTGGAAGAGAGAGGAGGGCCAATTAGAAAGATTATTATAAGAATTTCAAAGACAAGGAGGATCTTTATGTCGCCAATAATTTGATGTAGGAACTAGGTTAGAGAGAATAAAGCTTATACAAGATGTTTAGAGAACTGAGCGGCTAGATAGAAAAAACGATCAGCAAGATATTGTTGACGAAGTTTTAGTCGAGGTTCGACGCACTAAACTTGGAGCGCATTTATAGGGAAAGACTTCATTGCTCCTGTGATGATCCGAAGACATTTAGATTGAATGGAATCAAACAATCTTAAATAAACTTTACTACGAGGTTCTAATAAAAATCCAGCATAATCAAAGTGACTTCTGATGATGGCATTGTATAGTATTTTTTGACTAAAAGGGTGTGAACCCCACCACACACCAGACAGGGCACGGAGGATGTTCACATTTCTTTTGCATTTATTTTTTATATAGTCTATGTGTGGAGTACCTGTTAATTTAGAATCTAAAGTGAGACCCAGAAATTTAGTTTGATTACTGACTGTAAGACTAAGATCGTTTATATAAATTTGAACATCCGGTATATTTTTTTTTCTAGAGAACACTACCACATTACTCTTATCTGGAGCAAAGACAATCGAAAGGATAGACAGCTATCGTCATACATTAATACAAAGCTCACGTAAAACTTATTATCGTCGCCGGTACCTAGTAGTTTGCCTTAATATATTAGATGGCGTTACTATACTAGCTGAAGTGTGATACACCTAGTGCCATCTATCGAACAATTGGAAACTAAAACTTCGTTGCGTGGTAAAGGTGTGTGTATAGCGTGACATGCGACTGGGTGTGATGGAGCGTAACGTAAGTCGACTAGCGAATGAATCAAAATATCACTGTTTTTATCCAATGATGCCACGACTCAATGATTAGGACATCTACCCTAGGTTCGATTCTGTTAACACTTTTTGGGTTTTTTAGAATATTCTAGATAACTAGAATTTGCCTAAGTAAAATTGATAAATTAAGGTGAAGGGTAAGGAGAAAACACAAAAACGAGGCGTTTTTCGTGCCATTTCCTGGCGAAAATATAGCATGTGGAGCTTTGAAATTAAGATATCGTATTACACATAAGTATCTTGAAGTACCAAGATCTTAAAATCTTAGAAGTCATTTTTTATCGGTGTGTCAAATTCGTTAAGTACCAAACTCGGCCTCGTTATTTTTATAGTACGTAAACTCGGCCTAGTTATTCTTATAGTTCGTAAGTTTTGTCTGTAGGTCCTATTTTTTTTAATTAAACATAAGGATTTTAACGTAAAAACTATTTGCGCCTACTAAAACGCAACTTTTCACGAACGTATTTTGCCCGTTAAATATGAACAGGAATTAGTATGTGCATGAGATAGCGACGTTGCATGCCCGCGGCATGGCGCGTGGACCGCGCCTTGACCTGTGCGCGAGGTTGCCAGACTTCAGTTAGAAGCTCGGCACATCTGCCGGCTAAGCTACCTCTTACGAAGTAACTATTAGTTAATCTGTGCTACCTGTACGTCGCGACATTTTATTTTAGTTTTCTAATGTGTATGTTCTTAGCAGCGCCACAGAATAAATAATAGTACAAGGCAGCGCGCGCGTGCGGTCTATTATTTATTCTGTGGTGCGGTGCACTAAATAATAGACTAGCTGTGCCCGCGGCTTCGCACGCGTGGTCATTTCTTCAGGTTAAAAGTACTCTATGTGCTATTCCAACAACTAACTTTTCTTGAAACTGGTTTCGAATGAGTTCGAAGGGAAAATACCATATAGCAACATTTGATCAAAATTTCTTCAGCCGTCAGAAATATTTTTACCTATTGCTCGGCTTCTACTCATTGGATTGAGATACCAATTATACCAGATTTAATTAAATTCTAAGCTATCTAACAGTAGAAACTGCATCACAATCAGTCCAGTAGTTTTTACGTGATATACGAACAAACAAATATGTACAAGATATAAAAAAAACTTGCTCAATTGCTTATTTTAAGTACCCTAGATCATTTACCTAGATTTTTATAATGATCTTCTTTGTACAGACTTTTTCGTACTTGTTGCTTTATTATACGAGTAAGTATACTTAGATATTAATTACTTCAAATTAACAATACTATGGACCCCTATCCCGCAGGAACCCTCTCTAAGCGAACCTCTACTCTATATTCGATACTGGAGCCAAAACTGTGTTTAAAAGCTTTTATTTAACTTGCAATGTTTGTATGTATGTATGTTTGTCTAGGTCAAATCTTGCAAGCTGGATTAGAACCACTTCCTTTTGTCCTACGGAGTAGAATTTTAACATGTTGGTTTATTTCCAAGGATTAGCTCCAGACAAAGTGATGATGATGATGATGAAATGTATCATCACTCACGCGATTTGGATTTTGATGAAATTTGGAATGAAGATAGTTTATACCCTGGAATTACATGTAAGATACTTTCCTCGTCATCATCATCATTCCTCACGCGGGTGCGTGTTAGCTTATACCCTGGAATTACATGTAAGATACTTTTCTCGTCATCATCATCATTCCTCACGCGGGTGCGTGTTAGCTTATACCCTGGAATTACATGTAAGATACTTTCCTCGTCATCATCATCATTCCTCACGCGGGTGCGTGTTAGCTTATACCCTGGAATTACATGTAAGATACTTTCCTCGTCATCATCATCATTCCTCACGCGGGTGCGTGTTAGCTTATACCCTGGAATTACATGTAAGATACTTTCCTCGTCATCATCATCATTCCTCACGCGGGTGCGTGTTAGCTTATACCCTGGAATTACATGTAAGATACTTTCCTCGTCATCATCATCATTCCTCACGCGGGTGCGTGTTAGCTTATACCCTGGAATTACATGTAAGATACTTTCCTCGTCATCATCATCATTCCTCACGCGGGTGCGTGTTAGCTTATACCCTGGAATTACATGTAAGATACTTTCCTCGTCATCATCATCATTCCTCACGCGGGTGCGTGTTAGCTTATACCCTGGAATTACATGTAAGATACTTTCATCGTCATCATCATCATTCCTCACGCGGGTGCGTGTTAGCTTATACCCTGGAATATCAAAAAGTATACTTTCATCATCACTCACGCGGGTGGAACAGATTTTTAAAAACTTTGGAATGGAAATAGGTTATACCGTGGAATAACACATAGGATACTTTTTATCTTCATCATCATCATCAACACATCATCATCACTCACGCGGGTGGAACGGTATTTATGAAATTTGGAATGGAGATAGCTTATACCATGCAATAACGCATAGGATACATTTCATCATCATCATCATTCCAGGGTATTGGCTATCTCCATTCCATTTTTCATAAAAATCCGTTGAGCGTGAAAGTAAAACAAACAAACAACCTCACTTTCGCATTTGTAATAGTACTAGCTTTCGCCGGCGATTTCGTGCAGTATATTCCGAAAAAAAAAAAAACATTCTATGTTCCTGAGCGTTGGGATACTCTTGATGCTTTTTGACAGACTTGTTAATATTTCGTTTCCATGGCAACCGTTCCTTACAGCCAGTAATCGTCATTTTCCAGTTTTCCCGTGGAAACATACCATTTCCGGGATAAAAATATCTTATGTACAGTACCTATTTGCAAATTTTTATCAAAATCTGATCAGCCGTTTTGGCGTTAAATCTCCCAAAATAAACAAACTGACAACGTTTCACTTTTATATATTGGTGTGGATATACAGGGATGGAATTATTTACAATTTCTTATTGATAGGTAACTATGTAACTAAAGCATAAATAACATCAATCCAAAGCTTGAACTTTAATAAACTGTAGGTAGGTACTATAACTTCCTAGGTATGAAGCGTTCCAAAACAGGTACTTAATAGGTAGGTAGGTCGGCTTTATTAGGGACTATACGTATTTTTAGGGACCATCTTTCATTGAGTGAGGTTGAATTTGATAGGCATTCTTTTATCTCTAACAAATATGGAAGTGAGTTTGTCTATCTGTATGTTTGATACTAAACTACTGTATGTACATAAAACGCTTGACGCCTATGACACAAACAAACAATGACAAACGCGCGAAAATCTTAACACTCAAATGTGCGCCATCTTCCGTTTTTTTTGTATAACTGCATGCTCCTTCAGCTAAATCGTGATATTGGTTCAATAAATCAACTGTTAAAAATACCTGCTTATAAATTTGCAAATCTCATTACTAATGTTATGATTTTTTTTATATTTTATCCTCAAAATAAATAAATATGATAAACCAGAACAGTAAAATGCCTATTCATATATATTATATATATATTATTTTTATTTATATTTCGTCTATTTCAGGTAAATTTTAGTTCTAGCCAAGTATCGCCATCTAGCAACATTTTTTAAAACTACTGTGAGTAGAGTAAGGAGATAGCTGTTTATCCTTTCGATTGTCTTTGTCTGGAGCTAGTGATAAGCTATGATCTGTTAGCCATTCACTAAGATATGAAAGAGCCGCATTAAGTCGAGCTACTGAATCAGAAATAGAATTAAAAGAATAATAAAGAGCTAAATTGTCTGCGTATTCTAAGATCTCACAAAATGAGTTTACACTTTGGTGAAGATCAAACGTATATAGATTATACGGTAATGGGTTTAAAACTGAACCTTGAGGGAGGCCTTTCCATACCAATCTTGGAGAAGAAACAGTATTTTGGAACCTAACTGATATGAATCTACCTATTAGGAGGTTGCATATGACATGTGTCATCCTCGCTGGTAATCTCAGCTGTTGCAATTTTTGCCTGAGAAGAGGAAGATGAACATTGTCATAAGCTGCTGTAATGTCAAGGAATACACCAATCATATGTTCGTTCCTAGCCGGTAAATACACGCGGCCCCTCCTGTTGCCAAATCCCCGGAGCTCCGATACACGCGGCCCCTCCTGTTGCCAAAAATAAAAACTCTAAATGCACCTGGCTGCTGTGGCAGCCAGTTTTGTACAAGATTTCGATTAAAATGGATTCCCGCGTTCCTTATCCAATCTGAGTGTTTTATTCTTTTAAGGGATATTTTTCCTTTATGTTTAAACACTAAATAAGTACCTATAAACTTAGTATAATAAATAGAACACGTATAAAACTTGACCTAAAATTTAGACGAAATTTTTTGAAAAATTTCTGTTTTTCAAATTGATATTCTGGTCACTTTTTGTACTAAGCTGTGTTCATATTTTAATGTTATTAGATAGCTACATTCGTGTAATATTTGAATAAAGCATAATAATAGGATGTCCTCGATCTTATTTCCAAGATACAATATTTTTTCTGGAAAATCACCCCATTTTTGTCTTCATATTTTTGCCGAGGTTATATTTCCATAAATAATATTTTCTTATGTCTTTGGTTCGGTTTGTCAGTGGCAACATATATTCAGGCAACCACAGACCAAGTTTTGTGCGATTGCGTCAAACCGAACAGCAAGGAATGGAAAATGAGTTTTACGGGAACGCAGCGACGAGAATATTTTCGCGCCAAATTCGACGTAGTGACTATTACTTATCCTGTGCCCGTGTATACACATACTGTGCTCTAGGGTTCAAAGTGGATTTACCGGTTCGCAGTTATTCATAAGTTTCTGGAAGCTGGATGGCGCATTTTTTAGCCCAAATGGCATTCTATTAAATTGGAAGTGTCCCTGAGACACAGAGAAAGCCGTCTTCGGGAGAAATAAGGATTTGATGGAAGCCGGAAGTGAGGTCTAGAGTTGTAAAATATTTACTGTTTCCTAATTGGTCAAGAATTTCGGATATTTGTGGAATAGGGTATGTTTCACCAATGGTTATATCATCTAGCTTTCTATAATCTTCGCCATTTACGTTGGCCTTGTGAATCTACCTTTTTAGGCACTATCCAGATTGGAGAACTCCAGGGAGAGGATGAAGGTTCTATGATTTTTTGGTCAATCATTTTTCCAATCTGAGTTTCCACTTCTTTCTTGTGACATTATGGGAATCTATATGATTTAGTATGAACAGGGATATCGCTATTTGTCTTGATGTGATGATCTAGAGCAGAAGTTTGAGTTAATTGGTCATCAGGTAGGTGGAAGATGTCTGAATATTGGGAGCACAGTTCTATAAGGGCATCTTTCTCTTCTTGATTTAAATGATCTGTTCTCAATGAATCAATTACTTCGTTAGTTTGTCTAGATATTCCTTGGATATATTCACTAGTCAGATATGCAGTGGAATGCAGAGGTTCAATATTGAGATTCAAGTTTGTTTTGACATTTACAAAAGTTTCTGATGTGTTAGCAACAGTCAAATTTACACGGTTGTTGTCTTTAATTTTAACAATGCAATTGGATATTAGTAGGTTATCGGAAAGATGTTGATCTATAACAAGGCCTTCTTTAAGATTTGTTTTTTGAATAGAACATTCAATGACAGCTTCAGAACGCGGTGGAATGACGTAAAAAGGCTAAGAAAAATGTAGTTTGATGTCTAATTTTCCTATTTTCAAGATATCGTGAGTGTAATCGATTTTGCAACCAGAGGCGATTAAGAAGTCTGTGCCTATGATGCCAACATAAGGCAGATTGATGTCACTGCAGCCCGATTACAGAACTTGGCTTCAATCAGATTGTCCCTTTTTTCATAGCAAAATCGCCTCTATTGCAAGGCACTAATGAATTTGACGGCTTGAAACCGTCATGATCAACATTACGTAATCGCACTGCAGATAACATGGAATTTGAATGGTATGGATTTATTGTCATTTAATTTTAATTTGAGTTGAAAATCACCTTCGGTTGGAGTTGGTCCGTCAGAAGGGTCAATGCCCTTAAGTTTAATTCTTTGACCAGTTTTAGTTTTTTCCTGATACTGGATTCCTTCAGTAAACAAATGGCAGAACCTGAATCGACTAGTAAAGATAGTAGGATATCTGAGGCTGATGAATGTAGTAACACGTGTGGTAAGAGCCTTTTCGTTGTGTCTATGTTAACTTCGTAGATTTATTTATGGTTTTCGTTGGAAACGCTAGTGACGTTAGAATTCTGAGTCCCGTAAGAAATATTTTCAATAGTTTTCTGATCGTCGGTTTGGGGCTGATTACCCTGTCGCTTGATCTTGTTTGGTTTTGAATTTTGGGTACTTGTTTGGAGCTGGTTACCCGAGTGGTCCCTAGGATTAGAGAACTGGGCGCTTATTTGGGGCTGGATACCCGAGTGGTCCTTAGAATTTGAGGATTGGGCGCTTATTTGGGGCTGGTTACCCGAGTGGTCTCTTGAGTTAGAGGATTGGGCGCTTATTTGGGGCTGGTTACCCGAGTGGTCCCAAGGATTGTACAGTTTGGTTATAGTGTCGGCTTTTATACATTGTCTCGGGCGACACCGTGACGAGACTTCTATTCGTTTAAAGTGTCGGGGGAAAGATCAACTTCGTCTTGGCCGGCCTCCTCATCAGGTTGTTCGAGGAAGTTTACACGCGGGGGCGGACGATAAAATGTTTGGTTAGTCGTTCGACTTTGTTCGACCTTGAAACGATTGTTATTATATTCACGTTTTTTGCAAATAGAGATATCGTGTCCAGCCGTTTTGCAATAACGGCAAAAGGAATTAGAAGCCCCTTGTTGTGCGGGGTTAGATGGTCTTTGAGAGGAGAAAGATGGACTGAAGTTCTGTCTAGAAGGACCGGCATTGAAGTTTTGTCTAAAAGGAGCGGCTCTAAATTTGTTATTAGTATTGTTAGTGTTAGGTTTTTGTCGGAAATAGCATAATTAATTGCCTCATTTAGCGTTTTAGACGTTTTTTATTTAGCATCTGACAATATTTGAGATTCGGGGATGAAGTCCCATTACAAATTAATGGAGGGCAAGGTCCTCCATGGTTGCAGTGCAGCCGGGCAATTCCTTGACTTTAGTGTTAGATAAGGATATAACAGTCAGTAGTTGTGAGAGGTAAGTCTCCATACGTAGTGCATATTGGCTCACATTATCCTGCGGACCTTGTTTGCTCTCTTGGAGGTCAGCTAGAAGATGCGAATAATGATTTCGCTCACTTATTTGTGTTTCTTCACTTATAAGTCTTTTAACTGTTCCCTGGATGTGAACTCTTTAATAGAGCAAGCAATTTCCGCCTTCCCATTCAACTGGCTAAGAAAATACTTGAATAAGATAGGTTTCTGAGATTCTGATGCGAGGTTGAATGCGTTGTTGCAATTCACAAGAAATGAGTTGAGTTTCCCTACTACCATCATATGATTTAACAAATTTGAACAAAACGTTCAATTCTAGCTCCGTCATTGCGATAGCGGCGGCGGCCCTCCTGGTGATGCGAGGAGAGCCAACAGGTGACTTAGCTGATGTATCACTTGCGACCTGTTCTGGTTCGGGAATTTCAACGGTTAATTTGTCTCCTTCAGCTTTTGGCACTTTTGGCATAATTCTCCAAAACTAAAAGAACAAGTCACAAAAATTTGAAATAGATTTAACGGAACCCTAATTTCTCAACCTAGTCAAAACAATGACTAAAGACTCACAGTACGAGCAATGCGTGGGCGACCGATAAGCAGACGGCGGCTTCTGGGAACATTCCGACGAGATAAGGAGCATCGCAGCTTACGACTTTCCAGTCGTCGTTTCTTGGATGATTTTGGATGTTGGATTCTAGTTTTCGTTTTAGATGCAGGATACCACGATGAAGGACTACGAAGCTGGATGGAAGCACGGAGAATGCTTCTGGGTATTTACTCTTGCAGTTGGAGCTTAGAGCGATCTTCACTCGGCCGGAGTATTTCAGGACGAGTAGGAGCAGATCCTTTCCAGGACCTAACAGGATTTCCGTAACGATACGTCAAGGATAATACGGTGAGTATAAAGCACTTATGTTATATTCACTAACACAAGGTAAGTTTTAAAACACTTATTTGTTTTAATTAATTTTGTTTTAGGACGAGGATCCGGAGCGAGTCAATGGAACGGTGCCTGGCACTGGGGATTTCTGGATCCCACCGATGCCACCAAAATGTTATATGGATTTTCAAAAACGTCTTTTAAAAAAAACTGTTTTAAACTTAAACTATTTAATAGACTTGAAAAAATATAAATAATACAATATTTCTTTTATAATTTCTATTGGCAACCGCTCTGGATGATGGGTCGTGTCAGGCTGAATTTAATTATAATTAAAAGAAGCATTAACCAGCAAGATTGCTGATCAGGCTAAACGAAGCTGCAAGATAGCACTAGGGCTAACAAGGTTGGGGTGTACCAGTTCTTTCGATATAATTTCGTTTGATATTTTATTATCTCGCTTCGAACTGCTAATTCGGTTAAAACATAGGACGCCATACTTACATTCCCAACACCCCCCGATTCAGGAACTTTCGTTAACGAACCGAATCGATTCGATATTGTGAAATAGCAATGTGTTCAATTGAACTAATTCAAACCGAATCCACAGAATAAATAATACCAAATCGATTGACAACTGGGACCCTATTACAGAACTTGGTTTCAATCAGATTGTCAGTATCTTCATAGCAATTTCGACTCTATCGCGTTGCATTTAGTCAATGGCGAAGGAAATGTCTATTAGACAGAACTTATCATGTCACAACGTCCATGACGCATAGCATGAAATTTAAAATGACGGACCTCATAGTAACGTGACGTATAAACAACAATTGATCTGATCGGAAGATTTTACCTTTGTATCGATTTCATAATTTTCACATTTGATGCTATTCTGCTCATCACGCCAATGATCCTAATCTGATCTTCACCAAATTTTTACGAGACCAACTTAAAGTTATTACCTTTCAAGTAAAATAAAAACGTTGAAATCGGATATAATAAGGCAGAGATATTCAGTAGCCCCCCTTTTGCCGTTTTTTGGGGAAGACCCCCAATGAAAAAATCCCCGACGTCTAAAAAGTTCTAAAAGTTCGTTAAACCTATATACTTACCAAGTTTCGTCTAGATCGGTTGAGAAATACGACCTATAGAGAACAGCCGGACATTCGGACATACGAATGAATTTTTGCCCAAGCTGAAACGGAGACGCTTCTCTCGCGCTTCGCGCTCGCTCGGTCAGTTAGCAACTACCACGACTACTTACTGCAACCCATATCTTCATACGCATCATCATCATCATCATATATATGTTGTAGCGTTGACAAAACGCTACTTAAATAAAAATCAATAAAACCCTTTCTTTAAATAAAAGCTTAGCATAGCTGTGACTACAGGTCAAATCTCTAAACAGACAAGCCATTCTGTTGTTGTTTGTTGTTAGAATCTAACAAATGACGACATTGAAGTCGCACATAGTTGATTGAAACAGTACTATCGTTCGTATTTGGTGTATACCAGCGAAAGCAGACGATCGGATACATAGAATAGATTATCGTACGTTGTTTACTTACATGATATAATCCTGTAAATCACAGTTCCAAAAGAATAATAGTCATGTTCATAGGTTATAAACACTTCGATAAATACAACACTTTCGTGCACTACTGATCACGACTTTATAACACTTATTAGGTCAATTGAATGAATTAAATACAAAAGGGAACAAGGAATAACTGGGAATTAAATAATAAATGGATGGTTAATAAAGTTCAATTGATAAACACGGAGACAGGTGGTGACATCTACCGGAAATTTTACTTATCTTTGTATCGATTAGCTGTCAAAGCAAAAGGGCGCTTTTCGTTGATCGGCACGGTCCCGCAATGTCAGCAAATAGAAAATAAAATTAAACAAACCAATTAAATGCAACAAATGTTAAATTTAGGAACGTAGATTTTTTCCAAAGCAAACCCATACAATATCATAATTTAATAGTCACGGTATATAGTTTTATGATGATATAACGGTGGCGGAGCAAAGAAACCGCGTTCCGTACCTTTCGTCTGGAACGGAACGTTTTTATATACTATAGTTTATAACAATTCTTAAAACGTCACTTGGCAGTTGTTTAGCTGTCAAAAGTAGTTAAAGAAACGATAAATAAACAAATGTGATTTCTAGGGTGAGAAATTTGAAAATAAAAATAAAACCATATTACTTGTCCAAATATCAGTTTCCTGGTGAAACGAAATGTAATTCTGATAGATTTTGCTAAATAAAAAAAACTAGATCCGGCTAGACAGAAATGAAACCGAGACAATGAAGAGGAGTGACGTGTCCTTTCTTTTCGTGCTGGAGATCCTAGCAGGACTGACAAGATTCTTCCCTGCATACCATAAAACCCGTAAAAAAAGGTGAGAGATTCTGTTGGTATTTTTGTGTCGTCGGCAATAATGATTGCGATTGTGAAATCACTTTTATCCATTTTTCGAGACGCCATTTTAGCGAACCGAAAGCGGTGGCGTTTGTGGAGTCTAGAATTCTAAAAAACGTTGTGTCTATCCATTCTCAGCGGGTTTTTCCCCCCGGACTAAAGACACTCCACGAAGGAGGCTTCCCCGGATTTGAGTAAAAAAAGGCGCCGTGTTGCAATACGTCACGCCACGCTGACATTATACCCAACGATTCCTGCCACATACTTGGGATGCGGTATCGTATTTAATCCATATATTTCGTTAACCGGAGTGTTGAACTTTGGTTTCCCACCGACCTGCTGGACACCTGCAACGCCTGAGGGGTCTAGCCTGGCTACCTCTCACGCGAATTGGACATTGCTGAAACGTCGAATGGAGAATTACCTTCACCAACATAACGGCTAAACCCTATAGAAAAAGGTAAATAAGTAGACTATACTGCCGGCCGGCAAATTCATTAATGTTCTGTTAGAGTAAATACTTAATTTTGTCAATTCTATATCGACCCTAATTATAGCAGGGTCATCTTAGATCTTGGTATTTCTTGGCTGCTGAGTTGGATCTGCAGGCTAGGATTATTTGGATCTTAAGTAAATAAGCAAGATTAAACCAAGCATAATAAATATTGTATTGGAGAATTTAAATTGCATATTTTGTCTTCAACTTTACATGCTAGCTTGACTGACCGTCCAACGTACCTACGGCACGGTTCCTTAGATTTTAAGTAAGTAAGCAGAATTAAAACCAAGGATAATAAATGTTGTATTGGTGAATTTAAATTGCATGTTTGTCCTCAACTTTACATGCTAGCTTGAGTGACCGTTCAACGTACCGACGGCACGGTTCCTTAGATTTTAAGTACATGAGCAAGATTAAACCAAAGGTAATAAAGATTATATTGGTGAATTTGAGTTGTATGTTTTATCTTCCACTATAGTACCCACTAGCTAGTACATTACCGAACGGTCTTGATCCAATAGTTCTTGAAGCTCGTTCCGGTCTAAGTTTATCCAGGTAATTTTATTAATTTCAAAATAGTAAAGAGTATTTTTAGTTTTGAGTGATTCCGAAGAAAGGTATAGCGTCCTCGCGTACAGAGCGACCGAATGGGGCAAGAATCCGACTCACCCCACTTTTGGTCTGACTTGCCCCAATTTATTTTTTACTACCTTTACTTTTAGAAATCACTAGAACACCCTTTTATATCGTTACAATACGTTTTTCTCGTTACAATGTACTCGTAAATCCCCTTAAACCTTAAGGCCCCATTAACGCCACAACAAGTGGTTGCTCTCAAGAACTTCTTTCATTAGCGGGTCGGCATGCATCTAGGTGCTCGCAGTAATTGGTGATAAGATAATACACAACAAAGTGTTTTTTTTTTAATTATTGCGGTCTAGGCAATTGTTTGACCACGATCACCTGATGGAAAGCGATGATGTGGTCGAAGGTGTAGCACGCTTGCCTAGTAGATACCTATTCACCCTTGACTTGAACACACCAGGATTATATTTTTCCGGAAACACTGACGAGGGCAGGGCATTCCACTCCAATCTCTAGAATACTGACAGGCTTGTGACCTCACTTCGATGCACCAGACTTTGAAGCTTACTCTTTACTAGAGTGCCATCTCCAATGAGCCTCATAGCACGTATCTCAATTGAATCCAAAGCCTCGAGCCGATACTTGGCAGAACCGTCCAAGAGGTGGCAGCAGTACTCCATGTGCTGCTGCCCATTTCCTATTTAGCTGGTTCTCGCAGCACTCTCACGATGAGAAGTGGTGATATTCATGATAAAAATTAGTTTACTCATTTTCCTGGATCGATATAAAAACTATCTGCCTACCAAATTTCATGTAAACATGGATAGGTACTTATATCTTACGAATGGTACCTACTAAAACTTGAAAGTATAATAACAGAAAAATATGGTATTATAGTCACTTATATTTTTATATAATGGGAAAACATTATTTTTCTCTCATTTATATTTACTTGAAGTTAGTTTTTTCTGCTATTCTATTGCATAAACTGTTATGTTGCTCTTGTCGTAGTAACATAGATATTAAATTGTAAAAGGCCCTTACGACACCATTTGACCTATTGTGAGGACCACCAGTAATTCCTTTCCTGTTATTTGTACATTATTATTCAATAAGTAGTATTATATTATTATTATTTATAATAATAATATAATATATTTGACGTGGAAACATCAATGAATTTGCTTCCATAGGGAGGCAATCCAAAAAACTGATGATTACAAAATTGGGGGATACTGTTTGGTTCTGCAGCTCTATATCTATCATCGATATCCAAAATTTAATTACATCACTTGATAGCTAACGTATCCAAGAATGAATCAGGGCCACCTCCACTTATCACTACTTCCTGAGACAACATGTATAGGTAACTAAATAAGGCTTATACAGGTGGCCCGTGGTCCTGATCATCGAGCGTATCTATAAAAAAACACATAAAAGTATATGTCAATACGTTTATTTTGAAAAGAACGTACTTAATTACAGGGACAGAATATTATGCAATTCACTGCAAAGTTCTAAAGTAGGACAGTCAATCACAATCGTAAAACACATGTTTAATTCGATGTCCTTGTCATTACATAATTTACTTACCAAAATGGTTCAGAGACATGTACTGATCTACTTATGACACTAACACAAGTCTTACACTCGACAATTCTGTTTAAATCGATAACAGATTAATCTTCAAGCAAAATAGATTTATTTTCAGAACACTATTTTCAAAAATGAATCAAATTTGAAACAATAAACGGCTGCTAGCTGCATCATAGCAACATATAACAAATATATGGCATAAAAACCTTATGGCCACTCTAGTTACTCTATGGGACTGACGTATATTGGAACGGATGTTGTTAATTTTTAAAACGTGCGATGAGAATAAGTGCAACATAACAAAACTAATGACCATAGGTAATAACACTATATCGAGCATGTTAGCCAACATGAGAAACAGAAAACACACATTTTCAATATCGATATCGATTGAAAAAAAAAACGTATTAGAACTATTTTAATTTATATGGGGACTGGGGTTTATAATAATAATATGATTTTTCTAAGCATGTGGTTTTTATTACATACAAAAATAATACAGAACCCAATACAATACGGTGGCCTAATTACAGAACTTGGTTACAATCGGATTATCACTTTTTTCATAGCAATTTCGACTCTATCGCAAGGCATTAGTGGTTGCGATATTGAGAATTCAATTGAAGCCAAGTTATGTGGTCGGGCCGCGGGCCGCAGTTGTCGATCGATATCCAGTAGCTAAGTAAACAAACGATAGTAACGTGGCAACGTAAACACGTGTCTTTGGTTGGCAGAGCACGAACGAAATGAATGAACGATTTCGATGTTTAACAGTGGCACAATCCGATTGTAGCCAAGTTCTGTAAACTTGGCTACAATCGGATTGTCACTTTTTTCATAGCAAAATCGACTCTATCGCAAAGCATTATTGAATTTGACGGCTTGAAACCGTCATGATCAACATTACGTAATCGCACTGCAGTTTTGCCGTCGATGTATCGGCAATGTATCGTTCCGTTCATCAAAACATCGATGTATCGTTTTCATCCCTAGCGTTGGAGATTGAGGGTGCATTCCGAGACACGCTAATATCGATGTGAGCGATCACAGTGCTAATTTGCGTTCCAATCCAGATATCGCGCTCAAGACAGTTGAGTGCTGGGCTGTGTACACTTACAACGCTCGAATTATCGATTATCGCTCGATCATCCGAAGTTAGTGAACGACTTTGGACGTCCACATACTGACACTTGACAGTTGTCAGTTGTATAGAGATGAGTTATACTAGGCAAATTTGAGACTAGGTGCACCTATTCCTAGTCCATTCAGATACTTGATCAAAATACCTGTTCCACCTAGTCCACCTAGTACGCATAAAGTCTGGGTTCCAAACTTCAAATCAAAGTACGTGTGGCATATGTGTTGTATAATCTGTACTTTTTATCATGTATCAGCCCTAGCTAAGCTCTTCTTTCTTAGTGGAAGTAAAGATAATTAGAAAGACTAGCTGTGTCCGCGGCTCTAGCCCGCGTGGTCATAAAAAAACACGGTTTTTTTGCGCGGAACTCTTATTATTTTTCTTAAATAAAAGTAACCTGAGTTACTCCTTATAACATCAGCTATCTGCCAGAGAAAGTCCCGTCAAAATAGGTCCAGACGTTTCAGAAATAACTAACAGACAGACATATAAAAAGTAAAAAAAAAAGTTTTTGTTAAAAGTACCGTATACGAGTATACTTTCTTATGTATTTAGTAAAAAGCTGTTATTTTGAAATTACAAACAGATATTAATGTTTTTTTTTCTGTTTGAAAGCTGATGTGATCGAGATGGTTCTTAGCTATTATTGTTGTTGTTGTAGTTTTTGTTGTTGCATTTTTGTTGTTTTAGTTTTCATTGTTTTTTGTTGTTGTTATTGTTATGTTGTAGTATGTTTTTTGTTGTTGTTTTTGATGTTGTTTTCGTTATTCTTGTTGTTTTTGTTGTTCTTGTAGTTTTTGTTGTTATTCTTGTTGTTTTTGTTGTTGCTGTTCTTGTTGTTTTTGTTGTTTTTGTCGTTCTTGTTGTTTTTTGTTGTTTTCCTTGTTGTTCTTGTTGTTTTTGTTGTTGATGTTCTTTTTGTTGTTCTTTTTGTTGTTGTTCTTTTTAATTGTTCTTGTTGTTTTTGACGTTGTTGTTGGTGTTGTTTTGATTTTTGTTGTTGTTGTTGTTTTAGTGGGTTACATAATTTTTTCATCAGTTTGTTAGTTTTATTTAAATACCTCGCATTGTTTGAGTAAAGCACTATACAAGCCTTGGTCCGCAATGACTGCCCTGCTGGCCACGCTATGATGGCCTCGAGCTTTGCTTAGTTAAGTTCTCGGCCTTCAAGCTTGGCCATCATTGCAGCCCTTGCTGTCCGCGCTATAAAGGCCTCGACCTTCGGTCTCGGCCTTCATTCCAGCTTGGCCATCAAGGGCTGCAATGATGACCGTGCTGTGATGGCCTCGAACTTAGCTTAGCTACGCTCTCGGCCAACATCATCGCTGCCAGCAACGCAGTCATTACAGACCGCGGCAGTTATGTACTATTTCTTTACATTTATAGGTATTTAATTTGTATATTTACATTATTTTTATTTTATTTTGTGTTTTTCATCTCTTTACAATCATAGTTTTATTGTTAAACTACCTACGCCTCATGGTTTCACCCGTATGAATGATAATGATGGTGGTGATGAAAAGTATCCTATGTGTTATTTCAGCCAGGGTATAAGCTATCTCCATTCCAAATTTCACCCAAATCTATTCAGCTGTTTGAGCGTGACGGAGTAACAAACATATATATACAGAAACACACACACGCATACACACATGCACTTTCTCCTTTATAATAGTAGTGTGATTTTATTTATTTATAAAAAATACGTTATTTTTTGTACCTATATACAATAAAATAATTAAGTAGGTTACTCCCTTTTGGAGTCATGTTTACATCACGAAGTTTAATGTGACGTTACGTATCGGCATCAACTATCGAGTTATCAAGCGAAGCAAAGCGTACGCGACGGCCACGATCACCTGTACTCGACTGATTGTCAGTATAATGCGTTCACCTAGTACATGAAGTCCATCGCGTACCGTATCGTACCTAATCTACAAAGTCCATGAAGTCCATCGCGTACCGTACCTAATCTACAAAGTATTTTACTAATGTATCGGAGCAATGCATATGTGCATATAGACAGGTTGCCAGTATAAGCGTGTTAGAGAAAGATAGCATATGTTTTATGAGTTTCGACACGAGACGATGGTTGCCGAACATCCACGACCGACAGTCCGCATGTGGCGGGCGTCGAGCGAGACTTCCGAATTTGGTGAGTGCTACCTCTCTCACTTGATATAGGTACACTACAAACTTCGTACTTCGTAGGTACTTCACCGCAAGATCGCGCGGTTCATGATATCGTGATACTAGGTGGACTAGGTAGATGGGACTAGGTCCCGCCTAGTATTAAAATATACGTGATCTCTGCGCCTGTTCTAGTATATACGCTTCACCTCTATTTCATACTATTCCTCCCCTCCCCTACTATTTTTCGGATGACCCAGGCGAACGCCCGACGACCCCGTGAACGATTTCGAGTGTACGCGCAGGTGATCCGTGCGTCCTCGAACGTAGTAAGTGAACTCGCCCCTGCATTTGATTTGGAACGCTCGTGAGAGTAATTATAAGATCACAACAACATAACCTCAAAATTTGCTCAAAATACAAATTATTAATCGCAGGGAAAGTAGTCTATATAAAAATTGATCAAAGAAAACTGTTATTTGAATTCAGTTGTGTGTGATTTTCGCACATTTTTTCAAATATTGCTACAGCTCTGAATTCAAATAACAACCGTCAGTCTGCCACTTTGACAGTAGCGCTCACGGTGGTATCGGTTTGGGGCATGGTCGGTGTAATCGCAAAATGATGGATGTAATGACGTAATCCGTGACGTCTAAGCGTTATCATACGTAGTATCTCTGAGTAGTCTGTGACTGTGGCGTTATCGTTGTTGCGCTCACGGTGACTCGGTACGCCTGCTAGCGCAATAATATCGATTATAGCGTGTCTCGGAATGCACCCTGAGTGAGTGAGTGAGTGATTGAGAGGAAGGGAAGGGAAGGAGGAATTCTCTCTTTGTTTTTATTGCTATTTTCATCAAGAAATTCGTAACATTATTAAATGCGTACGTATTCACTTATTCCGTGATTCGTTAGTCTCTAGGCGTTATTTTCTATCACTGCAATATTTTGAAAGGTACCAGAAACAGTTTATACTTTTTCTACCTGATTGTGATCTAGATTATTATTATGTACAAAGCAAAAATGCACCTCTTTGGTTTCTGCTGATCGAACATATTCCGTGTATGTCGACGAAGTCAAAACATCGGCAAATGTACCTAAACTTAATTTGCCTTCGCCGCCCACGCCGCGGCGGTGTATGTGGATAATTTGCATCAATCACACATATTCTCAGATTACTCTATAAACAAAAGGTAACACCATAATTATGAGAATAACACCATTCTGGTGAGAATCACATTTTGCCCTTAGTATTGATGGTGACCTCTGAATTATTTGTTAGTTACAAGCGTTAGTATCCTGTAGTCTGTGCTTACAAGGGACATCTGTAAAGGAGCAGTTGAGTACAAGACCTAGCCTCCTCAATCGGCAACCACAACTAGTCCTATGATTCTGCAAACACAGGGCGCACCCTGTTTATGTACACTACATCATCGCAGTCTAGCTGGATGATCCTGTCACCACAATGATGTTTCAACTAAATAAGGCCTTCTCATGGCACAATGATTGAATCATGAACATGAACTTGAACCATGAAGGCATCATGCATTTCATTCAGCTAGAACCTGGCGTGCTATTCCTCATGCCTCTGAAATATTTAATTATTATTACTGTCATGTCCAAGTGACACTAGCACCACAAAGGAACAAACATACATACATACATAGGCTGATAAACACATTACCTTCCTTTGCGTCATGCAGTCGGGTAAAAAATACTAATGGACTTACAAATACCTACACCTTGACATTGCAGAGTAACCATGGCACAAGAGCAGATTACAAAAATGGATAAAGATGGTACTACGGACATGTTTTCCATTGTTTGGGTGAAGATGGAAGTGGAAGAAGATGGGGTGGTAGAAGGAGTTGATGGTGAAACAGATCAGAATGAAAGCCCGGAAGAGCAGGAAAATCAGGAAACGGAGCCTTGGTCAGATCAGAATGAAAGCCCAGAAGAGCAGGAAAATCAGGAAACAGTGCCTCCTGATAACAAATGTATTGAAAGGTATGAAATATCTATAAGAATTTAATAACAACTATCTAACATTAATAAGAATTGAATAAAGAAAAAGAGGAATATCATTTAATGGCACAAATCACATTACAACTTAATAAAAAAAAATAAACATTGGTATACCAAAAAAAAACAATAAAAGTGGACATATTGTAGCTGCGGCTGTACCAAAGGGGCCTGCACTCAGTAAATATGTCCAGTGCTAGCCTCCAGATGCTGTTTTTCAGACAAACCCCGCATGTGTGTTAAAAAAGTGCACATTCATTTAAAAATAGATGCAATATCTATACTTATAATATAGAAATAAGAACGAAAAAGTCTGTACAAAGAAGATAATTAAAAAGAAATGGTCTAGGGTACATAAAATAAGCTACTGAACAAGAATATAACATTTAAAAAAATTGTGTCTGGATGTTTGTTCACACATCACGTAAAAACTACGGGACCGATTGCGATGCGGTTTTCACTGTTGGATAGCTTATGTTTTGACTTAAAAACTGGGTTACTTTATATCTCAATCCGATAAGTAGAAGCCGAGCAAAAAATATTTTTGACAGCTGAAGGAATATTAATTAAATATTGGTATTTTAGGTCCTGGAATAGCACAGAGAGTACTTTTAATCAAGAGGAATGACCACGCGTGCGAAGCCGCGGGCATCAGCTATTACATAATAATATAATAATAAAAATAAATAATAATAATTAAAATTTACTGTAAGCAAAAATTACAGCTAATAGTCAAGAAGTAATAAAATATATGTAATACCACAGAATAAATCTTCCCCGTAGAGCGAAAAGTCACCAAGTCACAAGTTTACCATTTTGAGATACAGAGATTCAAAGTAATAAAAAAGAAAAAAATATATATGTAATACCACAGGATAAATCTTTCCCGTAGAGCAAAAAGTCACCAAGTCACAAGTTTACCATTTTGAGATACAGAGATTCAAAGTAATAAAAAAGAAAAAAAAATATATGTAATACCACACAATAAATCTTTCCCGTAGAACGAAAAGTCACCTAGTCACAAGTTTAAGTAATAAAAAAGAAAGACAAAAAAATGTAATACCACAGAATAAATCTTTTGCTGTAGAGCGAAAAGTCACCAAGTCACAAGTTTACCATATTGAGATACAGATTCAAAGTAATAAAAAAGAAAAAAAATATGTAATACCACAGAATAAATCTTCCCCGTAGAGCGAAAAGTCACCAAGTCACAAGTTTACCATTTTGAGATACAGAGATTCAAAGTAATAAAAAAGAAAAAAAAAATGTAATACCACAGAATAAATCTTCCCCGTAGAGCGAAAAGTCACCAAGTCACAAGTTTACCATTTTGAGATACAGATTCAAAGTAATAAAAAAGAAAAAAATAATGTAATACCACAGAATGAATCTTCCCCGTAGAGCGAAAAGTCACCAAGTCACAAGTTTACCATTTTGAGATACAGAGATTCAAAGTAATAAAAAAGAAAAAAAAAATGTAATACCACAGAATAAATCTTCCCCGTAGAGCGAAAAGTCACCAAGTCACAAGTTTACCATTTTGAGACACAGATTCAAAGTAATAAAAAAGAAAAAAAATATATGTAATACCACAGAATAAATCTTCCCCGTAGAGCGAAAACTCACCAAGTCACAAGTTTACCATTTTGAGATACAGAGATTCAAAGTAATAAAAAAGAAAAAAATATATATGTAATACCACAGAATAAATCTTCCCGTAGAGCGAAAAGTCACCAAGTCACAAGTTTACCATTTTGAGATACAGAGATTCAAAGTAATAAAAAAGAAAAAATACTAACTAGAGTTTGGTAATAAATATTCTTGATTTTATGGTCCCATTTCATGGATAGTGTATCAAAATTGATACCACAGTAATTGAACTACAATAAATGGAATTGTTTTATGGTCCCATTTCATGGATAGTGTATCAAAATTGATACCACAGTAATTGAACTACAATAAATGGAATTGTTTTATGGTCCCATTTCATGGATAGTGTATCAAAATTGATACCACAGTAATTGAACTACAATAAATGGAATTGTTTTATGGTCCCATTTCATGGATAGTGTATCAAAATTGATACCACAGTAATTGAACTACAATAAATGGAATTGTTTTATGGTCCCATTTCATGGATAGTGTATCAAAATTGATACCACAGTAATTGAACTACAATAAATGGAATTGTTTTATGGTCCCATTTCATGGATAGTGTATCAAAATTGATACCACAGTAATTGAACTACAATAAATGGAATTGTTTTATGGTCCCATTTCATGGATAGTGTATCAAAATTGATACCACAGTAATTGAACTACAATAAATGGAATTGTTTTATGGTCCCATTTCATGGATAGTGTATCAAAATTGATACCACAGTCATTGAACTACAATAAATGGAATTGTTTTCAGAGATAATAAACAAATACTATAATAATTAATTTAACCCCCCAAACCCAGTACCCTAGTCATTACTTACTACTACCTTTTTTGAATGCAGTAAGTGATTTTTCGCGCACCTTTAAACTCTTCTAAAAGAGCATAACTTAATTTAGTTACAATAGGCCTAGCTTGGGGAATTAAAGAACAATTGAGTAAATAATACCTAACTATCTTTTCTCTTTGTTTTTTATTTTATTAATTACATAATTAGCAAAATAAACCAACAAAAACATAATTATCATACTCGAAATATACATTATAAAAAAAAAACAAACATTATTATTGAAAAAACTTTAGTTCAAGAAAGTTTGTATTTTTAACATACTTGTTACATCTTTGCTGGAAGGTAAAGACTGATACCATGGATGGAGTTCTGAAGGAATGATCCCTTTCGTACAAAGACCCAAAAGATCCTTTTTCTTGGCCTCTGAAATTGGAAGAGGAGTTGAATAGGCTTTCTTCAGTTTCCTGGTCTAGAAAGAGTGCAAGGGCACTCTTTCTCGTACGAGGAACAACTCTTTCTTGTTTTTGAAAAACATCAAATTTTAGGTATGAGCTATTGTGTGTGTACCGGAACTTAACCACGCCAGGAAGTTGTTTCTCAAACCTGAGGCATTTTATTTTAAGCCACATAATCATATTTCCGGCTTTATCTTTACTTATGTTTTTCACAAATTTTTCATTTATGGCTCTGACATCAAGTATTTTTCATTTATGGCTCTGACATCAAGTATTTTTCATTTATGGCTCTGACATCAAGCATTTCATCGTATAGCATTTCCTTGACCACATAAGGTGGTGCAGACTCCCGATGTCTCTTGGATCGAGCCCGACACATAATGGTTTTCCAACCGATCATTGAGTAAACCGGAGTATGTTGTTGCTGTCTCTCAATAGCGCTATGCATTGAGTCGACTTCCATACGAGTGTGACCACTCTCCAAATATTTTTGCTCAAGAACCTCTAGTTCCACATCAGGTCTTTGGATCAAATGAACTAGAAACGCTGTTATAAACTGGTTTCTGTTCTGTTCTGCAGAAGTATCACTATAAATAGTGATTTCCTTTACAGTAGATGGTATCTGACTAATCCACCAGTTCATTGCACTAGCTATTTTCCTTTACAGTAGATGGTACCTGACTAATCCACCAGTTCATTGCACTAGCTATTTCAATACTACCTCTTCTGCCATTTATTTCATTCCAGGTTATACAATAAGCATCATGTGGTGGTTTTGCTGTATGAATTGTGTAGTTTGGAACATTCATTTTTCTGGTATAATAAGGATGCCTACACCACTAACGGGTATGTGTAACGTTGATTGCATGTCAGCTGTTACAACCAGATAAGTTTCGTCATTAATAGACCGCTGCTTGTCAGATTCTTTAGCTGCTTGTGCTGCATTCTTCCTTGCAACATAATCTTCTTTCATATGTTCTGGCCGGCCTGCAGTATCATAGGGAGTACATGTAATGCACAAATCCTTCTTTGGAGTTATAAAATACAGATTAAATTGGGAACCAAAAATTCTTTTATAAACATAAAGAGAACACGGTTCTTCGCCAGTTAATGCAAGTTTCCCTATTTATATAGGGAAACTTGGAAAACTCTATTTTATTCGTACATTTTCGAAATGTTCAGTTGGCTGTCCAAGTATTGCCTTTTGTTTTTTCCTCCAGTAGTGGGATTCAAGCCGGGGAAAAGAATTGATGTGATCAATTACTTTTTGTTCTGAATCGGGATCGTTTTTATTTATAGGTTCACGGGAACCACATCCATCTTTCCCCACGAAATTGCCAAATTCGTTTTTATGTCTTACAGCTTCATTAATTAGTCCATTCGAAATGCACATTGTTTTGAGAAAAAGTCTTAGCAGACGCGATATTTATTTTCATTTTTATTAAAATAATATCCATACGTAGCGCTTCGACGATTTTCATTCAAAACACCAGCTTTCATTGTTTTTATGGGCATAGAAATGATGTGACACAGTAAAAATTGTTTTTGTGAAACGTAATCCTGAATTTTCCAGTAGTCCTTACAAAGTTTGAATCTATGATCCTCTGAAAAGTTACCTAGACACTGATACTGGGATTTTATATTGCATTTCACGGGCTTAGGCTTCTTTGCAGGCATGATCTTACTCTTTGCAGGCATGATCTTACTCTTTGCAGGCATGATCTTACTCTTTGCAGGCTTGATCTTACTCTTTTTACCCTAGTAGGGTAAGCAGTTGTTCCTATTAGTTAGCTTGGGTTTTTTCCATTTACTGGGATCACTTTTCTTCCAGCGTTTAGGTTCTCATCATTTGAAATGTCAGCCGTTGTGGAGTTTTGCTGGTCTTCAGGTTCTTGCGCTTCTCTAGAAAGAAAGAAAGAAAGATAATTAAAGTGGTGATGAATGGGCCTTAACTCAGCATTAGGCTGTTTGCCGAAGGCACGCAGCGCTGGTTTTCAGCTAAAGCCCAGAGGGAGCGGAAAAAATAAACATAAGTAAGAGTATAAAAAATGAAATTAAATATGAATACATACATTCATATTTAATTTCATTTTTTATATTTATATATATATATATATAATTTTTTTTTTTTTTTTTTATTTATATGAATACATTTATAAATATTTTATAAATGTATTAATATATATATATATTTATATAATATGTATATATATATATATATATATATATTTATATATTTATATATTTATAAATGTATTCATATAAATAAAAAAAAATAAAAAATGTATGTTTAAATGTATGTTTGTCTTTATAAATGTATGTATATATATATATATATATATAATAATAATAATTACATATAAGTAATTTAAATAGACATAAATAAATAAATAAAAAAGTTTATATAAAATATAGTAACGACAAAGGAATAAAATAATGTAGTCTCTGAATGGTGTCAAAGAACTGACGAAGAAAGTGTCGTCACGAATTGCACAATGGCTCAATGCCGCTAATATTAGAATACAAACTCCTGGGTGAAGCATATTTTTCTTGAAAATTATTATCTTTTTAAATCATGATACTGTTATCGGTGTCCATTATCAAGGGGGCAGAGTGTGGTGACTGGAACACTGGTTGATCTCTTTTAGGACTGAATATGGTTGACGGTGGAGCATAGTGATACAAAGCAAGGTCTTGAAAAGCACCATCGACTTTAAAACTCTTCGATGCTTCCTTAGAATTAAGCTTAGATAGAGCTTCCTGCAATAAAAAATATGCCTAAATAAATTAAATTAGGTCAGATATTATAAATAATGTTAAAGGGGTGCAATCTATGCTTTAAATGAATTGTAATAAAGGCTTAGATAGGTACTGACTACTATACATAAAACGAGGTGAATTTGAGGTATGCTGATTGTTAGTAAGTCTTGTACGATAAGGTAAATGTGGGGCAAAATTGTAAAAGAAAGCTAGATGTTAATAGGCAAGTCCTTAAATACTTTTTCTTTTATGATATCTTCAACAGAAATGTTATTGAAGTCAATGCCTAGATCATCAGTTGCCATGGGGGCGGAGTGTGGTGGCTGGATAGCTGGTAGATGTCTCTTAGGACTGAATGCAGTAGATGGCGGAGCAGAATCATACAAATCTTTGTCTTGAAAAAAAAACATCGAGTTCTATAATATTATTATCTGATTCTTCCTTATCGTTAAGCTCAGATAAAGCTTCCTGCAAATTAAGTATGTAAATAAATAATATGATTAGACCCAAAAGTATTATCAATAAAAAGGGTGCAATCCATGCAATAAAATTATTGCAATGATGAGCTTAAATAGATATCGTGCGCCCAAAACCAAAGCAACGTAAATGGGTGTTAGTATGTCCTTGAAATTATTGCAATGATGAGCTTAAATAGATATCGTGCGCCCAAAACCAAAGCAACGTAAATGGGTGTTAGTATGTCCTTGAAATTATTGCAATGATGAGCTTAAATAGATATCGTGCGCCCAAAACCAAAGCAACGTAAATGGGTGTTAGTATGTCCTTGAAATTATTGCAATGATGAGCTTAAATAGATATCGTGCGCCCAAAACCAAAGCAACGTAAATGGGTGTTAGTATGTCCTTGAAATTATTGCAATGATGAGCTTAAATAGATATCGTGCGCCCAAAACCAAAGCAACGTAAATGGGTGTTAGTATGTCCTTGAAATTATTGCAATGATGAGCTTAAATAGATATCGTGCGCCCAAAACCAAAGCAACGTAAATGGGTGTTAGTATGTCCTTGAAATTATTGCAATGATGAGCTTAAATAGATATCGTGCGCCCAAAACCAAAGCAACGTAAATGGGTGTTAGTATGTCCTTGAAATTCAAGATATTAGGCGCACACGTAAGTAAATATTATAAATGGGTACGTCCAGCGACATCGAAAAGTTTACCCAGTAAGTATTTAGTTGAGGAATTCCTATGGTCACCAACATCAGTCCGTGGACACCACCTAGGTGTGTATAGTACTTTTTTTACGCTCTAGGCTATCGTTTGACCACGATCTCACCTGATGGAAAGCGATGATGTGGTCGAAGGTGTAGCACGCTTGCCTAGTAGATACCTATTCACTCTTGACTTGAACACACCGGGGTTATAATTTGCCGGAAACACTGACGAGGGCAGGGCATTCCACTCCTTTGCAGTTCTTGTAATAAATGAAGAAGCGTAACGCTTCGTTCTTGTGCAAAATGAAAAGACAAATCTAACGAGTCCAAACACGACGGACTTATGTAGTTGAGGAGTTCCTATGGCTACCTTCCATTTTCGTCGTCAGATCAGGTCGCTGTCACTATAATAATAATTATTGTATTGTCACTGGAACTTGACAGGTATCCAAAATTTCAACTCAATTGGACCACGGAAACTGGGTCAAAATTCAGTTGCAAGATTTGACCTGAACATACATTAAGTAACTACTACATACAAACATTGCAAGTAAAATAAAAGCTTTTAAAATAGATACACGCTTTTAGTTTCAATGAATTCAACAAGATATAATATTGGTTGTATTCTAAAAGATTGCCCAACTGCATTTATTTACGTAATTATTACTTGTAGTCAAATAATGTAAACATTTTATTAAAAACTCTTACCTTTACAGCCACTCCTTCCTTATTTAACAAATCCATAATAAATTTGGCACGACTCATTATTTGTTATTACAATTTCACTATTAAGTATTTAGAGAACAACAAACAAAACGCGACCGTGCCGGTCAACGCATACTCTGCGAATAAAAGTCACCAGGCGTCGAGGCGGCAATATCAAAGGAGAGAAACTGACTAAATCGCGCGTAAATTTTATTCATATTGCATCGGCACACATTGGAGTCGTTTAAATAATAATCAAAAACATCGACACACATTGGAGTCGTTTAAATAATAATCAAAAACATCGGCACACATTGGAGTCGTTTAAATAATAATCAAAAACATCGGCACACATTGGAGTCGTTTAAATAATAATCAAAAACATCGACACACATTGGAGTCGTTTAAATAATAATCAAAAACATCGGCACACATTGGAGTCGTTTAAATAATAATCAAAAACATCGGCACACATTGGAGTCGTTTAAATAATAATCAAAAACATCGACACACATTGGAGTCGTTTAAATAATAATCAAAAACATCGACACACATTGGAGTCGTTTAAATAATAATCAAAAACATCGACACACATTGGAGTCGTTTAAATAATAATCAAAAACATCGGCACACATTGGAGTCGTTTAAATAATAATCAAAAACATCGGCACACATTGGAGTCGTTTAAATAATAATCAAAAACATCGACACACATTGGAGTCGTTTAAATAATAATCAAAAACATCGACACACATTGGAGTCGTTTAAATAATAATCAAAAACATCGGCACACATTGGAGTCGTTTAAATAATAATCAAAAACATCGGCACACATTGGAGTCGTTTAAATAATAATCAAAAACATCGACACACATTGGAGTCGTTTAAATAATAATCAAAAACATCGGCACACATTGGAGTCGTTTAAATAATAATCAAAAACATCGGCACACATTGGAGTCGTTTAAATAATAATCAAAAACATCGACACACATTGGAGTCGTTTAAATAATAATCAAAAACATCGGCACACATTGGAGTCGTTTAAATAATAATCAAAAACATCGACACACATTGGAGTCGTTTAAATAATAATCAAAAACATCGGCACACATTGGAGTCGTTTAAATAATAATCAAAAACATCGGCACACATTGGAGTCGTTTAAATAATAATCAAAAACATCGACACACATTGGAGTCGTTTAAATAATAATCAAAAACATCGACACACATTGGAGTCGTTTAAATAATAATCAAAAACATCGACACACATTGGAGTCGTTTAAATAATAATCAAAAACATCGGCACACATTGGAGTCGTTTAAATAATAATCAAAAACATCGGCACACATTGGAGTCGTTTAAATAATAATCAAAAACATCGGCACACATTGGAGTCGTTTAAATAATAATCAAAAACATCGGCACACATTGGAGTCGTTTAAATAATAATCAAAAACATCGACACACATTGGAGTCGTTTAAATAATAATCAAAAACATCGGCACACATTGGAGTCGTTTAAATAATAATCAAAAACATCGGCACACATTGGAGTCGTTTAAATAATAATCAAAAACATCGACACACATTGGAGTCGTTTAAATAATAATCAAAAACATCGACACACATTGGAGTCGTTTAAATAATAATCAAAAACATCGACACACATTGGAGTCGTTTAAATAATAATCAAAAACATCGACACACATTGGAGTCGTTTAAATAATAATCAAAAACATCGACACACATTGGAGTCGTTTAAATAATAATCAAAAACATCGACACACATTGGAGTCGTTTAAATAATAATCAAAAACATCGACACACATTGGAGTCGTTTAAATAATAATCAAAAACATCGACACACATTGGAGTCGTTTAAATAATAATCAAAAACATCGACACACATTGGAGTCGTTTAAATAATAATCAAAAACATCGACACACATTGGAGTCGTTTAAATAATAATCAAAAACATCGACACACATTGGAGTCGTTTAAATAATAATCAAAAACATCGACACACATTGGAGTCGTTTAAATAATAATCAAAAACATCGACACACATTGGAGTCGTTTAAATAATAATCAAAAACATCGACACACATTGGAGTCGTTTAAATAATAATCAAAAACATCGACACACATTGGAGTCGTTTAAATAATAATCAAAAACATCGACACACATTGGAGTCGTTTAAATAATAATCAAAAACATCGGCACACATTGGAGTCGTTTAAATAATAATCAAAAACATCGGCACACATTGGAGTCGTTTAAATAATAATCAAAAACATCGACACACATTGGAGTCGTTTAAATAATAATCAAAAACATCGGCACACATTGGAGTCGTTTAAATAATAATCAAAAACATCGGCACACATTGGAGTCGTTTAAATAATAATCAAAAACATCGACACACATTGGAGTCGTTTAAATAATAATCAAAAACATCGACACACATTGGAGTCGTTTAAATAATAATCAAAAACATCGACACACATTGGAGTCGTTTAAATAATAATCAAAAACATCGACACACATTGGAGTCGTTTAAATAATAATCAAAAACATCGACACACATTGGAGTCGTTTAAATAATAATCAAAAACATCGACACACATTGGAGTCGTTTAAATAATAATCAAAAACATCGACACACATTGGAGTCGTTTAAATAATAATCAAAAACATCGACACACATTGGAGTCGTTTAAATAATAATCAAAAACATCGGCACACATTGGAGTCGTTTAAATAATAATCAAAAACATCGACACACATTGGAGTCGTTTAAATAATAATCAAAAACATCGACACACATTGGAGTCGTTTAAATAATAATCAAAAACATCGGCACACATTGGAGTCGTTTAAATAATAATCAAAAACATCGGCACACATTGGAGTCGTTTAAATAATAATCAAAAACATCGACACACATTGGAGTCGTTTAAATAATAATCAAAAACATCGACACACATTGGAGTCGTTTAAATAATAATCAAAAACATCGACACACATTGGAGTCGTTTAAATAATAATCAAAAACATCGGCACACATTGGAGTCGTTTAAATAATAATCAAAAACATCGACACACATTGGAGTCGTTTAAATAATAATCAAAAACATCGACACACATTGGAGTCGTTTAAATAATAATCAAAAACATCGGCACACATTGGAGTCGTTTAAATAATAATCAAAAACATCGACACACATTGGAGTCGTTTAAATAATAATCAAAAACATCGACACACATTGGAGTCGTTTAAATAATAATCAAAAACATCGACACACATTGGAGTCGTTTAAATAATAATCAAAAACATCGACACACATTGGAGTCGTTTAAATAATAATCAAAAACATCGACACACATTGGAGTCGTTTAAATAATAATCAAAAACATCGGCACACATTGGAGTCGTTTAAATAATAATCAAAAACATCGACACACATTGGAGTCGTTTAAATAATAATCAAAAACATCGGCACACATTGGAGTCGTTTAAATAATAATCAAAAACATCGGCACACATTGGAGTCGTTTAAATAATAATCAAAAACATCGACACACATTGGAGTCGTTTAAATAATAATCAAAAACATCGACACACATTGGAGTCGTTTAAATAATAATCAAAAACATCGGCACACATTGGAGTCGTTTAAATAATAATCAAAAACATCGGCACACATTGGAGTCGTTTAAATAATAATCAAAAACATCGACACACATTGGAGTCGTTTAAATAATAATCAAAAACATCGGCACACATTGGAGTCGTTTAAATAATAATCAAAAACATCGACACACATTGGAGTCGTTTAAATAATAATCAAAAACATCGACACACATTGGAGTCGTTTAAATAATAATCAAAAACATCGACACACATTGGAGTCGTTTAAATAATAATCAAAAACATCGGCACACATTGGAGTCGTTTAAATAATAATCAAAAACATCGACACACATTGGAGTCGTTTAAATAATAATCAAAAACATCGACACACATTGGAGTCGTTTAAATAATAATCAAAAACATCGGCACACATTGGAGTCGTTTAAATAATAATCAAAAACATCGACACACATTGGAGTCGTTTAAATAATAATCAAAAACATCGACACACATTGGAGTCGTTTAAATAATAATCAAAAACATCGACACACATTGGAGTCGTTTAAATAATAATCAAAAACATCGACACACATTGGAGTCGTTTAAATAATAATCAAAAACATCGACACACATTGGAGTCGTTTAAATAATAATCAAAAACATCGGCACACATTGGAGTCGTTTAAATAATAATCAAAAACATCGACACACATTGGAGTCGTTTAAATAATAATCAAAAACATCGGCACACATTGGAGTCGTTTAAATAATAATCAAAAACATCGACACACATTGGAGTCGTTTAAATAATAATCAAAAACATCGACACACATTGGAGTCGTTTAAATAATAATCAAAAACATCGACACACATTGGAGTCGTTTAAATAATAATCAAAAACATCGACACACATTGGAGTCGTTTAAATAATAATCAAAAACATCGACACACATTGGAGTCGTTTAAATAATAATCAAAAACATCGACACACATTGGAGTCGTTTAAATAATAATCAAAAACATCGGCACACATTGGAGTCGTTTAAATAATAATCAAAAACATCGGCACACATTGGAGTCGTTTAAATAATAATCAAAAACATCGACACACATTGGAGTCGTTTAAATAATAATCAAAAACATCGGCACACATTGGAGTCGTTTAAATAATAATCAAAAACATCGGCACACATTGGAGTCGTTTAAATAATAATCAAAAACATCGGCACACATTGGAGTCGTTTAAATAATAATCAAAAACATCGACACACATTGGAGTCGTTTAAATAATAATCAAAAACATCGGCACACATTGGAGTCGTTTAAATAATAATCAAAAACATCGACACACATTGGAGTCGTTTAAATAATAATCAAAAACATCGACACACATTGGAGTCGTTTAAATAATAATCAAAAACATCGACACACATTGGAGTCGTTTAAATAATAATCAAAAACATCGGCACACATTGGAGTCGTTTAAATAATAATCAAAAACATCGACACACATTGGAGTCGTTTAAATAATAATCAAAAACATCGACACACATTGGAGTCGTTTAAATAATAATCAAAAACATCGGCACACATTGGAGTCGTTTAAATAATAATCAAAAACTTTTAGTGACAATACGAAACAAAAGAATTGTCGCCACTAAAATAGAGAAGAACTCACCAAAAATGTTTAATGTGTTGTCGTTTAGTTTTAATGGTGCAAACCACCTAAAAATGAAGTTAGAGTAATCACTAAGTAGACATAGTTACTTTTCGCTTTCGCGTCTTGTATCAAGTTTTGTCGAACTATTCATTCTGAAACTAAGTTATTTTAGTGGGATTTTGTTCAAGTCTCAATAAGAGAGATAAGTGCTGCCTTGATGAGTTCTCACTTACATTACTATGATGGTAAATAACACCCAGATGCAATTTCCCTGCGACTCTCAGGCTTTTCCTACCAACCAAACAGATTTAAAAAAATGTGTTACTTACTTTTGAGACGGCCCTCTTGTAATATTGACAAAAATGCTAAATATTTATTATACATATTATACTCGTACTACCTCATACAACAAACAAACTGCTGTTATACAATAATGTCGAAGATCTGGAAAAACTTACCGCCACCTTTGAGAAATAAAAGTAGTTCTGCGAGCTGGGCCCCAAGTCTGTTAGCTATAGACAAACAGCCTTGCCACTGCGATACCTCTGCGATTGGACTCTCTATAGTGTCAAATTTGGTAGTCTGTTAATCATGTACATTATCACAGTTTTATAGCAAAAGCAAAGCTGTAGCATGGACATGGAGCAGTTGGAGCATGTGCTTCAAAAAATCCTGCACTCAAGGTTTTTTTATAATAGCTATCAATCGAGCATCAGTGTCAAAACATAATTGGGTTGATCAAACTATTCTTTGTAAAACCTTGACAGTCCAATAAAAATATATATAACTCCCAAAAAGTAATAATTTATCAAGATTTTATATCTAGAACAGTAATTTAGAATACATAGAAAAAAAAGCATTAATATGAGCATTTGATTAAGAAATTTCAATTATTTTTCTTTAACTTTATGGTAACTTAGTTGACAAGATCTCTTTCCCAAACATTTTTTCCTGTCCCCACTGCTAGGTTGTAACATTACATTGTAGCAAAAGAAAACACCGAAGGCTTAAGAAACGACCATTTTATGTAACACTTGAAACTGATCACAAATCAAAATATCTATTATGGCATTTCAATATGGTCCTGAGTCTGCCGCGGCGGACGTGCTCTGCGTAGCTGTGACGGAACTTGTTCAGCTGACCCTCGGCCACCGCTGGCACGAGGGAGTACCACTCGCGGTACTCCCGGTACTCCCTCTTACAGTCGTCCAACCTCTCTCTGTCACCTTCAGGGAACTCCAAAGCCTCGAGCGCCTGAACGCCCGCTGCCTGTCGCTCAAATGCCTCCTCCTCTCCTCAATCACGGGCTCTATGATCTCATTCACGTCGATACGGCGATCCAAACCTCGTCGATCGTTTTAGTGAAGCTTTGGCTCTATCCTGTTCAAGTTATCTCCCGCGCCGTATTCGAGCAGCTTCTCTTTTCCAGTTTTCTCCCGTCTCGTAGAAGAAAAGATTCACTTTTGACAAAAATAATAAAGTAAATTCTATTCGACGTATTTTGACTTTGACATTCGACTGACTACTGCACAATGCGCAAGTTCTGTCAATCAAAGTTGTCAAACTGACTACAGTCTGACAAACATATCTGTGAAATGGCGAAATAAAGAACTTCAGCCGCCACGAATGAGGTTCACATTTTCTGTATTTATTTTTACCCGACTACGGCGAAGCAAGGGAAGAGTAATGAGTTTAACAGTCTATGTATGTATGTATGTACGTATGTATTTGGGTATGTGGATGTTCAACCATAGAGTCACCCCTGTTTGTCCGATATTGACAAGCGAGGTGTGAATCGATTCGTTTTCACAAAGATCTAGAACTACCTGACTTCTAGAATCTAGGCGTCTTCAGGTGTAAAATGTCATAAGCTATATTTTTTACCCAACTATGGCGAAGCAAAGGATGGGTTATGTGTAGAAACTAAAAACTTGGTTCAATTTTGACAAGCGAGGTATTAATCGATTTGTCTTCATCGCAAGAGTGTCATAGGCTAATTTTTACCCGACCGTAGTCGCGTTTTAGATTTTGAACTTATGTCTTATTCTGTTTTTACACGACTGCCCAAAAAAAGGAGTGTTATGTTTTTAGCAGTCATGTATGTTTGTATGTATGTGAGTTTATTCCTCCATAACTTTAAATGCCCTAACAGATTTGCACGTATGAAATCTTCATATCGTTAGAATCCTTGCATGCCTCCGAGTAATATAGGTTTTTTTTTTTTGAAACTTTCAATGTGGCTGCAGTATTGGCCACTTTCAAACTAGAAAAATATATTTTTTCTTCTAAATTTACAATATGGGTATCAAATGGAAGGTCTTGATAAACACATTTCAACAGTATATAATTTATTGGCAAAAGCTCTTTTTTGGCAGGGCAGGCATGTTTTTTTAGCTTTTAAGCTAGTTATTGAGTGTTCTACTTATCGATTGACTGGACCACTCACGCCACCATTCAGTTCTCAGATAAGTTGGTGGCACTGTAGCACAAATTCAAGGTCAAGGGCAGTATTGTTTTTTCCCCAGCTGATTACTAGCTAGTACTATGCATTATTCTGTGCTACTACAGGGTTTGATGTACAGTGTTTTTTGTGAAATCTTTAAACGTAAATTCATGAATGAAAAACTTTAAAATCGCAAAAGTCGTAAAACTAATGTTACTCGCCACGGCGCACCGCCATGTAAACCAATTAAGTAGTATAAATTGAGCCTGAAAAAAATATCTCGTTAGGGTAACTTAGGGGACCAAATTGTAGACATCAACGAACAAAAACATGTAAATAAGCCAGAACAATTAACAAAACTGCACTACCAATGACTGAATAACATGTAGTAATATATCTATACTTATAATAAAACTGTAACAGGTCTAATTCTGTACATTGAAGATATTTACTAAAAAAAAATGGTGGCTTGTCTGTATTTCATACCTATTATTTATTCTGTGTCCATAGTCTCCATATTGAAGCCAAAACTGTTTTTATTTTTTCAATTTTGTCTGTCTGTATCTTAGCTAGGGATCAGGCCGAAACTACTGAATGAATTTAAATGATACTTGGCATGCTTTGAGTTCATTTTACGAGGTAGGATATAGGATACTTTTCATCCCGAAAAATTAAAGGCTTCCCGCAGGATAGGGGTTGAAAATTATTTCATCGAATACTTATCACGCTGAAACTACTGAACGGATTTTGATGCAACTTAGCACAGCCATATTTGATATGATGGGCGAAAATTTAAGATACTTTTCACCCCGAAAAAATTAAGGGTTCCTGCGGGATATGGGTCCAAATTCTGTATATTTAAAATATTTGGTATTTTTTTTAGATGCTGTTCTATTGTTTGTACTGAAACCAAAACTGTTTATATTTTTGTCTTTTGTCTGTCCGTCTGTATCTTGGACGCGCATCACACCGAAACTAATGAATAAATTGAAATGAAACTTGGCATGATTTGAGTTCATACTACGAGGACTATACTGAAGGAATATTCCTCCAAAATTCATTTACCTAAGTCCGCTGGTTTAGGATGGGCGTTGTCTGTCAGTCAGTCAGTAGGTATGTCACGTTACTGTTTTATAGGCATCATTAAAATAAAGTAATATAACACATATTTTTATTATTCTGCTCAAAAGTAAACGGCATTTATACTTATAATTAAGCAGTAACTAATAAAAAACTGTTAAAGGAATATATTTTTAAAATATAAGCTACATACTGAAAAGGAATAAAACATTTTTAAAATTCGTGTTTGTCTGTTAGTCTATTCAAGCATCACGTAAAAACTACTGGACTGATTGCGATGCGATTTCACTGTTGGATAGCTTATGGTTTGTCTTAAAAACTGGTTTACTTATTATCTCAATCCGATGTTTAGAAGCTGAGCAGTCGATAAAAACTGTTTGACGGCTGAAGGAATTTTGTTTAAATGTTAATGAGGGACTATTAATATTGGTATATTAATAGTCCCTCTACGGTATTTTAGGTCTTGGAATAGTAGTAGAGTTCTTTTACCCTAGAGAAAAGGCCACGCGTGCGAAGCCGCGGGTACAGCTAGTTTTCTAATAAAGTAGACAAGTAAAGTTACAAAAAACGATCATTTTTATTTTCATTTTAGTGTTTTCACAAATGTTAAAGGAACAGTTTACCGACCCAATTACTGTAGTTTTAAAGTCAATTTTTTTATCTATAGCAGCTATCGGCCCGCGATCGTGTCTAAATGGGTGGACGGGGGATTTTTTTGAAACAATCTAGCGGTGTACAGTAGCGCGGTCTAGAGACTTTATTGTAATTCCACTGGTAGAAATCTAAAAGTGAGCAATTTACTGCATTTTATTCTGCTCATCAGGCCAAAGATCCTCATCAGATCTTCACCATCCATGAGACCCACTTAAAGCTACAAACATTCAATAAAAAAAATAACCATCGAAATCGGAGCTCGCTTCGCTCACTCAATCAATACAAAATATATACAAAGACGTCACTTTCAAAGGTACAGTTAAAAAGTTATTCAAATTAAACCTTCTTGCAAGACAAACCCATAAATTTGAAACTTAACGCTGAACGCTATCATGCACTCGTACACTTTTTCACATCCATAACATGCACACACGTGCACCTGCACACACACCCTTACCATCACCCTCGCTCACCACACACTCACACTTCACTTACCTTTTTATATTATGCTGAGGCTAAGTACATACTTCTCAAAGAAAATTTTAATTATTGTTTTTAGATTTCTACATTTATGTTTTTGTATTTTTTGTGCTAGACTGTTAAGGTACGATTCTACGTTAAATAAATAAATAAATTCGGGAAAATTCCACACTAATTACCTAGCCCCAAACTAGGATACCCTGTACTATGGGTACTAGATAACGGATAAACATACATATATACGAATATTGTAACATCCATGACTCGGAAACAAACATTTCTGCTCATCACACAAATGATTGAACCTTGCAGGATTCGAACCCGCGCCGTTTGATTATGTACCTAGGATCACTAGCCACGAGACCAACCGGTCGTCGTCAGTATTTTTTTAAAGTTAAAATGTGGTTTTATTATGTACGTACCTACTATATCCTTATTGTTTCGGCAAAGACCTTAGCCCAAGCAATGGGGTACAATGAAAATCAGCCGTGACTATATGTAAATGTGAACGCAGCACATGCTATATGTAAATGTGAACGCAGCACATGCGGAATCTACCCTTTTGCCGTTTATTAAGTTAGTTATTATTATGTATTAATTATAGTTGGCCATATAGTTTGCAGAACCGACAACCTTTGGGAAATAAAGGGCGTCACAGACGATTAAGATACAATAATAATATTTGATGTTACGATATCTGCATATAAAATATTATAGCATCTTAGGGTACACACGGTTAAGATACGATAATATATTGAAATTATTCATTCGCTCGCAGGCCGTCCTAGGTGCCACACGTATTTCTTCACAGCTTTCTATATACAGAATGATAAAATATGAGTAGTACGGTTTCACTATTAGATTTATTAGATAGCTCATCAGACGACGATTCTGATTTTGAATTTGATATGCAAATTGCATTAGCGCATTGTAAAAGGTGATCAATTTGGATAGAAAATCACATTAAATTTAGAAAAAGCCGCGTTGAATTTAATCTTTACGCAGATGTTTATACAAAAAAAAAAAAAAATTGACCGAAACTTTTCTCGAAATTCATAATTTGATTAAGGAAGATTTAGTGAAACAAAATACGAACATGCGGGAGAGCATTTGTACAGAACAACGACTTGCAGTATGAATCATCTCGTTTACCTCAGCTTTCAAACATAAAAAAAACAGCTAAATTCCATTGGAAAGCTACTATTTTCACCCCCTTTGCTTTCTCACCTCCCCCCTCCCTCTCCCCGTATATCTAAGAACCATCTCGATCATATCAGCTTTCGAACAGAAAAAACCGCATCAAAATCGGTCCATTCGTTTGGGAGCTACGATGCCACACACACACACACACACACACACACACACACACACACACACACACACACACACCCCCGTCTCTTTGTTCAGTGGTTAAAAAAAACCGTCACGAATACTAAACAGAGCAACCTGTAGAGCATATTACTATATTATTTTGTATCTTAAGATAGTATATTAATATATATTTTGTATCTTTTACGATATATTTCGTATCTTAAGATGACATCTTTTTTTAAAAATTCCATATCGCTCGATATCTTAAGATACTGTAAGATGCAAATATATATTATCTTCGCCGTTTGTGATGGTTCATATAAATTGTATAGCGAGCGATATTTTATCTTAAGATAAAATATTATAGTATCTTAGTCGTCTGTGACGCGCTTAACCGCTCGATTGATTCTATGCGCTACAGTCACTTTTTTTGTTTTCATTGATCATCGCAACTAACGCTACAGACACATTTTTTGTTTTCATCGATCATCGGACCACTCGATAGCGACGTAAATTTTGCCACTCGATTTTGAACATTATTGACCTCAATAATCATTCAAATCTAAGCGTGTTTATATAATTATTTTGCTTCGAAACCCACAACATAAACACTTGAAATATGTGCCGTACCTATTTAGCTCCATAAATCACCAGTTTGTTTATCTAAGCGCTCAATGAAGTGGTCATAAAAACTGTTTGTTTACGCAAAGTCGGCGCGGCCAGATGTGTCGTGTAGACCTTCTTTTTTTTGTGGGTTGACAATCAGATACCTGTGATCTCGGCACGCACCCAATAAATCCCCAGTTTGCCGCCAGATGTGTCGCGTCGACCTTCTTTTTTTTGTGGGTTGACCATCAAGTACCTGTAGTCTCAACGCATATACAATCAATTACCAGTTTAAGGTTAGATGTGTCGCGTCGGCCATTTTTTTTTTTGGGTTATCAGTTTGGTCCTGCGGTTTTCAGCGCGTGGACAACCGAGCGGCTATAGGGTCTCGAACTCGAATGGCGACCACTAACAAGCAAGCGAAGTGTGTGGAGACCCCCCACACGATGGACCGACGACATTGTAGCCATCGCAGGAAGTCGATGGATGGAGGTGGCACAAGATCGCTCGTCATGGCGCTCTTTGGGGGAGGCCTATATTCAGCAGTGTACTTCTAAAGGCTGACATGATGATGATGATTATGTATTAAGTTAGTTTATATTATTATATGTTATTAGGTACATCGGCAATAAAAAAAAATACTGTAAAATAAGTATAGAACATACATATAAAGTATTTTAATCAATTCTGGGAAAAGTATTAAAAAGATTAAAAATTCTTTATTACAGAAAACCCACCCAAAAGAGAAAAAGAAAAAGCTGTCAAATAAAAGATCTCAAATGCTCATATTGCGACTACAGAACGTCGTTCAAGAACGCCCTGAGATACCACGAGATGGACCATACAAACCCAAACCCACTCAAATGTGACCTTTGCGAATACACCACGAAGTACCCAGGGTCTTTGCAGAGACATATCCTGGGACAGCACACGTCTAAAGAAGATAAGGTACTTGAAGAATTGCCAAAGTTCAACTGCCCCAACTGTCCGTACATATCGATATTTAAATGGAACCTTGCCGCTCACATGCGGAAACATAGCGAGGTCAAGAGTTTTAAATGCAAACACTGTGACTTCTCTTCAGCTTACAAGCACAGCTACGTGAAGCACAGCAGAACGCATAAAAACAAAGATGAGGATGGTACATACAGATGCGATAAATGCCCCTTTGAAACTAAACACGAAGGACACATCAGCAGACATTTAGCTCAGATACACAAGGAAGTCTCCGATAAGGCCAAGAAGTGCGACCACTGTGAGTTTACAACTAAACTCCGCTGGAGGCTAAACATTCACATGAACAGGAGTCGTCAAACGAATGCTCTCACATGTGAATTCTGTGAATTTGAAACGCTTTACAATTGTGGGTTTAAAATGCATAAGTTGGAACACATCGGTCTACCCAGCAGAGTTATTAAGGAAACCGCATACTTCACTCAGTATGAAAATTGTCAACCAATCGGTACAACAACTGTGACTGAAGTCAATTCAGACGTACAGACAGACGGACAAACAGAAAAACAGAGAGAAGCGCCGAGTTTGTCATCTACAAGTATTAACAATCAGTTGCCAAGTGAACCACTTAAAATAAAGCTTAAGAATCAATTCATATTAGATACGGACAGAGAAGAAATTGACTGGCGAAGTATTGAAGTAACAGAACGTCCGGGAGAAGAGAAACCGTTTGAATGCACCCAGTGCGAATACATTGCTAGATACAAGGCATCCGTCCAACGTCACTTTCAACGTCAGCACACAAGCCGGGACAACAAACCTTACAAATGCCTCAAGTGTGACTTCTCTACAAAAACCAGAGATCAGATATCGTTGCACAACAAACGCAGCCAATCTACGCAAATGCTACGTTGTAACAACTGCGCGTTCACTACGTACTTCAAATGCGAGAACACAATGCACCAGAAGAGCCACAACCCGTACAAATGTAAGCTGTGTGATTACTCTTGCCGGCAGAACTTTGACATACAACGTCATTACGCGATGGTCCATCTCGGAAACGGATTGAAATGCCGTTACTGCAATTTTAAGTCGACTAGAAAGGAGACTATAATTAATCATGAGTTTGTGCATACGGGAATGAAGCCGTTTAAATGCAGTCTATGTGATTATTCAGCCACGAGACGTTCTTTGCTTCACAACCACATGAGAAGAGCACATAGCGAAAACTTTCCCGTTATTATAGATCAGAGCAAGATTGAGTCGTTGAAACGGGTTGACGATACAAATGAGAGTATGTTTTTAAGTGAATCTAGTGGATTCTTGACAGATAGAGAACATGCAGATGGTACTTTGGAAAGTGAATCAAACAGTGTATGTGAAAGCGAATCTAAACATAGTGCGTTGGATTCGGATTTGCAGAAATGCTATAATATAGATACTACAGTGGAGGGTACCAGTCTATGAAAAGTTACTTCAGCTTGCTACGGTACGTTTAGTCGACTCAAAAACTAATATTATAAGCACAGACGTCTGCTTAGCCATCTCTTTATTTTTCTGGAGGGAAAATTTGGGGTTTGTTATTTTTTTGGATTTATTCAAACCCACTGTATCCATGCCGAGTAACAACATCACACTCCATATTTATTCAAACCCGCTGTATCCATGCCGAGTAACAACATCACACTCCATATTTATTCAAACCCGCTGTATCCATGCCGAGTAACAACATCACACGCCATATTTATTCAAACCCGCTGTATCAATGCCGAGTAACAACATCACACTCCATATTTATTCAAACCCGCTGTGTCCATGCCGAGTAACAACATCACACTCCATATTTATTCAAACCCGCTGTATCCATGCCGAGTAACAACATCACACTCCATATTTATTCAAACCCGCTGTATCCATGCCGAGTAACAACATCACACTCCATATTTATTCAAACCCGCTGTATCCATTCCGAGTAACAACATCACACTCCATATTTATTCAAACCCGCTGTATCCATGCCGAGTAACAACATCACACTCCATATTTATTCAAACCCGCTGTATCCATGCCGAGTAACAACATCACACTCCATATTTATTCAAACCCGCTGTATCCATGCCAAGTAACAACATCACACTCCATATTTATTCAAACCCGCTGCATCCATGCCGAGTAACAACATCACACTCCACATTTTCCCTTCAGTTTGTTATTATTGCCATAAGGGGACGGTAACGCCATCTATTGATGTTTTATTGTTTTTTGTGTATTCTTTTATATTTCATACATTTCTGAACAGATTAGGTTTTTTTTTGAAAGCTTATTTGTCCAGTGTGAACATTTACATTTTATCAAAATTGATTCAGTAGTTATTTATAGTAAATTAAGTTTTTTTGGTTCAAAGAATACTTAGGTTTACTTTTGTATTTCACACAGATCTAGGGGGTTTATCTAGATACCGCGATAAATTAAATTTCAATGCATGGTCAACATTATAACTCGCAATAGGCGCATTTCCACTCTTAGTGCTTTTATATCAAGTCAAGCTTTTTATGTTTAAGTACCCCAAAGTTTTTACTTGTTTTACCCCATTGCTTATACGAGGGAGGATTGAAAAGTAGTCGAACCTAACAAAAAAATACATAGGTACTAAATCAGTTATATTTTTATTTTTCTACATAATCACCATCAAGTTCAATGCACTCTTGCCACCTCCCCTTCCAAGCATATAGACCGTTGAAAAAAAAAAGATTCTTCCTTAGAGTCAAAATATGCGTCTACTGCTGCTTTGACCTCGTCGTTTGTCGAAAATCTTTGACCTCCCAAGTGCTTTTTAGGTTAGGGAACAGAAAGAAGTCTGATGGTGCCAGATCAGGTGAATAAGGCGAATGCGAAAACAGTTCAAAGCCACAGTTTTGGATTTCAGCCATTGACTGCACAGACGTGTGAACACGGGCGTTATCTTGATGAAACAGGACTTTTTTTTTTGAGCATTCCTTTACGTTTTTTGACTCCCAGAATACTGAAGACATCATTTTATTTGCCGATAAAATCGACTGAGCCTTTTTAGGGGGTGGTGAACCAGGTCTTCTCCACTAGCCCTGTGTCGGTCGTGATTGAACGATACCAAATGTCCGAATCCCAACCACAGCGTGACCGACTCGGTTACCGGTCGCGAATGATTGCAATCATTTTCGAACGAAGAAGGTGCGCGGCAAGCGGCGGCGCGGCGGCACGTCGAGATGCGAGAGCGAGACGCAAGGTGCGAGTCGCGCGCGCTTTGTTTTTCAAAATTGATTGCATTCATTTGACGACCGAGGCGCGTCGAGATGCGAGAGCGAGATGCAAGGTGCGAGACGCAAGGCGCGAATATGACAGAGCAGAATCCCCTAATGTACTGACCATATCATCATGGATGGCTTTTGATGATAGCCCTTCTTATGGAGGTACTTAATGACGGCACGCTGCTCGATTTGCTCCATTCGCGGAAATTATGTCCGATTGCTTTGTTAATAAATTTATAAAATCACAACTAATTATCGCACACGTTTCGAACTTCACACAATTAACTAGTCTGAACTGAACTATATAATGTTGAACAAATTTGATTTTTAGAATTGAATGGATGTGTGTTAGGCCGAGTACTTTTCAATCCACCCCTCGTATGTCCTGGTTACTTCTAGTTGTCTTCTGTGTCTGTGTATTTCCTATGTTTAGAAATGTTTATTTATCATTGTAAATTTGGATTAAAACACTGAAAATAAATCGACAAATAAATAAGACCGCTATGCACAGGCATTCAGAAGTATTGCAACATCTGAGACATGTTGCAGTACTTCTAAATTGTGCTTGTGTATCGTTTAGTATATATATGTTTGGAACTAGATATAGGATATAAAACATTATGAATTAGGCAAAAATTACGCCCTAGCATTGTATTATTCTTTAATTATGTAATGTAAATAAGGTAAATATAATTGCTACTGTTTAAATTAGAGATGCAATGTATAGCTATTTGGCCGGATACCGCATAACCGTCAAAGCGACGACGGTCGGATGCCCGTCCCGATACTCCCGAATAATAGATGAAAGAGCATTAAACTTCACCTTTAACAGCACCATGCCCGAGGAGGGCCGAAAGGACGACAAGCAATCGCGGTGCACTCGCATGGGTTAGATATTTCACGTCACGACGCACGTGACAGAAGGGGTGGTAAACCATTTATCAAACTTATTGATTTTGTCTGTTCGAGTTCCAGAATATAGCTAGACTAACTTACAACATATCATGCTAAATAACTAGAGCTTTGTTTACATTAACTCTTGTACTACTAGGTGTTCCATGGTACAGCGCCCGACACACGTGTTCATAAATGAAATAGATGCTTTGCCATTTTACGTAGCTTTATTTTTTATGTTGTTAGCGAGTTATCAAAAAAATAGTTTCCTTAACGTTTATACTCACTTTTTGATCTCTCGATTAAACCTTTTTCAGAGGTTTTGATTTTGGTTCAATCCTCCTTGAGTCGTAATCCTCATTACTGAGGGTCGTGACCACCTCTCACTATCCTATCCTTAACTATGGCACGCCATCTGTTCCTATTGCTGGCGACCTGCAGAGCATCGTAAACGGAGGTATCGAGTGTGGCACGGATCTGATCGGACCAACGCATCGGGCTACGACCTCGTGATCTTTTTCCTTGGACTTTGCCAGTGACCATGAGTTTCTCCAGGTTGTCTCCGTTTTTTCTGGCTATGTGTCCAAAGTACTCAAGCACTCTCTTGAGGCAGATACTGGAGAGTCTTGTTGACACTTTAAGTTGTTTAAGTATCGATGCATTCGTCCGATATGCTGGCCAGGGTATCCACAGCATTCTTCTCCAACACCACATTTAGAAAGCATCAATGCGTTTGCGATCCGATGCCTTTATGGTCCATGTTTCAGCCCCATATAGGAAAATTGAAAACACTAATGTTGCTCACAATAATGCTCACAAGTTTGGTTTTGGTCTTCAAAGAGATCTTTCTGTTATTTCAAGTTCTATGTAGCTGAGATATGGCACCTTTGGCCATTCCAATGCGTCTACTATCTCGGTTTCACAAGATCCACTACAACTTATGTTGGAACCCAAGTATGTGCAGTTTTCCACTGTTTCGATACGGAGAACCAGTGAGATTCAGTTTCATTGCTCTGTCAATCACCATAATCTCCGTCTTCGCTCGGTTCAAATAAAGGCCCAATTCATTGCTGATTCTTTCCATCCTGTCCAAAATGGAGACCATTTCAGCTTCATTTGCGGCTAAGAGAGTAGTGTCATCAGCATAACGCAGGTACTAACCTGCGTTATGGAGGAGTAAGCATCGGTGGAGTGAAAATCACTAGATCTTCACTCCACCGATGCTTACTCCTCCATCCCAGTCGTCGCAAGTTTGTCTCATGATAAATTCACCGTATGCATTGAACAAAATGGGAGACAAAATACAGCCTTGTCGAACACCCTTGCCGAATTTAAAAGACTGTGATTTAACACTATCAATTCTTACTACTCCTTGACTGCTGCAGTACAAAGATTGGACCAGTGCTATTAGATAGTTTGGGACACTAAGAGCTCCAAGAACCTCCCACAAACGGTCCCAATTAACACAGTCGAAGGCCTTGCTGTAATTGACAAAACACATGATGACCGGTGTGTTGAAGTCATACGCCTTTTCAATAAGTAGTTTGATATTTAATATCGGTTCACGCGTATCTTTGCCTTTTACGAACCCAGCTTGCTCCTGCGGAATTTGCCAATCAAGGTAGTGACGAATACGATTAAGTATAAGCAAGAGTATTTTACTAAGTAGGACATATTAGGGCTAAGTAGTTATTTCAAATTTTTGTGAAGCGGAAGTATAATAAATAAATAATAATAATAAATCTTTTATTTGGGATAAAGACAAAAGATACATTTATGGTTCAATGGGGCACCTGGGTCCTAAACTAGATTCGAAGCCCGTACGATAGGTCCCAGGCCTCTTTCATCGGAGCACAACACATAATTGCCTACTTATACACAAAAATAAGATACCTAAATTCTATGAATTTATACATAAAAATAAATCTTTTAGATGTGTGTGTGTGAATGTATGAGAGTAGTATAATTGAGGGTAAAGGGTAAACAAGTACTTTAATTAATCCAAAACATTATTTCAGTGTAATAAATAAATTTTCAGTCTCATTGTAGTTTAATATATTTAGTTTGTTGAACAGTATTTTTTTAACTTCAAACGCAGTCAAATGGTATATCTTACTACATATATTTATTTTATTATAAAGGAACGGTCCAAGAACGGTGAAATATTTGCGAGCAAAGGCAGTGTTTACTGGAATCACAACACAAACATTATGAGGAACTCTTTTTTCGGTGATATTGGGATCATATTCTATAAGTGCATGTTGAAGTAGAACCGACTGTTGGACAAAGAGTCGTCTAGCAGTTAGGATTTGGCATTCTTTATATAGTAAAGCTGTAGAATATTTGAAAGAACGGTTAGTACTGCATTTTAATAAAGCTCTTTGAGCTCTTTCGACGGATATCATATAGGTTTTGCTAGTTTGCCTCCCCACGAAGTTATACAATAGCCAATGATGGACTGACACAGGGAGTAATATAATAGCTTAATGACGTCCGTTAACGACGTTAAAAACGTGACAGTGCAGAGTGCACTGTCACGTTTTTTTTTTTAAATACTGCTATAAGTTTTCGAACACGTTTAGTTAATTGATTAATGTGAGGTGCAAAATTCAGTCTGTCATCAATGACGATCCCCAAGTATTTTATCGTAGGTACTCTTTCCAATGCAGGACAGGTACACGTGGATGAAGTTGAGTCTAAACATGAAGCTGACCTATGGCCTACTAGTGATAACTTATTATTAGACAGTGAATCTCTAATAGCAAAAGTAACATATTTGGTCTTATCCACATTAAGAGTTAGCAAATTATTCCTCAACCACGATAAGATTTTGTTAAAATTACTCTGCGCAGTCTGAAACACTTCTTCCCAGCTCTCTCCCTGGAAAATAACAGCTGTATCATCTGCATAAGTAATTATATTGCCTTGGTCAATGGTCAAATCACAAAGGTCATTAATATAAGCCAGGAAGAGTGTTGGGCCGAGTATACTGCCTTGCGGAACACCAAAACTCAAGTGCAAAGGTTTACTGATATGCTCTCCAATTTTTACACTTTGAGTCCTATCACTCAAGTAGTCTCTGACAAGATCATGTTGTGTTCTTCTGATACCCAGTCTGTCTAGCTTACTTAGCAATAAAGGAATTGAGACGCTATCGAAAGCCTTAGCCAAATCAAGAAAAAGAGCTAAACTCTTCTTTCCTGAATCAAGGCTACGAGCTATAAAGTCTGTGAGTTTAAGGACAGCATCTGAGGTTGACTTGTCTCTGCGAAATCCATGCTGATTGGGGGATAGTAATTTATGCGTTTCTAGAAAATCGACAAATCTTTTATTAATAATTATTTCAAAAATTTTTGATAATGACGTCAAAATAGAAATGGGACGATAATTTCCAACCACTTTCTTGTCACCGGTTTTGTGAATAGGAATAATTATAGCATGCTTTAGAGCTTTAGGAAAACGACCAGTATGAAGAGAGAGATTTACAATATGTGCTATAATCGGAGAAGAATTGCATTATTATGACGAAGTATGCTTGACGAAATTTTGTCCCAGCCAACGGCACAGTCCGATTTTAGGGAGCTTATAAGAGCTGCCACTTCCATTACATCTGTATCCATCATAACTATGGAGTTTTCTGAGGTGAGATTAGAAATTCCAGCCGGGGAACTCCCATCCGGGATAATTTGTTGGGCTAAAGACTTACCAACATTGGTAAAGAAGTAATTAACGTCATTTAATGATTTAAGCGGAGAGTCATTATTTTTTAAAAGATCTTGTGACAATGGAATAGTTGTTTTATAATTTGTTATTTCATTAATTACTTTCAAAGTCTTTTTTAAATTTTTACTATTACTAGCTTCTCTAAGTTGCTCTTTTTCATAACTAGATTTTGCTTTTCTGAGAATGGATTTGCAAAAATTTCTGTATCTTATGTAAGTTATTTTTAGAATGCAATTTTCCTGATTTTTATGGAGCCTCTTGTGCATGCGGTCGCGATTTCTTATGCATCGAATAAGTCCTATAGTGATCCAAGGCTTTATTCCAATCCTTCTTCTAGGAATAATTACAGTTATAGTATTATTATTAATTATATGTGAAACAATTTTTATCAAAAAGTCAATAGCAGAATTCAATCTCCTGTTTTGTAAACAAAAGAAAAGTCTGTATCATTTAAACATTGAGTGATTTTAGGATAATTTACTTTATTAATTAATTTAGGTTTTTGTAAATTACTTTGTTTTAATTCCATTACTAAAAATACTGCATCATGATCAGTCAGACTGTTTTCTATTACTAAAGTTTGACATTGTGACGATGATCTTAGCATGACATGATCGAGACAGCTATTTCCTCTAGTAGGAAACAAGTGAGCTGGAAGAATACCATGCATGGCTGTTCTATCTAAGTAATCAGAGACATTCATGTCAACGGGATCTGCCAGTAAATTTATGTTGAGATCACCAGTAATAATCACGTTTTTGTAATTTTGAAAAGAGTTTAATATTTCATCCAGCGAATTGAGAAAAGGAACAATGTTATGAAATGAGGGTGGGCGGTAGATAGCTATGATAATGATAATAGACTCAGCCCAGTCGGTAGCCACTCGCCACTACTCCAGACCTTGTTGCAGATCTCGTGCAAAGTGTCACCACCCCCTGACACCCAAAATATTCAGGATTTCAGCTGTTATTGAATCGGGTCCTGGAGCTTTGCGAACATTGAGAGAATTCAAAGCAGCTACCACTTCAGAACGAAGGATGTAAGGCTCTAGGTCCAGAAATTATAATTTATCTTAGTTTCATTTCCCCGTACTTACTGACGGGGTCATAAATTTGTTTTATTCCGTCCTTTCATTTACCCTCTATAAATGCATAGTGTGCGTATAGAAAACCTTTTGATTATCTGTATAATATTGAACCAAAATCCACCATTGCCGGTCCCAAGCCCGGATGCAAAAGGAGAAGAGTTGTTCAGGAGGCGAGACCAAACCTACCGTAAAAGGTAACGCCGAGCCTGAGGCGGTGGTAAATAGCCTGACTACACCATGGCCGACCCAGCGCACATGAAGCTGTAACCAGAGACCGAGAGGACTAAAAATACCTTCAAAATATCTGACACGGAAAGACGTGGGAACCCACCGTGAAAAAGATATAAGAGAGATATTTGTGTCTAAGTTTTCTACGTTCGTATGTACATACGAGTACGAACGTAGAAAACTTAGACATAGAGACGTACAACTCTGCGTATCCGAGCAGAATTTGCATTTAAATCCCGCACGGGCCTCAGTTGATATTCTTTTCTGTTTTACTAATCTGGAGCCACCATAAAATTATTCAGAATGTAAATTTTTGAAAAATTTTCAATTCCATCTCGATTCGGTTAACTTTTATTCAGTAAATATTCAGAATTAGGGGGCAGATATCCGTTGCATCTCTATTTTAATTTTAATTATGCACTAATGTGAAATCCATCGAGCATTTTGTGCTTGATAATGAAATCAGATGAATCAAATACATGTATAGCTACTTCGGTCGGACCAAGAATGTATAGAATAAAAACGGATTCCACACCTCTAAATCGAAAGTGAAGCACCCAAGATATGCCGATCCGCCAAGCCTCACGCACACACTTACACCATGTTATGCCAATAGGTCACAACGCAGCAAGACCTATAGTCTTGATAATTATGTCAATTACATAAAAAAACACGATGCTGTCTTTTGTGATGAAATTGTACATCAACCAGAAATTATCCACTCATATACACGTACGCAGCCGCAATTTGCTATGCTTCACTTGTGTATTTGGTGGTGTGGACGCCGTCTTTTTTAAACCTTGCCTCGGACATGGATTAATAATAATTTATGATCATGGCATTCAAGGCCAAAACAAAAGAAACGCTGTTTTTTATGTATAACCCGGTAACCCGCGTAGTTAAAGAATGGAATTGGCTTGCACTTATTTAATCGCATACTGTCCCGCTCAGCCGTCTAGACGGAAATACAATCTGAGCGGGACAGCATGAGATTTTTACGTTCAGCCAATCGCATTCTATAAGTACGCGGGTTCTAGGTTCCTACTAATTAGGGTTTAATAATGAAATTTTAAATTATTTCATGAGCTATCTTTTCGATTTTATTTGTATCACTATCAACTAATGTATAAACTTAATCTATAAAAATCTGTTAAGGGGCCGGCGGAGGATGTATAGTCCATACAAACGTTATTACAAATTCATATAATAATTTGGAATTGAAGCATATTTCCACAAAATATTATGATATTATTTGGATTCGGATAGTCGCTAATCGGTTGAAAAATAGTTTCCTCCGCCCGCAACTTAATAGCATTCATAAAGTGTAAATTAAGCCATTATTAGCTATAATTTTCATTAAAAGTTAAATGTAAGTAAGATTAGTATTAAGAGCTGTGGCTTTTTAAAAATAAAATAAAATATTTCGATTTTTCAATAGAACAATCGCGCCCATGTGATAAATATTATTTTCTCTAATTTTCGGACGGAGCGATGATAGTCGAAAAAGTTTCTACTCTGTGGTCGCAACAGCCACGTTATAGCGCGCGTGGATAGGGACGTTCTTTCGATAGAATTTCGTTTGATATTTTGTACTAACTCGTATCGAGCTGCTCATTCGGCTCTTAAATTATACGTAAGGCTGCAGTTAATCAACATTTATAGTTAACCACAACACAAAAAATGGATGTCAAAAGTTCACCGTGGTCTAACCAAGATAATTATGCTATTGGTGGATTCTTAATTTAACTTTACGTTTTGTAAGTTACTGACCTATTTGTAAGTTGAATAAATAATAAATTCATCTAAGTATCTCTAACTAGTATTTTCTTTACACATAACGCCTAATTATGCTATGGTTAACACAGGTTATTTTTATCTCGAGAAAAACCCCGGGAACATGGTGTCTATCTATTTATATAAATCTCTTGGAAACCTTGTTAATCTATACTTTTAATTAAAGCAACTAACAAAAATTTGGGACAATAAAAAAAGAGTCTTGTGGCATTATCTCTAGGGGACTTAAAAATATGTTTTTAATCAAGAATACACGTAAATTTAAATGCGGTTTTCACTGTCAGATAGCTTAGGTCTTGACTTAAAATCTGGTGTACTTTGTAACTCAATCCGACTTAGTAGAAGCCGAGCAATCGATAAACAACTATTATACGGCTGAACAAAACTTGATGAAATGCCGGCCACAGAGGGCGCGCTACCGCCACTTTTGTAATAGCGGCGGCGGCCACCGGTATTCGGTAGCGTCACAATTTGAAATCGTGCGATGAAAAACAAGACAAAGTTTAAAAGAGTGCGAGTGAGAGGGGGGGGGGGGGGCGAGGTGCGCGGGAGTGTGGGCGTTTTGTGTGGCCCGTGGCGGCCACAAGTGGCGAGTGGCCGCCAGCGCCACAGACCACGCGTCTTACGTACTTTGACCACGCGTGTGCAGCGTGTCCCTACAAAATGTATGAAACTGCCTGTCGCTGGCCATCTGTGGCTGTGCTGTGGCCGGTGGCTCATTTGCGCTGAGCCTTAAAGGTAAGCTACCTGCGCATATTAAGGCCTAGCTAAGGGAGATTTGAAATAAAATTAAAAATATCGTAGTTAATCAATAGGTTTTATTTGTAATCAGTCATTTATCTTACCAACTACAAAATATAAACATAAAATGGTAACTTCTAACATAAGCGAAAATAAAATTTTAACCATGCCAGTAGGCCTTAATTTACTATGGTATTACCTAACAGTCACAATTATTAAAATTACTAACAATTAATCATATAGCTTTCTTGTTATGCCTATCATATACTTAATATCTTAAAAGAACTGAAAATACAGATGTAAATAGCAAATAAAAAGTTGGAGGCTATTAGAGGCCTCTGAAAAATGTTGATAGGCCTTATTAACCTCCGTCCATGTAAGTAAGAAAACTAAAATAAAAAAATATTTTGACTGGGATACTTCATTTAACAACTCATAATCTAGTAATAGATAAATTGTACACAAATGTATTTAGGTAACTGTAATATTACTAAAAATACTTACGATTGCTTACTGTGAATTTTTATTATTCGAGCAGCGCGACTTCCCTAAGTGTGACTTTACTACTACCACAGAATAAATAATAGTACAAGTAGGTGTGCACGCGGCTTTGCCCGCGTGGTCAAAATTTTCGTTTTTTTTTGTGCGGAAACACTAATTATTTTTCGAAAATAAAAGTAGCCTATATTACTCATTGTAACATCAGCTATCTTCCAGTGAAAGTCCCGTCAAAATGGGTCCAGCCGTTTCAGATTAGCGGCAACAAACAAAAAAAAAACTTTTTTGTTATGAGCACCGTTGGTACCGTGTATACTTTCATATGCATTTCGTAAAAAGCTGTTATTTTGACACTAGCTGTGCCCGCAGCTTTGCACGCGTGGTCAAATATTATGTTTTTTCTTTTGCACAGAACCCTATTTATTTTTCGAATATAAAAGTAGCCTATGGTACTCCTTGTAACATCAGCAGTCTTCCAGTGAAAGTCCCGTCAAAATCGGTCCAGCCGTTTCGGAGATTAGTGGGAACAGACAAAAAAAAAATATGACTTTTTTGTTATTAGTACCGTGTATACTTTTAAATGCATTTAGTAAAAATCTGTTAGTTTGACGTCTAGATTACAAACAGACCTTCAATTTTATTTATTGTATTGATGTATAAATTTCTGTTCAGGCCTTATAGACAGGTCTTAAAATAGCCGCAGGCACCATACTTTTGTTCCTAGAGTATAGAAATGACAATGCGGGCAAAGCCGCGTGTAAGAACTAGCCAGGGAAACAAATGAATAAAACCACAATATCAAGGACAAATACCTTTTATTTAATTTTCCATTGTGCATATTTCCGTAAATATAAAAAATATGGCAAAATAAACATTTAACTGAGCGTGCATTTCTTACAAAAAAACAGCGCAGCGCTGATTCCGTAGACTACACATTTCCAAATAACGATCACAATACAAAAAAGGGATAAATATAACTTGGCAAGTTTATTTTGTTTGAAGTAATGTGGCATGTTTTACCATAAAATACTAACTAAATCTATGGAGATCCGGACAATACATTCCATTTTGCGAATCAGTAACCACATACTATAAAACAAATTTATAAAATATTTCAATTTTACAGGCGACCTGTGTGTGGTTCAGTGGCTTAAATATAGTCTCTAAGGTTCAGTGTGACACTATCCTTGACACTGGTAGGGTGTTAAAAAATATTTATGAAAAAGTGGTTAATACACGATGAGGTTATAGATCATCTAGCTGTATCTGTGGATATTTTCTAGCAGCACCTCTAAATTGGATGGTTGGGCACTGTAATTCATTGTTATACGACAAAACGGTTCTATTAGAACAATTTCCCAATGGTCTTATCAGTATGGGGAACAAGATTCTCAGTGGTTTTACCAGTAAGTCAAGTGGGAACAAGATTCTCAGTGGTTTTACCGGTAAGTCGATTGGGAACAAGATTCTCAGTGGTTTTACTAGTAAATCATTTGGGAACAAGATTATCAGTGGTTTTACCAGGAAGTCAATTGGGAACAAGATTCATAGTGGTTTTACCAGAAAGTTTACTGGGAAGAGAATTCCCAGTGGTCCTACTATTAAGAAGATTTGATTCGAGTAGAGGCCTAAATTCAATTCGGGTCAGTTCAAAAAGTTCGATGGCAATGAAATTGGTACTGTAGGCGCGGCGCTTACCGCTAGAGACGAACGACCTGGGCGCTAGAGCCTCGCATCCACTAGGCGACAAATGCCCCGTGACACGTGTCGACCGACATTTTTCGCCTATCGATTACGAGGGTTTACTGACGCCTCATAAACATTCATGTCGAATTATTCTAGAATTAGTGCATTGAAAACCAATTTAATGTTACTGACACTACAACTACAACCAATTTAGTGTACATAAACATCATACCGAATTTATGCCCTAAGTTGAGATTTATGGCAGTCTTAAATTCGACATTATGTCGAATGATAGAATCGGGTGCCAGGCCATCTCGTCACACAACTACCTATAAAAAACAGTTTTACCGCCATCAAGCCTGAACTTGAATGCTGTAACGTTTGTATGCAAGTACTGTTTAAAGTATGTATGTGTGATTTTGTCTTGTAGTATGTATGTATGTATGTCTGCATGCAACATTCCTACAGACAAAATAAACTTGCCGCACTGTAAGTCTATACAATATCCAAATTTGTCAAAAATAACTGCCTCACATAATTTTTATTGGGTTCTTTATAACTATTCAGACGGAAGCTGTTTTGTAGACTAGAATGATACCGGACTCGCCGCGCATGGATGTCGAGAAAAAAACATAAGCTGTGTCTTTACAGCTGTCAAAGCTAGTGAGGAGATAGATAGTTCACTATCATTATCGATAAAAATTTAATCGTTTTTTTTTGGTTATGTTAGTGGCTAACGCGATAACCATACACGGCGCTATCCCAAGCTTTTTAAATCAGCTTATTAAAACTACCGCCACTTTTAGATCGAGATTTAAAAATAAAGATGGCAGCACTTCATCTCATTTCCCGCCCAAATTCTCTCAGAAATCGTAATATCATAATACTTAATTGCTAAAAATATTTTTTAATCATTGTATTTTTTCAATTTAGTTTTATTATTACATACACTTTTTATTTTAACTATAAACTAAGCAGCGAGACTAGAATTTAATGGCATCTACGTAACGTATATATATAAATATAATAATTGTATATATTTTATACATTTTTGTATATAATCGTTTTTGTCTTTATAATATTTGAAGCCTTGAAGTATCTAAAACGAAGCATACTACATAATATATTAAAATTAAAATGCAGTTTTTTACTGAACGGCATTTTAGCCAATTGTCGCCATTTTTTTTATCTATTGTCATGTACCTCAATTGCACTGCTTAGCTCAATTGCAATTAATCGCTAAAGCCATTGATCGACACAAATATTATAAAGACAAATACTAAGTACCTAACCATGTGCAACATCGAATTTTACGCAAAATTTTAACATTTCAAATTTCAAAAATGACTTCTTTACCTAAATACATACATACTTTAGCGAATTGTTCATCATTTTTAGCTGACGCAGTCATAATTTTCATCTCCCATTTTTCAAAAATATCATTATTTTTAAACATGAAAAATTTGTCGTGATTTTTAAATTACTGTTTACAATATAACTTCATCAACCTTCCAATAATTAACCAAACGCTATTTCGGTTAAACAACACCTCATCTGATGATGCGGTCGAAGGAGATGAACACGCTTAGAGCTGAATATAAACAATCAAAATAAGGACCTCATTTTTTTTAAACTTGTCCTATTTAAGTGTCTTCAAATTAAAACTGGTGAAATTAGATGTAGGAAAGATTCATAGATATTAGTAATTCAATTAAACTGTTAGAGAACATGATTCAGGAAAAAATATCTATAAATATTTTTTATTAAATGCAACGTATGTACAGAACTGCATATGCAAGTATTTCGGTAAGGTTAACTGCGAAAAATTGTCGCGCGTTTTTTTTTCTAGTCTTACCAGTTTTTTGTTCGCGATGTTCTACAGATGTCAGTAAAAATACAAATTGATTTTGCAGTCAAATAACTCATGAATAAAAAAAATGTCGTGCGACAATTTTTCTAATCAGACTTTTAGCACTATAAATTTAATAACATATGCCATTAAACGTTATTTTTTATAAATATTAAGTTATTGAGTCTTAATTTAATCGAGATATCAATTACGTCCACAATACAATCATAGTGATGGTCTTATATCGATTTTTAACATCGATATTAAAATAGCGTGTAAATATCTCTCATAGCCGATTTACATTAACAATCGCTGAGTAAAATGTAATAGCAATTTAATTACTAAAAGATTTTTGTACATGCATCATTGTTTTTTTTAGCATTTCATTTTTTATTTTTCACGGTGACAGCTCCTGTCAATTTTTTAGATCTTTTTAAAGATCTACCAAGTTATCTGTAAACAAAATGTCAAAAAAAGTGTAGGTGCAGCAATCTATCTAACTGTGTACCGTCTACTTATTCATTATTTAGTTTATTGGCCGAATGTGGGCGGTGACCACGTCTCTGTTTAGTAACAATGTGAGAAAGACAGGTAAACAATCAGGTACATTTCTGAAGGCTCATTGGCTAACCGTCTTTGTTAAAAAAAAAAACGGCAATGTGACAAATTATGTAATCTATTCATAAAACTGTCGACACAGTGGCCAAGTTTAATTGACAACGTGTGGACTGACTCTAAATTGTTGTGACTGAGCGACATATATATATATATATATATATATAGTTTCTTTGACAACATTGTCAAAGAAACTCATTCAATCAAAAACATATATAACTGATTCGGGACTTCGGGTACATCTGACGATTGGCGGTAGAACTTATCAGTGTAATGTGCCGGGTACCAGAATTGTGTAATTATGACCAATCCTCTTTCTCTAAGATAATTCCAGTGCTTACAGGGAATTAATAGGCTGATGATCGTGTACCCGAATTCAGCCACGACCAAGTGTAATTGAACTTTCCAGTTCACAGATATCTTGGCAGGTCTTTTAATTTACATTAATTAAAATGAGAAACAAACAAGAGAGCTACGGTCTTAGAATCTTTAGAAATGGGAGTATTAGATAACTTTATTTGACCAAAATCTGTAGTTTGCAGACATTACTATGTGAAACAATGTCCGAGGGTGTCGAGTGTGCAGAGCAGTGTCGCGCAAGTTTTTGCAACTGGCACTGCAGTAGTGTCATGATAAATATCCTATTTCTAAAGCTAAAAAGCGACCATAAAAAACTTATTGAGAGATTTAAGAATTTAAATAATTTAGAATATAGCACCAAAATAATAATTATTTACATAAACGATGTCCAATTGTGTCGCACCATTGGAAAAATAAATTATTATATTATTTACAATAATGGTAATACCAAGTTTATTCGAAACTTTACATTGATTAAACATGTTGTGAAGTACTGACGACTGAACAACTATTGCTCGTCAACATTTAACAAAGACGAAACTTGAACAGCAAAAATTGCTGGACTAAAGTTGTTCAGAAATAAATCCTGACCACGTGATTTCAATAAAACATACAAGCAAATGTGTTCTTTTAACTAAATTATATTAGTGAGCTCAAAATAAAAGTCTTTGAAATTATTATAATTTTATAAACGTCATCATTCATGACAATTAAGACTTCCCTTGACCCGTATTATACAGGGAATTTTATTTAAAAACTGAACAACTAAAAGGCGATGTGCCTCTACCAGGTTTCGATCTCCGAGCAGATACGACCTCCTCGCTTTTTTGATTATCTTTTAAAAAGACGTAATTTTGCTCAGAGTTTCATTCTTCGATTTTGTACACCCCCTGTATAACATTGAACTCTGACGTCCTGCATATAACATTTTCTTGTGATAATCTAAAATTAAAGAAGACATGAAAATTAGTTATAAATATTAGTTTTAAAAATAACAAAAAGGTTTTGCTATACATCCAACACCTACCTAAAACAGATTGCTTAGAGATATAAGACCGTGTTTTTGTCGAACATTTCGGAAACATTCATTAGAAAATAACTACATATCAATATCACTTCAATTTGATTTTCACTCGCTGTACACTCCACAATGACCCGCATCGATAACGGTGCAGCTTTTTATAAAAAGTAGCTAAGATGAAGCTAGCTACTTGTAGAGCTGAAAACATGACGCTAGAAAGTTTTGAATACATAATGCTCAGTATTCGTTTGAACAATTTTTCTATAGAATTTTGTGCAATTCTTTGGATTTCTCAAGAATAATCAAAATAGTTTATTACTATTGAGTTTTTTTGTCAAATCTAGACAAATATAACCTAGGTTTTAAACATTAATTAATATCGTACAAATCTTGTTCAGACACCATAACCGAACATTTGGACTAAATACATATTTCAAAATTTTCTAGCAAACAAAATCATGGCTAGTCACAGTCACTGTTTTTTTTTGGCAGTTTTGTTACTCAATAAAAAATATTAATAACTGAACGTATTTTAATGAGGTAAAGTTGTTTGTAGGCGGTAATCTCTGGAACTGCTGATCCGAAATTCTTTCACTGATAGAAAGTTACGTTATTCCAGTTGAACTACTTTTTCCATGTAAAAAATAGGGGACGAGTCCTAGAGCAGTGCCGTTATTACATCAATTTATGAAATTAATTCTCTTTTTTAAAGATCTGAAACAGAAGTTGATCAGATATAAATCATATAAAAGGCATGAAACAAAAGTTGATCAGTTATTTATATTGTTATTGAGTTTCCCAAGATTTTCAGCTCTGAAATACTAAGCCTAGCTTGAAATGGTCTACCTAAGAAGAGATCTTAATATTCAAATATCTGAATTCACATGAATTCCTTTAAACAAGGTTTTAAATAACTTCCATCGAGGAGTCTCAATCATACACATTTTAATTTTAAAGCCTTAAGTCTTGGACTAAAGTGATTTCAAATTATTTTAATGATATTTTTTGTTTTTTACATATAGTATCTGTAAATACGATATTAATTGAAACCACCTGGGTCAGTAGGTATCGATATGTGAACCATATTTCACTAATCAATAATAATAACGATTGTCAATAATTTACTATCCATATAGATCGATCAGATAAAAAAAAAAACAATCAAAAGTTGTTCAATTATAAATACTGATCACGTGGTTTCAATTAATTTTCAGTACATTCTGTATATTGTGTCGTATTGATTTCATATTTCATTTCAAAAACGACGAGACATTACTGGCCAAGAGTTTGAATATTTTTTGTTTGAGTTTGTTACAATATTACTTTTAAGTCGTTGATATAAGGCTTACTTTAGCTTACAGTTGCTCAGCTTCGCAGTCCATTGACATATCCTGAAACAAACACCATTATATGATTAAGAGTTTAGAACGATGATACTAGACTTTAATTATTTGGTTGCTCAAACCAGTTAAGTAGGAATTAGAAAAGGTTATCTGGAACAGATCGCTTTTAGCGATAAGACCCATTGTGCTTATATTATACCAAATTCTTGTATTTGTTCCATAATTATGGTGTAATAAAGTGTTTATTATTATTAATTAGATAGTCCTTACATCAAAAAACCGGGGCCCTTTTAGTGAGATTTCCGGATCAAACTCTGTAATATTAAAGTGTTTCGTTTTGTACACTAATAGGAAGGGGAAAGATTAGTTTTTTGTTGTATTTTTATATATTTGTTTGTAACGGGATAAACTCAAAAAATATGGAACCGATTTTATAAATTCTTTCACTTATATAAAGCTACATAATCATCGAGTAGCATGGGCAAGAATTTATTTTTCGAAAAATTTGTGGTCCCTGAGAAAATTGCAATAATATCGATTCGATCGAACCGTGTTGCCGTGGAAACGAAATAATAAAAAGTCTGTCAAGTACGTGAGTAATAATGCAGTTGTCTATGGTCAAAAAGCAGTATAAAAATGATACAAGTGAGACAAATGGCACGGTACGAGCGCTTGAAGCCGGGGTGAGTCACTAGTTATACGTCTAGATAGATAAACAAAGTAATAGTACTTACAAAGCTACATTAACTTCTCATGAACAAGGAGAAAAACATTATGTATTATAAATAGATCAAATCAATAAAATTAGTTAAACTAAGTATAGTATAGGGTTTGAAATGGAATACCCTTCTGACTCTACCGGCGCTTCGGAAATACGCCCGTTAGAGAAGAGAGCATTCTTTCTTCTTTATATTTTTTTTCAAATGTTTGAAATATATTTGTCAATAACATAAATATAATAATATATATGTAATTGACAAATATAACAACGTCGCGGTGTGAGCGCTACCCGTGCGAAGCCGGGGCGAGTCACTAGACTTTTATAATTCAAAGATAATTTAGAGCGGAACGACCGCAAAAAGTTAAAACAACCAATATCAGCATGATCTACATGGAGTGATGCACGAGCGAAGCACCAAAAATCTAGGACATCTAAGCGTGGGTCAGATGTGGTGTTACGATAGCGAACGATCCGAGTGCCAACAATCAATAATAAGAAATTGTACATACAGAATTATTGATTAAACGAACTTACCTGTAAGTGAAGTACCTGTACCTGTTACCATTTTATGCACAAGTTCAGAGAAACAAGTGAAGAAAACCTCCAAGCTTCATTGTAACCTTTCCGTATTTTCCTAATTCTAGTTAAGTATATAATTTTGTTTACAGCTGGAAAACCTGCATTCATTGATAATATTACCGCAAGAGTCTTTAGACTGGGAATATAAAATATAGGGAGGTTGGGCTGTCAATCTCTTAGGACTAGGCACTCCTATAATTATGATAGAACTTCACTTACAGGTAAGTTCGATTAATCAATATATCCGCGCCTAGTCCTCCAGATTGATACATAAAATCAGATAGACCTTGAGAGATAACGGTAATATCATCAATGCAGAAGTTTGTACCCACACAGTACATTCTCATCACAAATTAATTTGTGATGTTAAAATTAATAATTTAATTAACGTCAATGATCAATTAAAGTTAGAACTCTGTCTAAAATATAATCTATTCTAACCAATAATCGATATTGTTGAGATTGTGTCAACAATATCGTTAGAAATGTTAAATTTACTTTAGTTGAATAAAAAATTGCAGAATGTTGTTTTAACTGTTTTCAGTCACATTGGGACGACCGTTTTGTAGGACGAGTCGTAACATTAGTCCTACAACCGGCAGTGTATGACGTCTAACAATTAGTTCATAATACGGCAGAAAGTCACGTGCTTCGAGTGTAGTTCTTAGTTCTCTCAACTTGTGCATAAAATGGTGGGGCCGGGTGGTGATACTACATGTGTTATATATCAATCTGGAGGAAAAGGCGCGAAAAAGCGTCAATCAATATATTTATTACTAGTTGCGCACCGCGGATTCACCCGCATGGATGATGATGATGAAATGTAATTCATTCCAAATTGAATCAAAATCCGTTCAGCCGTTTCATTGTAAAGAAATAATAAACATACTTATAATATTAATAGAATTGTGTGAATTAATAGTGGTCGCGAGCGAAACGAGCGCTAAGAATCAATTACAAAAATCGTGGGCACAGAAGGCTGCGAGCGTTAAAAATCATGTATTGCATCGCGGGCATAGAAGTGGTGCGAGCGAAGCGAGCACAAAATATTTGATTTATTTTTCTATATAGCAAATATGCGAGTTTAAGTTGTTTATATTTTTACTCAGAAAAAGGCAATTTTATCGCGTCTGTGTTTTTTTTTGTAATAATTTAATTTCCACGGCATTGCCTAGACTTCGATCACTGCGGTTTCGGGCCAGCCTGGCTCGCGGGAGACTCACCTAGGGTGCGATGGAGAGCGGGCGGAAGCGGCGCGCGCGCGCGGCGTTGTGCGGCGCGGCGTGCGCGGGGGGAGGCGGCGCGGGGCGCGCGGGCGGCGGCGACGTGGAGGGGGAGGACGCGCCCGAGCCGGGCGGCGAGGACAGCAAGAGCGACGGCACGCCGCGGGACCCGCTGCGGCTGTGTGGGCACAACAATATAATCAATAGAGAAACAACAGGTCGAATTGAAGAAAAATATAACTGCATTTTTGGTATAAAAAGTAGCCAGTCAAAAATATAATATATTTAATAACTATAACAACAACAGGTTAGTATACAAGTGTACCTGGTGTGCTGGTGCGGCTGGCGGTGCCTCGGTCTCGCGAAGCGCAGGTTCAGTTCCCGCGCCGGGTCCACTGCGTACTTGTCCGACGCGTTCTGTCGCCGGCGACGAAGCGCTACACACGCACGTCACGTTAATCAGCGTTCAAATACATTGCCGCAACATAAGGGATAAAAAAAACTGATTTGATTTGCAGTTAAGTAAATGGGTTTATATAATAAACCCATTTACATAACTGCAAACTCAAACCAGACTCAGAGTGGGAGAAATTTTGAAAAAAAACAAAGTGAATAATGCGAAGTTCTCGCACACTCGACCTTCACTCCGTTCACGCTCACTTCGTTCGCCGCCTCCCCCCTCGCTACGGTCTGGTTCTTTTAAATGAAACTTCTTTCTAATGATAATGATTTTCTTTTAATAACCACGCGGGCACAGCTAGA